>LKNJ01000846.1:0-123319 GCA_002120245.1 Maccullochella peelii
AATCCCTTGCAGGGTGCAGACAGGATTCACGTATTCACGTTGCCAAGACCAGGGAGGTTTTTATTGTGGGAAAAGAACTATTTTCATTAGCTTTACTTATTAAGAGCCTCATTTACCACCCAGCTTTGTGGAAAGGGTTTGGATTAAGATTAGAAATAAAACAGGCTTTTATACTAAATTACTGTAAAAAACTGTCTGACAGTGGCACCAGTACCAGAATGGATGTATTTTCACATCAGACACAGAGCTGAGTGAATTATCTTTGATCACTTCAAACAGTCTGACTGAGACTGTCTCCAGTAGATATCTTATTTTTTTTCATGTTGTGTAGTAATTATCACTGCGGCACCTATAATTACCTCAAGTGTTCAGATCTGTAGATATGTCAAACACTTGATTTCAGAGACTCGCTGTCCCCTCACGCTGAGACATTGAACTGCATGTTTGCTAAAGAATGACAAGCTGAAGCTGATGTGGAGGGTGTTGAAATGTCAAAACTTTTACACAAACTTTCAGAATTAAAACTTAAATGTGGTGACGATTACAGGGACAACGTTCGTATTAATACCAGTCACCATCAAAGAGTCCTGTGCGTCAAACTATTGAAACAGCACATTCAGGCCTCAAAGGGTTTGAAATGTAATGGCTGCCAGCCAGTGACATATGTGACCAAAGCAATGTAGTGACCACTTCCACTTAATCTTGCTTTTAGCCACAATTCCAGCATGACATCATTGTGCACAGGACCAATTAGCTGCTGAAAGTGTTTGGTTAACACAAATTAGTAGGCCACAGCTAACAATAAAATCAACCAGTTGTGTTGAAAAGTGAATAAGTCATTTATTTTGACTAAGCAAAAGCGTATTTGGTGATTCACAGACCTGCTGGGGGCAAGAAAAATAAGAAGGGTGGGTGATTTCACAGAGGAAGGGAAGGGGTGTGTTGTGTCTCTGCTCACAGATGCCTATCAGAGCGGGAGTCATCCCAGAGATCAACATATCCAGATAGAAAAGTGATGTTATTTCCTCGCCGATCCCTCATCCTCTTTCAGATAAGAGCGAGAGGAAGCTTCTCCGGTCCAGCACCAAATTTCTCCTCTACTACAGTCTCAGTGTCTGGTTTGTATAATAGAAGAAAGGTACACAATGTATATACTTTCCACATCTATTTTTGTGAGAAAGAAAGTTCAATTTTGGTCATTTCTTTGTTTTAACTTTAGTTGAATGGTATGATGGCCTTCTGTGGTTTCATACACTCGATGACAGACAGGGCAGATAAAACCATTTCCAAACACAATGGGTAAACTCAGAGCTGTATGGTTTGCAGTCTGAAAACTGCTGTAGCATTTCCTGAACTAATTCAAGCAGCTCAATGTTTTCATGTTTATGGCCTCATATTATTGACATTTACTATATGGGAAACAATGCAAAGGTCATGTGTCTGTAATGCAGTGGAGGCTGGTCCATAGAAGCAGAGGAGGTTGCTCCTCCTCTATTTTTGAGAAGCAAGATGGAGATCGAAATCAAAAAGAGTGTTTTGTTTTAAGTTCATCATTACCAAATATCAGTATAATTTATAAAATAATGTATCTCAAAACATTATTGAAATTGTACTTCACTTTTTCATGCTGTTATTGTTATTCATCTGTTATTGGCCAACACACGTAAAATGATGCTCCAATGGAGGACGTCCTCCCTAACCAAACAAACAACCAGAATACAATATTGATATTGCGTTGGTGCATCCGCATGTTAGCATTGTTACTGTGAGCATGTTAGTATGCTGACATTAGCCTTTAGCTCAAAGCACCGCTGGGCCCAAGTGCAGCCTCACCATTGCTTTTCAGAAATCTCAGAGATGGATATCTTAAAACATAGGCAGTAAAACCAAAATTATCTGCATGGCTTCCACTAGAGGTAAATAAGAAAATGTGTTTCATGTATTTAGGTGAACCAACCCTTTTTCTTCCCTTATAATCTGTTGATTTCAATACTGTTTGTTTTTCTGTTGTAAGAGCAAACCTATAATTTCATAAAATCAGAATCTGTTGACAGCTTTGTTTCATTTGGAAATATCTGCATCACCTTATCATATCACTATTGATCTGAAAAAACACGTTGAGACACTGGAGAGCTATAATTCTGTCATTTGTTATGACTTGTTCAAACCACCAGCATGCACTCCTCTGTGGTAACTTGTAGCTTGCAAATGTATGACACAGAGGGAATTGTTAATGTCTACAAGGTTGTCATTATGAGTGTTACAATGGAGGCGAGCCATGCCACCACGGTGGAGCTGTAACGTAATTGTCCCACGCAGAAACTTGTGTTGAAAATTCGTATAATTCAAATGTGGTTTCCTCCCACATGTCTGATGTCTCACAGGGTATCTCAGCTTTTAAGTTCAAACTGAGGTCAAGCTGGTCTGCTCAGGTTTCTTGGGTTCGCTCAAGTGTGAAATGTTGAAGTCTGACCCGTCCTGTTATTCGCTGCACAGCATCCATCCATCCACACAATGACAAGAACTTTACATTTAAACATTTCTATTCATCATCACACGTCCTAATTTTATTGGCGCGTTTCCAATCAGAAGGTTTGAGTTCATCACAATATCAGTGTCAGCTTTGTCATTTATCACCCAAAGCTGTGACCTATGAGGGCACCCTCATTTGTTGCATCTGGAACCACAGCTTAATCTCAAGCTATGGATATCAAATGGCTCCCAAAGTGACAGCCCTTATGAATGTATAGCTGCGATGCAATCAGCCCAATGGTGCGTGCAGCATTTGTGTTTGTCCTGGCAGGGAGTTGACTAGAGAGAGATAGGGGTTTTGATACTCCCAGAGACTGTTGATGAGACTGGTGGTATCAATATATTATTCATATTTTTCCACCTTACTGTTTTGTGAGGTTGCAGTGATACAGTTTTTGTAGTCTTAAGGAATTTGACTTTTAACCTACACAACAGCTCAACGTGAAAGATTTTCCAGTATCTCTTTTGAAATCCAAACTCATAACATTTTTTCCAAGAGTTTAACATTTAATTTGTCTAGGTGGCAGTTATGTGAATCATTGTCCCATCAAGGAGGAGCTGGTTGTGTTTTCTTGATTGATGTGTGGCTCAGCCTATCACAGTCAGCTGCCACTTGCTCCTCCAACAGGTACAACAAGGCCTAAACTTAGACTTTCCAGAAAACTCCACGCTTCAAAAAGTCAGTAATCGGATTAGTGATGTTAGAGGCGCTAGTTTAGCATGTTTTTCTACACTTCATGTTATGAAAACTGAGCAAGGGCTGTTCAGAAAGATGAAATATTCACATTGATTGACTTAAGCAGTAGTGAAACCATATAGTAAGTAGTAAACAAGTAACTAAGACAAAAGTCATATTATGAAGCATTCTTGGAGCCATCTATAAAAACTGGCATTTAGGTACTGTAGTTAGCATACATAGTTGCCCCTCTAATTTCAAACTACCCAAATTAGCCCATAGCTATATTGGTATGGTGGTAATGCTATTTAAGTTCATTTTTGCCACTTACAGTTAGTCACCTAGCTTGTTCTTCCCATCAAAGATTAATTCAATCATCAAGCTGCTCAGTCTGAGAAATGTTAACATATTTCAACATGGATGTCGCTTCATTTTTAGACATTAGAAGTTTTAATCCAGACAGTTGTAATATGGATAATGCTGCCTCAGTCATAGATTTGTCAACACTTTCTTCACATTCGAGTGGAGTTGAAAAAAGACCATAGTGACCGGTATGGAATCCATTTTTTCCCCTTCCTCCCTCTGTTCATTGAACTGTGGTGGCAGGATGTTGTTTAAGCGTTGGTGATTGTGGCCCAGGACAAATACAGGTGTTTCCCTGCCTTGCTGTACCCTCTTCCTGCGCAGCTGAGGGCTTGGGTCAGCCTCTCTGAAATACCCACTTGTCTATAGAGTGTGCTTATTCACCTGTATGTTCAGTTACGACCACAGACACATGTTTGTCACTTGTTTACGTGGCCAGTGTAAGTGGGAAAAATCAGTACTTCACAGGGTATTTAAAGATGTTAAGTACAGTTATGCTGTACTGATCATTCACTCTCTTTTCCTTCTTTTTTCCCTATCCTGTCTTCTCTCCTTTCCTGATCTTTTTAGCCTCTTCTATTCTTTCATCCATCCTACCATCCATGTATTGCAGTGCAGTACAACAGTGGTTCCCAAACT
Organism: Maccullochella peelii; assembly: GCA_002120245.1. Taxonomy (NCBI): domain Eukaryota; kingdom Metazoa; phylum Chordata; class Actinopteri; order Centrarchiformes; family Percichthyidae; genus Maccullochella; species Maccullochella peelii. The sequence goes on from LKNJ01000846.1 coordinate 4,211, forward strand.
TTTTGGCTTGTGACACCTTAAAAAGAAGCCATTTCCACTTTTGATCCCTCATCACAGCTTTCCAGTGGTGGGAGAAGGTTTCAGATCCTTTGTTGTGTGTGTGAACGCAGTCTTAAAATGTTGCATAACGTTCAAGGGTGGTGCTAAATTTAAAGTCTGTATATATCATTGGGTAGTTTAATCTATAACAATTCACCATCATTTATAAAATAATACTTTTTTTGTATCTAAAACAATCTGCTGTACTATACTGCAACTAATAACAGTTGATAAATGTTGTGGACTAAAAGTACAATACTGTATGTCCCTCTAAATGCAGTACTGGCATAAAATGAAAATACTGATGTACTTCCAAACTGTAAATATTGAATTTTATAAGCTGTACAAACATATGTGTTGCAGAGCTGTTGTTTTTGATTGCATTATATTGTACAGGTGTGGCCTTTACCCTGTCCACCCAATGTTTTCTCTGCTGTGCAGCAATAGCGTTTGCGGGGTTTCCTGAGTAGGTGGTAGAAACTCTGAGGTCAAAGTCGGCGTGGTTGTTGTCTTTGATTGCCAGAGGCGTGCTGGATTTGTTTGGCCTGCGCAAAGCTCAGGTATTTGCTTTGCCCCGCTTGTCTCTAAGGGTCTCCATAACCATTAACCAGCCTCTTGCATTGTTGCATACGTATTGCATTCCTGAGACCTTATTCACCGCCAGTTTATACAATGCTCCAGTTGTGTGTTTTCATGCCGTGTGGGAACCAAAACACAGTGGTATCAAACTGTAAAATCAGCAAACTGCGAGATAATGCAGCATTTAAGTTCTCCTATTTGAATAATTCTCAATACTTCTCACTGGCTTGTGTTGCCGTGCAGGCGGGTAGTATCTGTATCATCTTCAGAGGATGTGTATTTTTATCCATCCTCCCTCGTGACGATCATTTGTTAATGTCAGCTACAGTCATCCATCTCCACAGATAAGGACAGCAGCTACATCCAAGGTTCAGATTTGAAACCAGTACTACACACCAAGGCGAAGAACAACATCTAACATTTGATAGCCAGGCTGAACACCTATAGTATAGAACTGAAATTTAAACATTTAAAAAAATTTTAATAATGCTTAGAGGAATAATCCTTTAAAAAAATGTATGTGGTTAAACTCCATTTTGGTGTTAGGGCATATAGCTGAGGGAGTTTCCTCAGTGATGTCAGAGTTTGCTGTCTGAAATCCAGTAGTGGGCTGTAGATTAAACTTGACATTAACCAGGATTACAAGCACATTATTCTGATTTATTACCGTTAACAGTTTAATGAAGTATTGCCTGTTTGGTTGTAATACCGCAGACCAACATTCCTTCGATCCCCTAAAGTCAGGCTGCACTTCTTCGGTGTTAGAGGAGGAGCTCCAGTTTTTGTCTCTGGGTGATATGTGGAAAATCTTGCTCTAGTTTATTTGAGATTGAAATGTCTGTAATTAAGAAGTATTATATGTCACCTTTTTTTTTTTTGCTTTCAGAGAAGGCTTTGACTTTAAAAATGAGTAATTCACTGAGACAGAAACTTGGCAGTCAGCTACAGTACATCAGAATTAACTTAATTAATCACGTGAACTGCAGAATAGTCCTAACATTTTATCTTTCATATAAATGATAACATGATACATCATTCTTTATCTTGAAATCAAATTGAAATGTCTGGAAATGTTATCTACTTATTTGATTACTTGTTCATGTTGTGGATGTCTCCATTGCCGGTGCCTGTCATTTAACGACCTTGATATTACCGGTGGTCCATTAAGCATGTAAAAAATGGATATCGTCGGCCCATCGGAGGTCAGTTTTTGAGCAAGTTTTACAGTCCAGATGAAAAAGGTAATGAGGGCCTTGGGGTTAAACAGCTCAGAACTGAACCATTAAGTGATCATCTCTGATGAGAAAGATGATGAGTAACAGTCTAATAGAATCAAGCCAGGGAGCACAAAATGAGCGACTGTAGTTTTCTGCTCATTGACCTAATGGAAAACCATCAAAGTAGGATCTATTTAAGAAAATATACTACTTAGAAGGCATGAGTGGGAGAGTATGTGTGTGGGGTACTTCAAACTGCAGCTCTGTAACTGCTGATGTAAAGAAGCTTGTGAAGTATTTTAACTTAATAATCATAGTCATGGTGATTGATGATTTATTTATTTTTTTAAACTGGGGTGTCCTCGTGGCCCAGGTGTTTCAGACACTGACCATGTAATCCCTGGTTCAAGTCTGATCGGGGACCTTTGTTTCATGGCATCCCTCCTCTCTATCCTGTCATTTCCTGTCTCCTCTCTACTGTCTGCTATCTGAAGAAAACAAGACTAAGTCTACAGGCACGCTACTGCCTCAGTGAGACACCTCAGTACAGTTGTGCTTTCAGCTAAATGCTAATAGGCTTGCAATAACTATGCAACATGCTGATGTTTATCATGTTCACCATCTTAGTTTTACTTTTTGGCATGCTATCGTTTGCTAATTAGCACAAAACACAAAGTACAGCTCACGCAACCATTTAGTCATAAACCAAAAACAGGCTAACCAAAGTACCTGTATTGGACAAATTACAATTTTGACCTGATGACGGCACTAGATGAAAAGTCAGAGGATCACCTAGGTGATTTAAAGGGGAGCATGAATGTTTGTACCAAATTTCATGACAATCCATCTAATAGTTGTCGAGACATTTCACTAAAAAACAAATGTCAACCTCATGGTGACACTGGAGGTAAAGTCAGGGCATTTCCAATGTCAGTAGGGCTTTATCCTCTGGGGACTATGAATGTCTGTAAAAAACATTTATGGAAATTCATCCAATGGTTGTTAGATAGTTTGGACCAAAGTGGTGGACCAACTGACATGCCAACATTGCCATTTGTGAAGCCACATCGCTAAAGAAATATATATATATTTTTAAAAACAATTTAAAATTTTCCAAATGTTTCTTTCCAATGCCACAATAACTGTATAAGCTTTGTTTTTCTGTCTCTTTCCTAGGACAAAAGATGCCGAACCTGTGGTAGGAAAGGAGATTCAGGTTACTGTCTGCAACGAGGAGAAAGTTGTCTGTGGAGTAACAAAGCACACAACATGTGCAGATATGATTCAGGCGTTACTGGATGATCACAAGTCCATCCCAGAGAGCAAGCAGCTCCTGCACGGGGAACCCAAAGACTTTTGTCTCATTGAGCGGTGGAAGGGTTTTGAGAGAGCCTTGCCTCCTCTTACCAGAATCCTGAGACTCTGGTATGCCTGGGGTGACCAGAGACCCTCCATTCAGTTTATTCTAGTCAAAACCAGCGATTTTGTGCCTCAGCCCACCAAGAAGGGAGGAAAGTCCAAGGGGGCCAAGCCAAAGCGATGGGAGCACGGTCGCGCTCAGTACACCCAGTCTCTGCCGGTGGAGAGGCAAAAGCGCATGGTGAAGAAAGCTTTCCGGAAGCTGGAAAAGCTTCACAAGGAGAGCAAGGGCTCCCAGGGTTCTGACGAGATCGACGGGATGGTGCAGCTTATTCTCAACCAGGACCACACCATCCGGGAGCAGATCCAGAGCATGAGGGAGCTGGATTTGGAGATAGAGCAGTTTGAGCTGCTAGTGCAGAAGGAAGCTGAGTGTGAGAGTTCACTGGCTCAGGCTTGTGGTCAGAGTTTGGAGGCGCACAGCGACAATCAGCTGCAGGAGTTCCTGTACACCAGCGATGGAGTCGAACAGCTTGAGCTGCAGGTTCAGAGGCACCAGGAGCTCATCCTCCAGCTGTCCCGGGATATTGACGCTGAGCTGAGGAGGGCCAACTTCCCTCTGAGCCAATATGAGGACAATGAACAGGAAGGAGCTGCGGCTGCTTCCTGGATCCCCTTGGAGACAGATGAATCATTCTACACTGCTGAACTTGAGAGGTTGCAGGATGAACTGAAGCACAGCCTCTTCACTGGTGTGTCCCTTCACAACCAAGCTGCAGAAATAGACAAGCAGCTGAAGTACTATGGTGCTACGCTAGTCTCCAAGGATCAGGAGTGCTGGCAGCTGGCTGCCCAGCTGAGCTCATTGCAAATTGGGGACGGAGGAGAAGAGGAGAAGTCCAGTCCTGTGCCTCTGACAAGTGAGATTCAGTGCAGCGTCTCACAAACAGTGAAACTCAAACACAGCCTGTCCCCTCTAGACGTTACAGACACAGACTCAGACACTGGGATTAGCTCCACACACAGTCAAGACTCACTGTCACCATGTCTCGACTTCCCTCCCCCACTGGACACAGACGTTTGAACAACGCAGCTGATCCTGCGATTTAATGTTCTGTATGCACTAGCACCGGTTTGTGCCTGTCATGTGTGTTATCATTACATTTGAGTCACAGAATTACGCATCGGTTCTTCTGAAAGATACTGTAAATCCCTGGCATCTTTTATTTAGCATTAAGGTCATTTAACTGGAGCTGAAACAATTAGTTGATTGACAGAAAATAATCTGCAATAATTTTGATGAATTATTTTTTAAGCAAAAATGCTTTAGGTTTTAGACTGTTGGTCATCAACAAAAAAGCAATGTGAGGGTTTTATTTTAGTACATAATGATGTGTGTGTTTTTAAAATATTATTCTTCTGTCGTAAAAAAAATGAGCGAAGTGATGTTTCTCAATCCAAAGGTGATGTGAAAACAGGTTTTAAATAATTTTTTGTTCAGTGAACAAGATGGGGTTTTTTTTTATCCAGATGAATAGAGGAGTCTTTGAGGATTCTGAAAATAGCTTCAAAAACAGCTGCCGGTTTTACATCCTTTAATAACCTTCGGACGCTTAGGTCTGTGAATTAAAATGTAATGATAACGCATGCCAGGCACAAAACTGGAGCTCTGCATGCACCAATTAGTCCATCACTGTTTATGACAGCTGGGTTTTCTGACTTTCAAGTGTACATTTTTACTCCCAATGAAGCAAAGACTATTTCCTTAGCACAACCCATGTCTAAGGTGTACCAGGCTTAGTTACTTAAAAACGTGGGTTTTTTTGTTTGTTTAATTTCTTAATAATGGTGAATGTATGCTTATTTCCCTTCCTAAAGTTCTCGAGCTATTTATGAAGCTGCACTTCTTTATACACACTTATAAGTCTATTAACAATGTTTTATATTAAAACAAATAGCTAACTGTTTTGGATGTAGAATTTAAGATTTGTTAAGAATTTAACATTCCTCTCGATTACACTGTTAATATACTGCTGTAACTACTGTAAATGATTGTTTTTTTGACACAAGCACAATTTGTAAAGTCAATTTGATGAAACAACTGAGATAAACATATTTATTTATCATGTAATTGTATTTTACAGATGAGATTTTATTATGACTGTTTCCCCTCTGAGGCAATTATCTCCATCAGACACCAATCTGATCAAACACGCATCATATTCAGGGCCAAAATAACACAAATATCTGTATAAAGCATGCTTAAAAACAAATGAAGTAAAATGTACATTTCAACTTCCATAATAAATACTAATACTGTAAATGTCACAGAGTAAACACTTGGTTGTTGAGTTTTTTGGTGCCAAGCATTGATGATTTCATTATTTCCTCCAAGTTGTTAAATAGCAACAGGCTTAGCAACAGTGCTGCTGTACTAGAAGGTGTTAATGCTAAAACCACAAGGAAAAAAAAACAACTCAAGGTGCCAAAAACACAGAATGGACTTTTATGGATTCCTCAAAGCACTGAGTCACCAGAGAGAAATGACACAAGCAGTACGGAGCAGCCTTCCAGTCACTGCAGCATATAATCAGACAAGATGGTCGCCAGGCAAGCACAAACAACAGCGAGCACTCTCCTCTTGTCAAGGTACTGCTGACAGACTAACACTTTGTACTCGCGGAAGAGTGGGGCTGGCGGCTGGAAAGGCAGAGGATATCTATTTCACACACTAATTGCTTAACCCCCCTCACCTCCTCCTCCTTCACCGCTTCAAGCCACTAAGTAACTCCACCAAGCATGAAAGGCCAGAGATCTTACAATGTGAACAATCTTGCACCAGTGCCTCACACTTGTTGATGGAGCGGGGGGTTTATTAAGGTACTTACAGCATGTTCTGTTTCACCAACAGGCACGCACCAAGCTGGAATAAAAGGGCATTTTTGTGGAATTTATATTCTAATGCAAATCAGACCTGTCTTGAGTTGGTGGAAATTTTAAGGAAAGAAATGTTGAATAACTTGAGTCCGTTGTTCAAGCAGAAGCCAGGTGGATGCAGAGGGTTCTGTCTCTGGGATCTAAAGTTTAACGGTCATTAGTCTTTATTCAAAGTTTAGGTCATCTGGTGCAGCAAGAAGAACCATTATCATAATTCAACAACAATATATTTAAGAAACTTTCTTCAGGCACTCACATCGAGGACCAGGTGTAAGCAATCTGTTTTTATTACCAGTGGGGTCAAAACCAGTGAGAGCTTTAAACCATTTATATATCCAACTAAATAAAGACATTTAATATTGGCCTTAACATTTTATTCAACTTTTATGTGACCATTTTTTTCCCCATCTTCAAATGCACCTCAAGGCCCCCTTTATTCACTGCATGTAAAATGGATTGGGTACTCGGCTTTGCACTCTTTTTGTGTTTGCAGAACAATATTTTTTTAAACTGGACCACTAAATTTTAGTATTAGTGTTTCCACCAGGGGCCGGGGGGACACAGAGAGGCCTTAAAACCCAGAGACAAACTCAGTTCACCTCACTATTTTATTGGCAGGCATGTTGAGGCACCTGCCATTCCCAAATGGCAGTAAATAATGAAATGAACTGGCTCTGGTTTTGAATAAGGACCTCCCTGTACTTTCTCATATTAGTTGCTGTTAAGACAGCTGAGGCACCAAAAGAAGTTGAACAAAGCACAGGGTGTATATTTTCAATCCTTGGCAGATTGTAAAAACCTCTGAAATAGTACTCACACTAAGACAGGACAATAAAATCCACCATTCAGTGTTAGAGTCTTTGAAATAGTCTGGGCCTTTAAATGAAAACTTCTTTTTAAACATACTTTGTCCCCAAATTAATATACAGTATTTGCAAAGCCAGTAAAATCTCTACACTCTTATAACAAAAACTGGTGTTTCCCTGCTGCAGTGTGACTACACTTCCTAGTTCAGAATCAGAAACAGCTTTATTACCCAAGCATGAGTACACATACAAAGAATTTGACTCTCAATATACTTACACACAGAATCAGAAACAGCTTTATTACCCAAGCAGCTTTATTACCCAAGCATGAGTACACACACAAGGAATTTGACTTTCAATATACTTACACGTAGTTCCAATAGAAATACAGCTAAAAACACGGACAACAAATCTGCACAAAGATTAAAAAATAAACTTAAATATGTGTATAAGCAACAATGACCAAGCAACATACACTGTCTATATACATGTCAAGTGTTTTCTGGAAATTGTAAACAATACAAATAGTGCGAAGAAATAAATATTGAATGGGTAGTTCCTAGTTTCAGGGAGGCTGCAGGCTCAGGTAATGTTCCACCTCTCTGCCGCAGATCAGCAATCCAAAGACTTGCCAGCTCACAAGTGTGTTTGCCGACAACAATAATTACACGGACCAAAATGACAATTAGGCTGACTGCAAACCTGTATTTGCTCAGCCCTCCCAGTTACGACAACTGGCCAGCTTGAGTAAACCATCATTTGTTATCAGCTGTGGTTCCACTGCTGAAGATGATGAGCTGAAATTTTACATGTATTTACCCAGAAAAATATTTTAAAATATCTTACAGACTGAGCACAGTATATGGAACACATATTGCTCATCTCAAAGAGATTGATAAATGTTTCTTACGCTGTGTTATTTTCCCAACCTTTTCTGTACCCCTATCTTTTTGCACAGACCTTTGTAGGAAGCAGTGAGATAAGAGTCAGGAAGACGTGACGTGGAGGCTACTGTGTGTAATAGTGTGTTTTAATCTCGTCAGGCAGCTCTCAGCATCAGCGAGGGACAAGACTTGGCAATTCACACATTTCAACAGCCTTTAGTTAGCACCATCTTGCACTAATTTGTGTCTGACCCTTTGAATGTTATGTCTAAATAAAATTATACAGTTGGTTTAAAGATGTAATTAACTATAATTAGAGCTACCAATCAATGTAATTGTATGTCCCTCTTTATGGATATATTTATTCATTATGAAAAGTATTGGGAGGGAAATCGAGGAGAGAATTTTTATTTTCCCAGGTACTCCTCTACACTCAGGTGAAAAAAGCATATTTAACACCTGAGATTACATTTCCAACAAGCACATTTGGCTCCAATATTTGAATGCTGTAAATACGCGGATCAAACAATCACATCATTTGAAAGTTTGAAAAGCATTTTGCAAGCTCCGATTAGTGAAGAAAGATTCATTATTTGATACAAACTGTACTTTTGAGACTTCTTCACTGCGGTAACACTGTATGTGACATTTAGGATACATAAAAAGCAGAAAGACATTTGGAAAACCACTGACCACTGTCTGATAAAACATGTTTGCGGTTTATGGATGACGGTGAGACAAGTCAACTAATGTTGTCTGGGAGCTTTTGGAGTCCAGTAACTAATTGTTCAAATGAACTATTTCCAAACTGTCACCCTGTATCCAGTGGAGCGTGCAAACTCTTCCTTTATGTCTTCACGCGTCGTGTTTTTCAGGAGAAATGCACATCACCTTGTGCATGTGCCAAAATCCTGCACTGCGTCTGTGTTTGGTGGTGTTCCCACAACACGCCCAACAGTAAACACTATGTGATTATGTGTGATTATTCTATGATTGTGCCAAAAGCAAAAATCAATCTTTCTGCTCCTTGTTGCATCAATTCATCTAACCTTCATCTCCCTATATTTACAAAACTCCAGACTCATGCTGCACTGAATTTGTTGGCAGCAAGTTTCAGATTTAATGAAATGGGACAAAAATAGAGTCAGAATTATCCCTGAAATTAAATGATGTTCATGCAGTGACCCTGCAACAGTCCCATCAGCCAATCTCAGTCACATTTGCGTTCAAGCTGGACAAGTCAGGACTTGTCAAAGCAGTTCAAGGGCCTTGGGCTTAATTGCATGAATCAAAGCACATTTGAAGTGCCACTCCATCCAAGAGGCATGAATCATTTGATAAAAGAGCCCGAGGAGCAATAAACTGTCCCTGCTGCCAGGCGGCAACAAGAGAGCCAACAGGGAAAAGTGAGAGTGAGTGTGTGTAGGTGTGTGTTGATGGTGGGAAAGCTGCTGGCTGCTGTTTTAAAGACGGGAAATTTTAGAAATATGATCCAGGTTGTGTGGTTTCATACATTATTGTACATAATATAATGTGTTCACCAATTCAAATTAAATTCAGTATCAAAGTGATTGCGTTCTGTGCAAATACACACTTCAAATGCTCGCTCTTTAATCCTCCACCACCACCTCCCTCCCTCCCTGCCAGCTTTAGTAAACACATTTTATTTTGGCATGGATGCTAATTTTCCTCTTTATTAACACTGCTGTCCTGGCTGAGGCTGTTTGCTTTTCAACAGGTGTTCTCTGACGCCCCATCGTCACACAGCCTTTCATTACAAGAAGGTGGAGACACTTGTCGCCGCTCAGACAGATGGTCAGACGAAGACTGGCTGATGATCTCAGTCTGGGTTCAGAGGCAGAAACAAAGCAAGGGAAGATACTTATGCGGAGACTTGACGGTTTTTTTATATAAATATATAAAAACATTTGAGACAAAGCTGAAGTGGAGGCAGAAATAATCTGACTAGAGGAATCCTTAATGGACAAAGCCTAAAAAAGCCAGAGTTTCTGCAGCTAAATAATTTTATTCACATTGAGGAATCATTTATAATACACGTACACTATATAATACGGGTACACAGTATGCAGTTGTTTTATCTTGTGAGATTGCTGCTGCTATAGGCAACTGACAACACAAATGATTGTTGCCTTGTTCTCTTTTTAAAATCAGTGAATCCCTTTGTGTTTTTTCTGTAATTCAACATCACACTGAGGAACAAGACATTAGTAGACAATAAAGGTAATTTCCATGTCTTCAGATTTATAAAAACGAGCTGTCGTATAAGTTCCACTTTCAAAGTTGCAGATTCAGTGAGTCATTTGTATGGAAGTCTCTCATACAAAATTCCCGTTGACGGCACCGTCTCTTCCAAGTTTATAGGTTAATCATTTAGCCTCATTAACCTTTAAAAGTCACTCTTGTTATGCCATCACCATTTAGGTAAGACATTTAGCTGGCTTACATGTACTATAAAATCAATGGTCATCAATGAAAAAAAAGACCAATATGTATTATGTAGGGCGCCTGGGTGGCGCACAGTAAAAAAAACAAAAAACACTCATGACATGAACCTCCGTGTGGCACATGATTGTCCACATCCATTCATTTTGTTTGCACTTCCTCTTATTTTATTTCATTTTTGCAATTCCAATACATAATTTGTCTGCATGAAACTGGTTTTTGGGTGCTGCCTTTTCGTTAGGTCTTTTCATTACCCTTAACGTTCACTAGAATCATCAACTTTATAGTTTTCTTTGTTTTGGAGGGACAAATTCAAGGGTTTTTTCCACAACAACTAGAGTTATGGTCCAAACAACCATTATGACCTACAACAATTACATATTTTGATATATTTTATATTGATTGCATGTTTGACTCATACTGTCAGCATTCAGAAATTCTTAATGGAGACGCAGATTTTATACAAATATAATATTCAGCATTTATTCAGCACAAAAAAAAAGGTAGCATCAACAAAAAGAAGAAAGGTAGAAAAGTTCTGCACTCTGGTGGAAATTGGAGTTTGTTCTCTATAGGAGTATAAAAATCAGTGTAAATGTATCTCAATAGCCTATTTTCTTCTCAAATTAATTCCTTTTATGGAAGCTGCTGTGATGAGTCTACTATAGTTTTCATCCAATTAGTGTTCACTGCAATAATTCTGGTCTGTCTCCTGGACATACATTTAAAAAGCATAGCCTCAAAAAGACAAATACAATAGTTAATTCCCCTCAAGATCCACTCTATAGGTAGTTTGACCCCTTTTTTAGAACCAGAATTATAACAAAGGGAGATTGGGCTTCATTCATTTGACTTCTTACTACAAACCATTGACTGTTTTTAATCACCTGATGTTGACTAGTTATCAAACCTCAATACATTTTTTGGCCCCAAATAAAATATGTCCATTGCATCAAATATCGACAACTGTTAAGTATTGAAAGATAGCATTGAATGCTTGTAATCTTGTTAATTCTTTGAAATTTGGCCCATTTTAAATTATTTTATTTAGACCAAAGTTCCTGTACGGCTGGTGATGGTAGACAACACTTAAAGAACTTTAACTTTTGTTAAATGAAAAGTATTGTATTGACACCAAGTTGGAAAAAAAATGTCAAATAACAAACCAAGCCCTACTTTTAGAAATGTATTTACTTTTGTTTGTTTTTGTAAGATCTTAATGATTTAATTCAACCTTTGTCTCCAAACCAAATCTTCCTCATGGAACAGCCAAGTCAGAAGACAAAACATATTCAAAGTTATACTAAGTTCATGTTTGGAAGGAAAATGGCGACACTGTTCAGAACAGCCATGAGTTTCCCGTAAAATTTCAGCCCTGGTAGAATTTCTCATGTTCCTCTCCTGCACGTCTATGTTCCTACAGCAACACGCAAAGAGTCTTTTCATATTCTAGGAAATAAGATGCAACGAAACAAAAACATCTCAAGAGCAACTTGACTATAAAAATGCTGTGACTATTGCTTGTCTCGAACATAGCGACATTGAGACATTTATTTCATAGCATCTCAGGAGAAAGGAGACTTTGAAGAAAAAGCTTGGCTCGGAGAAGGTTTGAAGTGGCAGACTACTGAAGACCAACTGTGTTAGATCTGCTGTGCCTTTGATGGTGGGCAAGAGGCTCTCTTGTTTCCTGTGCCATGTCGAGGCTAGATAACAGCACTAATCTAGACGCACTTCCCCTCCCAGAGCTGGCACTTTGAAGACCCCGGTCGGTTTGAGATTAATATGATTTTGGGCTAATTTCCTGAGAGGGGTCCTGTCATTGTTGCAAACACACCCAACGAACCTGCACATACAGTACGGCACTGTACACAAACTTGTACACATATACTGCACACACAAACACAAAAACAGAAACAACACACACACACACCCCTTTTTACAATCCACAACAGCTGTGTCTTTCACTGCTCGTTGCCACGGTAACTGAAAGACCCCTCACATCTCTGTATTTTAAAAAAGATGCAAAAGCCCCTGTGGAAAAATCTCAGTAACCTTGTTTCTTGTTACAGTCATTGTAGCCAAAGTTTCTCCATGCTCCCTCCACTGTCATCCTTGAGTTAGAAATGTGTTTCAAATATAGTCCTGTTTATAGTCCTGTTTATCATAAAGATGCAATCTTTTCTAAAGTCATGAGATGTGCGGGAATTCATTTTAATTTCAAATAAGTCCAGACAATCTGCTCGTCAAGATAAAAAGACAGAAAAGCAAAGTCTGCGAAACAAAAACAGGGAGGCTGCAATGGATTTACAGCGGAGGACTGACGTTGTGTTGACTCTGACACAAAGAGAGCTGCATTCCTCCGGCTCTGGACGTATGACGGAGCAGGGCCTGGCCTGGCGGACTGGGGTCTCTTTCCAGTCGCTCCTGTGCACTCATGGGTAGTGACTTCCTGCGATGTTTCCCGTCAAAAGGGGGCCTTCAGGGCAGCAGTTATAGCCTCGTGGGAGGAATGTGAAAGATACCAAATGAGTTAGCAACAGACCTGGGCTCACAAGTATTTGCACATAGTAATTTTTATGGTTTGTTATTGTCTAGAGATGTGCACAATCTGTGGGAAAATCCAGTGAATGTCAGAAAGTAGTAAAGTGTCTATAATGTCAAACTAATTCAAACAAATAGTTTTTACTATTTTACCTAGATAGCTTAAAACCTGGTGGCTCACACTCCTAATAATATATTTAAAATACTGCAGCAGTCTGCATTTGAAAATACAGTATGACCTTCTGGGAAACACACCACTTAATGGTAGTTACCCTGAGAAATCAGGAACAACTGTGAGTTTTTTTGCCCAGTACTGTACTACTACTGTAGGCTGATAATATGCTTTCTATGTCAAACTGTATGTGTGGCAGTTTGGACTTTGTGCTCTACTATACAAGTGTCTGTGGTCATTTATGCATTAACAAAACCATTCACATAATTCTGAGCCATGCTGCTAGTGTGGCTAAAAATATAAATATGTATAACCAACATTTTGTTAATTGTGTGCTAAACTTGCATGGGTTGATTGACGGTCATACAGCTAGAAAAGCACTGGCATTTCTCCAACTCTTACTCTTTCATTGTTTTCCCCTTGTACATCATAGAGACACACCAGGTGACTTCAGGGAACAAAATAATGCAGATTTTTTTATGAAACAGTCTGGTTGTATATTGGTGGTCCAAAGGCCTTTGTGCCTAAATGAGGGAGCTGAATGAGAAAAGCTTGAGGGCTGGATTTTTTTTTTTTCGCAGTGCAGATTTTCACAAGGAAAACTTGGGGAAAAAAGTGAACCAAACTCTGCTTTCTGTGCATGTATACTGAAATAAATAAATAATCAAACTTGGTGGGTGCACTCCTTGAGACTGGTAGCAGGCGGCACAGGAAGTTTGGGAAGTGGTGTGTTTGTGCAGAGAAAGGTCAGTGCTCACAAATGGAGCCAGGCTATATGTTGTCTGGAGGGGGGCATTTTAAATCAGCTTTTCAACAGTCACACATACACACTCACACACACAATTAAGACACTTCAGAGTAGCCTAGACAGAGAGTCTTTTATTCTGTTAAACCATAGAAAACTTTTTCTATCAACAGAAAATGAGATACAGAGATACAGCAGTCCCATGTTTCAGTTCAAAGCGCTTTGAAATATACTGTGGAACACGGATATGTTGCTCTCTCCCTCACTCACACACAACCACACTACAAACTTTCACTGAATGGCCACAATAGCCTCAGCCTCTCAAATGTCTCAAGGTACAAGACTCATTTGTGAGCACATGGTCCAGCCTAAACTAAACTGAGGCACAGGAGAATTTAATTTTACAGTCTTTGTTCAGGCTATTCAAACTAAAACTAATCCCAGGTTGACTTTGCTCCCAAGATGTATTTCAAAAAGATTAGTTGTGAGAATATTTATGATAAAACCTGTGAAAATCTCCATTAGCCAAGGTATGCTGCCAAAAAAGTTGCACTCTTAGAAGATGATCAACAACAAAACCAGTGAAACTCCAATGTACACTCCAGAATGAATATGTGCCATTTTGGCAGACAAGTACACATACTGGCTTTCATTTTAGCTAAACTGCTAAAAAAAAAGTATGTGGAAATTTGAAGCCTTTTGGATGCTTTGAACTCCATATGGAAACTTTCCTTGCATCAGGGGTTTAATGTACTGAGCACAGAGTGTACTGCTGAAGCTTCATGTTTATCTTTTGCTCTGCAAACTCGTTTATGAAAATGGGCTGTCGCTGCAAGAAAAAATATGCTGCATATCAAAACTTTGGATTTTCTTCCTGTGGGTGTCAAGTGATTGACAGGAAGTAGAGGTTATTCTAATGCAGCACTGATATGAAAACAGTCAACTCAGACAATAATAAAAAGAGCTTCAAACCAAATGCATGATTCATGTTTACTGTGAGGGATTACCTCCATCCGTGTGGTAGTGAAAAGAAAAAAATATCACAGACTGTGTGGACACCAGCTGGAAGAACGGTTGGTTAACCTTTAAACTGGTCTTACATGACGTCATCCAGGTCGGGTCATCTCGTCTCTCTCCTTCAGTCTGGCATGAATTGGATTAGTGATCACATGCTTGAGCACCATTCCATCTTGTTATATCATCCACAGTGCTGTCTTTGTCTGTGCAGTACAGTATGCTATCATTAATCTTATTTAGAAATGTCTCAAAGACAATAAGGAGATCTGGACCAAGTCCAAACTATAGTGTGTGTGTATACATATATATAAAAATAAAAGTTAAGAGTAAACGTTTTGGGTTTGTTGTTGGGTTTAGGATTAGGTTTTTGTTGGTTGTCATCTAGGTTAGGAGTTGGTTATCATTTGTTTTTGTTAGTGGTGTTGGTTTGAGTGTCATGATCTTATATTACTCTAAAACTTTTTTACAAATCAGGCCAAATAACTTATTTCTGTATCGCGAAGTTATGTACTTATTGTGGCATAATACATTACTACTAAGCAATTGCACATGAGATCGGTTGATCAAAAACTCAAGACTATGGAAAAGAAATCTCTATAAAGAGTCAGTCACTTTATTGACAATGTTTTTTTTCCACAGGCATTAAAATAAAATTTTAAAAAAAAACATGCTTTTGTTCACAAACAATAATCAGCTCCCAATTGAGTCAAACTCAGAACAACACACACATCATCACATTTTTGCTATTTAAAGACAGATACAGTATATGTAACCATTTAAAGGATGGTTACATGGAAAGAATTCCAACATTTTTACAATGCTAGAGGGTTGAAAGTTTTTTAGACTCAACAAGAGAAAGTGGTGTCCCACTCACCAAAACTCAACAACTGAATGATTTGCTCAGATTTCACACCTTGCTGCAAATTGCTGTTTTAAACCGCATGGTAGGCTTGCACTGGATACACTGGATCAGCACAGCATACAGTAAAATAATTCACTGATGATCTTTGCCCTTTACATTCCTGATTTACATCCTCTCTCCCTAGCTCTTAGTCGAAGGTGATTGTTACAGAAGCTACACATTTACTGTATTTGGTTATGAAGGAAATGGAACAGTTTAAAATCCGCCCTTACGTTCATTTATTTCAGTCAGGCATTTCCTGCTACAGGCCTGTGACATTTCTCTTTGACACAATGGGCTGAACTTCACATTACCTTAGGACAACAGGGAATTAAATTACCACAGAAGAACAAGAAGTTCAACTTTGAAAAGCTGGAAAATTACATATGGGAGATAAGCAGCTTAGGGTGGAGTTCAAGCTAAAAGTAGTATAACATGAATGTAGACCGTTTTACAAATAAATCTTTTGGACTGCTGTTGAATGTATTAATGTAATGACTAACCTATAGCAAGTTCATGATACCTTTACATTAGAATCACCCTGTTACCTGAAAAGCAAGTCTACAGCCATGTTAGCAGCTCTGTGAGGCTGTACTTAGGCCAAGTACTTAGGCTTTTAACGGACGTTAAAAGCCTATGCTGACGTTTAGCAGGTATAATGTTCACCATCTTAATTTAGTGTGTTAGCATGCTAACATTTGCTTATTAACACTAAACAAAAAGCATGCCAACAAAACAAAAAGTACAGCCATTAGTCCTAAACTAAAGTATTGGATGAAAAGTCTGTGGATCACCAAAGAGATTACAATTCATCCTGAGGTGAATATGAATATCTGCACCAAATTTAATGGCAATCCATCCAGTACTTGAGATATTTCACGTATTTCATGTAATTTTTATGATGGCGCAAGAGGCAAAAGTCAGGGGATAACAAAGTCAATAGGATACATTCTGTGGATTCCATGATTGCCTGTAGAAAATGTAATGGAAATCCATCCAACAGTAGTTCCAGTTAGTACCAACAGTAGTTGGTACCAATAGTAGATATTTCAGTCAGACCAACAGATCATCATTACGATCCACAAATGATGGATAATAATGAAAAGTTAGCAGAACCATTCAATTCAGAAACTTCATATCCTTCAAGGGACAGTTTAAGGACCAAATGTCATGATTGTGTTGAAAGACTTGCATGAAGCTTATGTACATGACACCATGACAACAATCATTACTGTCTTCCTGGAAATTCTCTGCAGGAATGTGGGGTTTTTTCCCCTTTAAATGCAGTGATGTCCTCAGTGTTTCCATTAGCTCTAACCATCACATTAACTCTCTCCAGGGAGACGTGGTATGTTGTAAACATCAACCCCTGCAGGACCTGTCCATCCCCTCTCCCTTGGACTTCAGGCAAATCCTCTCGTCTTAATTATCACTTTGCTGAAGCCATTTCACAGTGGAGATGAACACCCCCTGCAAACAGTAAACAAACAAGTGGGCTACTTTCATGAAGCATCATTGCAAAAGTTGATTGCGCCACAAAATTGGTCGCTGCCAACAGTAAACAGCAATTACGTCGCCCATGGCTTTTTATCTCTTTCATACATATAATTCAAGAGCTCCTTCTCCACAAAAGCTTCATTTGTATTAATGTGTCTGTAAATATGAGTCTCAATGGCCTTTCTGAGTAGTTTATTATCAATTTGATGTCATTTTATAAACATCACGCCAGAGTAGTGTCAGAGAGGGTTAGAGAAACAGATCCGGAAAAGTGAGAAAAACCATCTATGGTAGACAAAGCTAACTGTCCAGGAGA
This sequence comes from Maccullochella peelii, assembly GCA_002120245.1. Taxonomy (NCBI): domain Eukaryota; kingdom Metazoa; phylum Chordata; class Actinopteri; order Centrarchiformes; family Percichthyidae; genus Maccullochella; species Maccullochella peelii. Next base: position 21,687 of record LKNJ01000846.1, read on the forward strand.
CGTAAACACTTCCTCTGCTGGCCTGTACAGAACACAAAGGAGGAATTTAAACATTGGACTGACAATGCCAAACCCCCTTGACAGTAGAACAATATGAACCAGCTGCCTGCTAGTGAACAATAGCTTTAAAACATAACCAGAAAATCTCCTTATAGACAGTCCCCTGAAACCTGCTTGTCACAATGAGAGAGAAGAATTAAAACTGGAATGCGGTCGCCCACTCTGATAACGTGACAAGTAAACAGATTAATCTCAAGGAACTTTCTGGCAGAGAAGCCCTTTCGTACAGTGAGAAGTTTGGTTTCACATTTACCTCTGTGTGTATGTCTTGAGCTTAGTGTGTTGATTTGGAAATTTGTCAAAGTTTGCTTAAAGCTCTTAACAGCGTGATGAACTTGTCTTCAATATAACACTGAGGGGAAATAGACATACAGAGGTGAAATTGCTACTATGTTGATCACATAACACTGTGCATTTTATATACTTTTAATGTGGTCAGTGCATTTAGCTTTGTCACTAAAACAGAATTAAACACCAATTGCATATATTGCACATAATATTGGCAGAAATGTCAGAGGCCACACCTACAGGAATTTGGCAACCTATTATAGAAACACAGAACAGAATATCATAATAGATTAAACTTTATGGGGGCTCATTGAAAACTGTATCCTACGAAATTTGGTGAAATATGTAAGAGGAGTGGGAGGGGAAAAAATTATAAATTCAATTTAATGGAAACACATTGCTGTGATGTACCAGTCCGATCAGCTGCAGTCAATCAATAACTGATATCCAATAAGTGGGGGGAGTGTCAGCCGGTAAAAGTCTTCCATGGAGGCTGCACTTGTGTATCTTCGCTCATGGCTCCTCAGAGATCCATCCTCGCTCCTCGGCGCAGAAATAAGAGCATTGGGACGGCCTTCAAGATGGCGGACCAGGACAACTTCCGGGTCAAGCGAGGATCAAGGAGCGAGGAAATATCAAACAAGAGACCTGGGATGTACCCATAGAGTGCTTTTAAAATGGCCACATGGTGGTGCTGATCCAGATCCACACCAAAAACATAATCACTAGTTTGTTGCACATGATGCAACAAATTTCATTAATGTTTGTTAAGGTGCCCTAGAGAGTTTTCTTCCAACAGAGTTATATTTACCTTAATATAACATACAAAGGATCCTTTAAGTCTATAAAATAAATACATTTGCAGAGCAGTTTGGAGCCAGCATTGTTTACACCCATAGTTGCTAACTAGCAGCCCTTTTTCCTTCCTTTTGCTGGCGCATTGCTACTTCTCTTACTGTGTTATTGCCACCAACTGTCAGTCAGTGGAACCATGTAAAAAGGTCAGCAGGAATGTATGCCATGCATATGTGATACAACATGGGGACCCACTCTTAAAAACATTAGTCCAAAGCGCTACTAGCGGCGAAAAATGTACTTCATTTGTGAGATATGTTTTTAAGATATCCTCCTAACAGACAACAATACCAATGAGACTGAAAGCAATTTCTTTGCTAGAGGCAAATTTTATTTTATCAGATATTTAACCAGATACTGTGCTGTTTTTCTAAAATCTCGAGACTACTGATCAGACAAACCGTCAAAATAAGGAGGAGCTCCACATGCTTTCCAATTCAACTGACTCAAGTAATGTTGGCACTCTGCTTGTGAAATTAAATTGCTAATGAGACTGTCCACCACATGTGTTTTCACCTCTCACACTCATTGTCTTTGCTCTGCTTTCTTTGGCTGGAGTGCAGACTGATGCTGCTGCGCTTTGGGATATGATGTCAGGACGGACGTAGGGAGCACCTGTTGGTTTACGCACAAAGGCAGGGAGCAAGCCGATAGGTTCACAACCCCTACCAGCCCTTATGTGACTGCATCTGAATGCTAAGTCGGTGCTTCTGCCTCTTATGTACGTACAGCCACTGTATGCAACCGCTGTGGTAGTTCAGTCCTCCTTTAGTCCATTTCACACACACACACACACACACACTACAGACACACACACACACACACTCCCTCAGAAATCAGAGGAAGCTGGTAGCAGAGGTGCTTTGATTCCAACAGGAAACACCCTCCATTGTTCTTTACTGGTAGCTAACATACACCCACAGGACTGGCCTCGCATTAAAATGTCATTTTAACACCATCCTTCATTGCGGTGACAGGCTTCTGTGCTTTAATATAGCCCTCATTTTCCCATTTTACATTCCATTTCCATTTTAGGCATTTAGCTGACACTAAATAAACCAGCTTTGTAGAGATGCCACAAGTACGAGTTTGGTGTCTTAGTCAAATTTACATTAACATTCATGTCCTTGGTGGGATTAAAATTTGAGTGGTTTTTAGTTGGGTCTCACTATCCACAAGACATTTGTTTTAATTGAAAAGGAATTACAATTTTTAGAATTAAAATGTTTTTTAAAATAAATAGGATATAACCTTCTCAGTCTCTTTTCTTGTTAAATTATGCACTGTAGTGTCCATGTTGTGTTGGCAGCGGAAGATGACACCGCAAAATCCATTCCCCACAAAATGGTGGTGCTGAAAGCTTGGTGACATAGTGACTTGTGGGGAGTCACTATGACTTGGGGGAGTTGGCGAGTTACTGTAGCCAGCAAGCAAACTCCAAACTTGTTAGCACTAGCCAGCAACAACAGCCTGCCAAGCTAGCAAGATTTGCTAATTGGCAGCAGTGTTGCCAATTTAGCGACTTTCTCACTAGATTTGATGACTTTTATGACCCCTTTAGCAACTCTTTAATTTTATCCCCAAATAGCGCCTAACAACAAATCTAACTAGTAATGATAGCAGCTTGAAAAATAATGGCTAATGATAAAGCTAGCTTTTATTTTTTTTTAGCTTGGCCTCATTTCTTTTATTTTCATTCTTTAAATTTTGTATATACAGTATGTAAATAGTAGCATAATGTCGATGATCTAGCTAAATCTAGCCACTTTTCGAGCAGGCTTTAGCTACTTTGCCATTAACTTTGCAATTAATGGGCAACACTGATTAGCAGTCAGCCAGCTAGCTTGGCCACTTAATGGACAAGTTGTTGACAATTTATTCAGTTCATGTCTCACAACAAGCCTCAATGCCCGTTTTAATATGAAACGTAATGGTGCGACACAGCCAATATGACAGCTTCATTTTGAACTTGCTGTCCATTCCCACTTGACAAACACTTTGCAATTCATCAACAGCCAAATTCAGTGTTTCAGTGTCCACAAAAAATGAACTCTGTAAAAGCTAATCACGATTTACGTTGCCTCTGAGAGTAAATCCAATTATTGCAGAGATCTAATTAAGATCAGGCCACTGGATTTCAGTACACAATTTCGCCGGCATAAATCTTGGTGTCAGCAGGCCCTTAGTATAGGGGTGGGCGAGCAAATGAAGTTGTAATGCTGTGTATTCTTCAGGTTAGGGACATGTATCGTTTTGAGCATTTTTATATTGTCATTTGATTCAAAATGAGCCATTTATTGTAGCTGTACAGCCCATTATGTGAAAATGTTTGTGTTTAAATTTATTTCATATGGCGCATTTGCGTTATAAAAAGAAACCCTAGTCTTCCCTTTATGAATGAATTTACATAAATTAGGTGGCTCCCAGAATTTAATATACTGAAAAGGAATATACAGTAGTCTTTTGATCACAGTATGTTTCCATTTGCACTCCACACTTATTTTTAGTAGGTAGTTTAGTATTCTACGTCCTGAACACATCCTCCAGAGGTCTGGCCAATCAGCAGCTTGATTCATCACATGAAGATTGCAAGAGAGAGTGCCCACGCTATGCATTGATTCACACACTACAAAAATCACATTCACATTGTTACATTGTTCCCACAATAAGTGGGTGAGTATGCTTCATGGAAAATCAGCTTGTATAAAATATGGAGGTGGTAGCAGATTTAAAGAAGTAGACATGACAAAGATGTAGCTTTAATGTTCAGTTTTCCATTTTTTTGTCCTTTAATAGCTTTAAGGTTGTCAGGCTTTGAAAAATCATATTAAAGTATTATGAATATTATGCATCTTGCATTCAGCTTTTCATTGAGGACAAGGGATATTCAAAACCAAAACACTCTTTGTGGTTGCACCAATCCATCAAATGGAAATATTTTACGTGCTGATTTCTTGGCATCATTTTATACACATTTCCCCAAAATTCAATCAGACATATATTTGGTATCCTTGGAAAACTTTGGGATCTCCACTAGAACTTAAAATACAGTTATGTGGGTTTGATGAATGAGTTTATGAGTGACTCACTGGCAGGTGAGTAATTCAATGTTTTTATTGATCACTTGCACACCACATGATGGGAAACATAAAAATGAGGCGCAAGGGGTTAAAATTCTGCAGAAGTGGGATACATTTGGCCAAGGAATGTTGACCTCCTTTTAACTGTGGTGTACCCTTGATCAATACATTAAACCCCAATGCAGCTAACTGTGGTCATACTGGGCAGTAAGAGAAGAGTTTAGGAAAAAACAGCACTCCAAAGAGCTTTTTAGTGTTGAGATTGCAGTTGCCCCTTAACTGACTTGGTGGAAAGAAAACAGTGGGGATGCCACAAAGTTCTAAACTGTTCCGTCAGTCCTTTGACTTCTGCCAATGCATTCAAACACAAACAAGGGTCATGGGTCTCTTTTATACCTCTCATCAGTGATTGGCTAATCAGCCACACCTGGAGTGCCCATCAGAGTTAAACACCTCCACACTAGGTTAATTGAAGCTGCAGGAGGAGCGACTCAACAGAAAACAAAGGGGTGGAGCCAAGAGCAAAAAGACAGAGAAAAAAGTGGAGGCACAGAAAGAACAGCCTACAATTTATTTATTTTTTAGAAAGGTATTTTTAGATCAAATCGGTTCCTTCACACAGACCACCGTCACACCATCATTCTACTTTCCCCACAGATCAACCACAATTTGTCAGTGTTACTTGGTTTTCAAACACACACAGCATGCGGTTAATGCCTGAATACTGTCACTTGTTGACAGATGTCTGTATTTAAATGAATGCAGATATTCCTTGATAGAGATTAAAGAGCAGTATGTTTGTTTCTGGTGGACATAATTACTACAGTGTTGTAAGATGGAAATAACCACAAAAAGACACGACAAAATATAATATGTAGGACTGGAAGATTTTATCATCATTTTCTTGATTATCTCTGGCAAAACACTGTTGTTTTTATTCCTTTTGGGGTGACATATCACTTTAAATCATTGGTTGGAGCACGTAGAACACAGTGAGCAGTCACACATTTACATCCTCTTGGGTTTTTTTAAGATTGTAGGATAAAACTAATAAAACCGATTTTGAAACTGCATTCCACCAAACTGGTCGTATCAAAATAAATCATTGTGAACTTGCAGAGAACATGTACGTACAAAGGAGATAAAAACTACAAGAAAAATTTCACAAAAGGGCAGATAGTCCAGGTTATCTCACAAGCTTGTATTTTAAGAACTGTAGTACAATTTGTCATGTTTAATTGTCATGTTTATGATGTTTGCCACCACGCTGACATAAAGTCGGAAAGCTGCATTTGGGAAAACTCAGCATTAAGGCCATTTAATTTTCTTTTTCCTTGAGAGAACTCAAGGACAGAGACACTTGCCCAAATATTAACAAACTCCACAGAAACACATCCTGCACATGCCTAAAGGCCCTGCCTGGTGTCAAAGCAGGTCGTGTGATAGTTTTGTCTAAAGAAGTCTCTGTTCCCTAATCTCAGCGAGACTGAAGAGTATCTGGTATCTGGTTCAAGGCCACGGCGTCTATAGGGGTGAAATGGGAGGTCTTGTTTTGACACCATGGGACAGCTCGCTTTGTTCTTACTTATCTCTCCTTTCTGTAGCTAAACCCCTACACACTGTTTCCCTGTGATGTCTGGGTGTAAGATAGTGGACCACAAAAACACACTCTGCTCATCTGAGAGGGTAGCAGAGCCTTCCTTTTGGTAGTGATTTGTAAAAATATGCTTGTACCTGTTGTTCACCTCTAAGCTTTTTGACAGTTAATGATAAATATGCTGCCTCCAATACAGAAAAAAAATATATCCAGTCCGACAGGAGGAGGAGGAAAATGAAGAAGTGATATTGTGACTGTTTTGCATGTGCGTTACTAATCCACTTTAACACTGTTAGTGTGGGTTGCACCAACATGATTAGCACTGTTTACCTTAACTTTGTTTAAAATGATCAAACCAGATTTAAATGTGATCCCATCTGCTTTCTAAATTTTAAAACCTGGATTAGTACTCTTTAAACAAAAGGTGAATATTAGTTTAAACCTCCTAAAATACAGTACAGGCCAAAAGAAAATGTCCTCCAGATCAAATGTGCCACTGACAAAAGCCCATAAATAGAACCATCATTGGAAACATCCTCCAGCAGGTGAATTTCAATGAAAAAACAACAAAGAAAAACACATTTCCGCCTGCTGTTTGTAGCTGCACTGCACTAGATGCTAGTTAGCATTAGCTTGTTATATGGCTGACATGTTAAAATTTAGAAATCTTCTGTTTGAGCTGATGGACAGTTTAAATGTTGTTTTAGAAACATAAAAACAGACAGAAAATGTCACAGTTAGGAAGAGGAAGAGGCTCCCGTGTTTTAGCATGTCAAACTCAAAATCATTAAAGGTTATTTGGTTGAGTACTTTGCTTATTTTTTTGTAGTGTAGTGACTGTGCTTTTTTGTTTCTATCCTTTTAAAAAATGCAGCCATTTTTAGGTTAAACTGTCAGTTAAACACCAGACATCAGAGTAGCAATAGGGCTGATTTTAATCTAAGTTTACACAGAAAAGAGAAGAAACAGTTGAGAGTTTAAGAGTTTAGAGTTGTATGACAACAGAATTGTAAGATAACTACAAATTATCTTAATTCAAAGTTAATCCTGGTTGGTGCTTCTAGAAAAGTTGAATCAAACCAGCTATGAGTAAACAAACAGCTCTCTAAATTGCGAACTTAAATGAACTGTCAACGAAAAATCAACACTCATTAACCACAGACAGATTTACTGTATCATACTGGACCGAAACTGCATACATTTTTTAAGGTTTGTCAGAAGGAGCTGCTTTCAGGAGCATTTGCAGAAAGCTAGTAGCCTGCTTGATAATAACCAAATTCCACTTGATCCATGAGTATGCGATCTTTCCTCCCATTTCGAGGCCAATATGACGCAATTGATATATTGTTTCAATCCTGAAATTGTCAAAACCTTGCACGTATCCATTACACTTCATACCATCCGCTTTATCTTATGAGCATTCGCCCCTCCACCCCCTCCCCACCATACAGTACCTGAGTGTATTGTTTCCCGGAGAGCCCATGTGATTTGCTGTGCAGTGCTTGAGATTATATTTCAGCCTGAGGCTTTGGAGTGGTCATACGTCTTGGGATAGCAAGAACTGGCTCCACAGGGGGGACGGCCAAACAAGTAACCACGGACCGGTTCTCCTTCTAATCCTATTGAAAGGCAGTAAGAGGTGAGAAACTCTATCGCACATAAAAAGACAGAGGCTTCATTTTACACACTCTGCACCAAGATCCCAGCTGCACACAGCAGGTCTACAACAGGAATTAATGTAGATTTCTGCAACAATGTTTGGCCAAAACACCCTGAGATTTACACGAGAGCCTTTAGACAGAAAGATGGAGAGAGCACGTCTTTGCACCCAATTTCCCTTAGCCGCATTGAGCAAAGGATTAGTTCAACACCTACCTTCATAAGGCTTGAAAATGTTCAGTCTAAAAGCTGTGTCCCAATTCATTACTACATACTAATTCGAGCGTGATTTTGAGTATATTGTGTTGTCATGTGATACAATTAAGTGTAAATTCGATTTTTGAGTGTGCTGTCGATGGATACTTTTGTTCCTGGATGCAGTGAACATGGATATGGTGAAAGGGCTCACAGTGGAAACAAATGAAAACTAACAGTGGAAGGTGGTGAGAAACCCCAAGCATCATCTTAGAAAAAAAGTATTTAATCTTTGAAGACACATTGTGCTTCCCATGAAGCACTGATTTGGTTATTTTCAGGTCAAAAGGCATCTAGACATCTTAAGTCAAAACTGGGCCACATTTGGTAAACAGTGCGTTTTTCGTAATTAGTCAGTTGTGCAATATAAGCTTTAAAATTGCCTCTGGAGTTTTCTGCAGTGACTCTGTGAAAGCTCCACACAGTGTGCGAGAAGCTGTTTTCTTTAACTGCAGTTTCCAAGTGCAGGAGTGAACTTTCAGTCTCTACCTATAAGTCAAAATGGATGAGAACTTCTTAAGCGCTCAGAGGGAAAAAAAAGCAAATTTGAAAATCTCTACAATTCCATGACAACTGGGCAAACTCCATCTGCTGATGAAGATCATGTGGCTTTATCCAAAGCTTCAGAAACAGCTGCTAAATGGACCTTGTGGCAAGATTGTTTTCTCAACAGTTTATGTCAAGATTAGTATGGTATTAGTACACGTGATCGGGACAGGAAAATAGTCCCACTAAGTGTATTGTTGCTGTACCTCTACATAAATCTCCCCAAAGCTGTTTCCTGTACCCTTTACTGTTCAGTAGTTTTGAGTGTGGACAGCCTTAAATGTCTTTATTTTCTAGACTTTTCATTGAGATTTCATCAGAAATGAACATACTACTATGGCTGAGCATCTCTAACTCCACTGAAAGGCACTGAGAACTATCTTTCTCCTATATGTCTGTTCACGCTCAGAGAGCAGCACATCTTTCTAATTAGTTGACTGTGCAATAAAAAAAGTTTTAAAATTGCCTCTGCGAGCGGAGTTCTCGACTGCAGTGACTCTCTGTTTGTGCTACTCGGGGATATGAAAGCTTGATGCAGTGTGTCTTCATAACGCACGACTGGCACGCTAAAATGGTATCCAGGAGCTTATTACTTCCACCTTATTAGCAACCTGAGAATGCGCAAGCAGTTCATGTAGGAGAAAATTGATACTAAGTGGTGGGATTAACTCAGTGTTATGGTGACAAATTAGTTTTGGCTTTGTCTTTATTCGACTCCGTCCTCTGCGAATGATAAAGTCTGAGAAGCAGAAAATATGTCAGAGCTGCGTGAGTGTGTGAATTGGGCATTGCCTATGAAGCACATGGAACACAGTGTGCTTTACCATATGAACATGCGTTGTGTATCAGCTGGGAATCGGCCCAGATCACACAACTGGTGTACAGGTCCAGACATATTCAAGGATTCTGATTTGCCTTTGGGGAGTTGAACGAGTCGTTTATCACTGGTGCCAGCCAAGAGAGGCATTTCTTCACTCCACTCTTCCTCACAGCGGCATTCAGCTCTCTAAAGGTTCATCTCACTCCAGACTGACATGTGGTTTGTCAACTTTTGCCAGATACCAAATGTTCGATCACACCGAAAGGTTTCCAGAGAGCCTGTAAATCATTGACATTCAGTCTGCTTGCAAATAGGTGCCAAAAGCTGCTCAAACCTGAAATCAGACTGCCTGTGTTTGCATCATTGTGGACATGATCAATGTATTATTGTACACATATTTGCGGTCAGTGGGTGTTGGTTTCATAGACTGAAAGCCTGTAATTTGTTGCTGAGCACGGCTGTGACTCAAAGAGCAACACTGTGAGCACTCAGCAAAATCGGCACTGTAATAGCCAGTGTATGTTTTCATGCTCTTTACATTGTCCTGAGCTGTTAGCCAAACTGCCGGCTTTTGTTTCTGAACAAAGGCTCAAGGTCGGACCATGAAAAACGGCTCGACGGAGTCACTTTCTTCCCTCTAGACAAAATTACAGTCATTTTTCTTCTGTTTTGGCTCTGAGCAATGTTTTTTAGAGCACTGGGAAGCAATCAGGGCATGTAAATATCACAGGCTCTGCCCTTTTGGACAGTAAACTCTGTGCAAGTCATGTCAAGTTTTTCTGAAATGGGACTGACTACCAACAACAATCTCCACATTAAATCTAATCGAAAGACTGCGTCACCTGTGAGCAATAAACCTGATACACGCAGAGCAAACAATTAATGCAGGTGTTTTGTTTAAGCTTCAGTGCCAGCTTCAGGTGCACATGACCGCACATTTCTTTCAGAGGTAACTTGAAGTTGTCCGAGCATTAAATCACTTGAGTCCTAACCTGCATAGTTCTATTGTGCATTTTAGGAACGCAGGTGGGTGAATTTACAAGTTAAAGGTACTTCTCTGGTGTGGCAAGTTCTTCATCTGGGTTTGTCAAATCATTATTAATCATACAAAACCACTTTTGACTGAGTTTTACAGTGCTGTAGATCACTGATGTAGATATCACATTCTACATTTACAGCAGCACTGGCTATGGTTACTCATTTTAGTGAGACCATTATTCTCAATTTACAGCTGGATACATGAGAGGTCTAGCTACTGCCACTGCTGCAAAGTCTTCAAAGTTTTATAGAAGTGTTTAGACCTGCTTTGAGATCTAATCCAGCAATATGTTGGATCTATTTCTCTTAAAGGGAAACTCCGATATTTTAAAGATCCTTTTTGTTTAACCAGAAACAGAACTCTCGCTCAAGGAAAAGTCTCACTTGCGAGAGATTGAGTTGTTGCAGGAAGATGAAAGGATTTTACTCTTAAACAAAAAGGCCTGTCTCTGTAGGGATCATTTCCATAATGTTGTCAGACACTTAAAATAACAGTTTGAGCCTGTCAGTGGAAAAACAAACACTTTTAGTGGATGTACTTTTCACGGGCACAATTACCCGCATGGATTACGTTGCAGCCCGTTCGCAGATGCCAACCGAGGCGATCTACTGGACCAATTCCAAAACTTTTGGTAAGTATTAGTCATTCCAACCCCAAAACTTGTAAAAAAAAAAATAAAAAATAGGGCCCAGGTTTAAAAATACCAGAGTTTCCCTTTAAGTAGTAAAAGTGTTTATTTGTGACAAGATGTAGTCAGTTTAGTTGTTGGTGAAAAAAGTGTTCCGAAAGTGTTCAAAATTAAATAAATAAGGCATTATTTAAAAAAAATCATATGAATAAATATATACAAAATGAATAACACAACCCTAAAATTGTGAAATAATCCAACTGAGTAAATGTTTACAACTCAGGTCATTGTTGTTAAATGATGTTTCAGCCAGCTTCTTGGCACCGTTTATTGCAGGACTTTTTATTTCACAATTCAATTTCTCTCACTGATCATTACTAATGCCACTTTTCATGGCAACATTATGTGATTGCCTGTTGTTTCTGTCTGAATAAGCAGATGACTAAAGAAAAAGATGTGCAATAAACACTGTTATTATGAAAATAAGCTGAATGAAATACAATAATGAGCTGAGACAAATACTAAAACTACGACTGCTACATTGAAAATAATGAGAAAAATGTGATAAAATAAAAATTGAATGGGACTAACGTGATAACATAAATGCAGATCTTTAGATCAGATTTCCGGAATCATTTTTAAAACGAAAAGTGTTCGGCCTTCTCATCACCCTCAGGTTTCACTTTAATACTGTATTTAGACAGTGTTTTATTCACAAAGAACTACTTCTTTGTAAATCAGCTAACAAGGAAGCACTGCATCTCACATGAAGATGGTTAAGACACTAGATAACAATCAAACAATGCTGTAAAATAGCAAATACAGGAAATGTGCTCATTTCACCAAATTATATATGCGATTAGCTGATGAATCACTGTTAGTCAAGGTAAATGCCTCTCAATTGCTGGCTAGAGAAAATAGTTGGCTATGAATAACATAAAAGGCAAATTAAGGTCAATTAGTAGTTCATTTTTTGTGGATTTAACTATATTTGGGGAAATAATGATCATGTTTTTGGCTACACATGGTATTTACTTCCACTGTGGTTGCCAATGAAAAGGAAATTGTCATCAAAGTCAAGATAAGGGCAACTTTTTCTGTTATTCTGAGAAATAAAAAAAGCTGAGATTGACTTGGTGCCAGAGCTCAATGAAGGCTGTGTCTCTAATCAAAGCCTAATGATTTAGATAGATTTAACAGGGCAACTCAAATCAAATGGAGGTCTTTCAACAAAGAGCTCCTGATCTCCTCTGCTCGCAGGTTTCTGTCCACACTCACAAAGGCTGTGGGTAAATCAGAGCAGCAATCAGGCAAGGTGTTTTGACAGATATTAGATTAATTAAAGCACACAGATGTGCGTTATGCAAAGCGTTTCTGCTAATTCATGTAATTGTTTGCTGAGTAGTAAAAGCAGGGGAGGAAACACTTTATGTGATTATGTTGTAATTTTCAGTGTGTGTCAAGACTGAAAGGGTGTTAATTCACAGTTTGGTCACAGTCATTGTTTCATCTCCTCTACAGGAGCTTATGTGTCATACATGTTGAGTCCAAGCATGTCCTTTTAGAGACAGTTTAGTCTTTTTTTTAAAAATCACCTGTCACTATAGTAGTCTATGAGTCCTGTCCAATCTAACGCCATCAGAAAGTCAAAAGTTTGATTTGTCCAATACTTTGATTTATGACTAAATACATGCAAAACTATAACATTCCCATCAGCCTCAGCTGTAGGCTACTTTGTGTTTAAGCTAATTTACAAGTGTTAGCATGCTAACATGCTAAACTAAAATGGTGACCACTGTAAACAGCTTGCTCAGCATGTTAATATCGTCATTGTGAACATGTTAGCCTTCTGACGATAGCATAATGATAGCTCAAAGTACTGCTGTGCCTAAATACAGCCTCACAGAATTGCTAGCATTACTGTAGACTCTTAGTCAAAGTAAAATCAGTTTTTAGTATCCGTCAGTGTTTCTAAATTAGCTTGTACATTTGCAGCAGTCTTTCTAAATGTGATGCATGTAGTGTTCGGTGGTGAAGATGTTTCTTCATTTGCTTAAATGTCTTTTTACAAGTGTTTAAGTTTCAGTGCATTGAGCTCTCTCGGTCACCATATTATTTACTACAAATCACACATGCATAGCTACAGGCTACAGCTAACCACTTAGCAAACAATGCTGTGTTTCAGAAACTTGAATGTGCTTTTCCACCATTCAAGGCCTTCATTGATTTCCAGTCATTTCTGAAGCACATGGAATCTACAGTTTCTAACTATTAGTAGCCACTTGCTTCAATTGTGTAATTTTGGTCAAAATTACATTATTGTTATGAGGTAACAAGGTGTAGACTTTTCAAATCAGTCTGCACTTAGTCTGCTTTATTGTGCAACTATAGGCTAACGTAACATTGACAAAAATTACTGCAGACTTGATGTTTACTGTAGTTTATTGCACAACTTAAGCAAGTTTCAACAGGAGTAGATTTTAATACTGTACAGAAATGATTGAAAACCAATGGATGTTTGGGACTGTAATCAAAACTATATAGTTTGCATTCAAAAACGGTCAGTAAAAATTACAGTACATCTTATTTAATGGAAATTAAAACTTGCAAACACACATGTCCTGTTAGGGTACAGCTGACTTCAATTCGGTAATACTGGTTTAAAAAACAGTCATCAACAATCATCACTCACAGTGTAAACGTGTTTCCTTTTCAAACTCAACTTAATTTAACTGCCATCTTTTATTTTATTAGAGTAGATGTTCTGTAGGTTTTACAGTCTCAGTAAAGCACACATTCCACTGCAGTTGGATATTCTTCTGGCTCCAGCATCCAGTCTTTAAGATGCAATTTAGATGTTGTGAAAACAATGAGGTCAGCCAGAGGATCCTGAGATGAGATATAAACCACATAAACCTCTCTCTCTCTCTCTCTCTCTCTCTCTCTCTCTCTCTCTTTGCCATCAGGTTTCAAAAGCTGCTCCTGAATGATTTCCAAGAGGTTTATAAAGCAGCTCCATAAATCTGTCACAGAGTGAAAGCGCCGCTAAAGCAGCTGTGCAGCAATGGCCACATTTATATTGTACTTTTCATGCTGGCATACATTTTAGCCTGTCTGCTCCAGTGGGAAGGGAACCACTAAATCTGTCTTTTTTGTTTTAAAAAAGAACAACTATCCTAACAACAACTCCTGCATGATTAGGGTAATTTTAACCATATATACAAAGCTAGAAAAATAACATAACTGGTAAGTAATTTGCATTTAAAGAATAAGGCTGGCATTGGCATATATTTCTTGAAAGGACCCAAACCAGCAGTCCATCTCTCTCAACCCAAAAATAAATCTTTAAAATCAAGTCACTAAATTACATTTTAGTTTTAAAAAAGGCAGAGTAATTTCCTGAAACAGCTGGGCACTGTAGTTATTAGCAAACTTCACTCAGACAGGAGTAAATGATGCATTTGTTTGGGACTATTTTCAACGGCGGATTAATACACATTTGGTGCTCTATTTGAGTATTTATGGTAGCAGAATGTCGTATGTGGAATTGACAAAATAGACTGCAGTGTGTGTGTGTTCATTGTAATGAAGGAACATGTCATCTAATGCTTCAGTGTGGCTCCTTGGACAATAATAGAGTTCTATGGCACAGAGGAACACAAGCACTTTCTGACAATAAAAAATATGGAATATCGCCAAGCTTAACCTTTTTAAATGAATGATTTAATCTTCCCATTTCAGACGCTGACTGTCTTTCTGGATTTGGAGGTGGCATTATAAATCTCCTGTTTGAGATGTAAACATATTCAGATATTCAGCTTCAGTGGGAAGGCTGCCTCTCAGGGCTCAAATTATGTTATGTGGCATAATATGTGGCTGTGGATGAGGAAATGGGAAATACGGTAAAAATGTTCTGTATGTATCATCTCTTGGTGAAATTACATCTAAAGCCACCCTCCAGACCAGCCAGTATTCATTATAGCTGAGATTTCAGCAAGGAATTGCACTGCGTCAGTGAGCTCTCAGTAAAAATAAACAAAAAATCACCACCAGCTGTCATCAAGAGCCTCTGATGAGACCATTATGGACCACAAATAAATAGAATAACTGGGTTGTTTGACACAGAAATAGTGGAAAACTAAGCTTCATCTTATCATCAATAGAAATGCAAATTTCCACAGAAAAAAAGCAGCATGGAACAGATGGACAAAACAAAACAAAAATTATTTTCATGGTTTCATGGTTGTCAGAACTGTCATGCAGTGAAAACCATTCAGTTCTGCTGATGGGCAGGCATGGACTTTAAACCTGCAGATGATTTTTGTTGATAATGCTGCATTCACATGGATTCAGGGTGGCGGTAAACGGCAGACAGACAATACCCAAAAACAAAAACTGTCTGACGGAATGGCAGAATGGTCAAAACGAAACACTCATGAAAATATGTTGCTATGTTGATTTACAAAGAATGGAATAAAATGTATTAAATTACATTATTTTGTGTCTATTATCTTATGTAATTCTTCTAGCAAACTTTTCCCTCCAAAACCTAAGGTCAGCCATTCATTTCCAACACGGAGAGTGAAAGGAGAACTGCACCAATAACACGACTGCAGCCTTTTAAAGGACCATACCAGTGTTATTACGTGTAGCTGGCTCATGAATACAACCACCAGGGAGCTGTGAAACAATCTGTAAACACTGACATACTTTCACCTTATAAAACTGATATGATGGGAACATGTTAGCCAAAACAGTTGCCTGTTTACTCATCCAGCAGACACAAAGCAGCAACAATGGTGATGAGAGTGGTCACTGTGAACCAAAACAGTAAAGTTGTGGGCAAGAAAACCAAAACAATGAGCTAAAAGTCACTAAAATAACTGCAAAATAATTTTCTGAGGGCTTGTCACTATGAACAACCCCTTTCACATATCATGTAGTCATTTAACTCATTGTTAATACAAAGATTTTGATTAATGCACTTTTTAAGACGGTAAACAACTTCACTGTCCCTCTAAAAGTGCAAAGTTAAGTTTACCTTAAAGTGTTTGTGTTTGATATAGAACTTTGGCAACTTTGGCTTGCCACTGCCAGACCATTAATTTTCCAAACTTGTTGGAGTTCAACAAAGTAAAGCCAATGCAGCAAAATGTTGCTTCTATGACCTTCACTTTGTGTGATGCAGACAAATGGCTGTATGACTTACTTACTCTCCTCTGCTGTACTCATGACAGTGACTGCATCTGTGAATCATGTTCCCTGTGATCTTTATCTGAACAAAGTGGGTCTATGAATCATCCCAAGTAGTGACGTCCACCAGTGACAGCAGGTACATCTCTACGATGTTAAAGGTCCCCTCTCCACTCCAACAAAAAAAAAATCCGCTATGTAATTACAGCCAGAAAATCTACACCAGAAAACACAAGCATCAGTGTTATATAACACACTGTCATAGTCATTATTATCATCTCTACAGTTAGCGCAAAAGTAATACACAAGTCAAGTACAAGATCGAAAAGATCATCAGCTTATAAAATGTGATCCATTGTTGTACATTAAACTACAACAGTATGTTAAGTAGTTATAATTAGCTCCAACACTTACATGCTAGTATTAAACAGCATGAAAGAGGCTATTCTACATAGTTAGTACTTTTACTTTTGATACTTAATGTACACTTAGCTGATAATACTTATGTACTTATGTTCATTTTTTATTACAGGATGTATACTTGTGGTACTTAAATGGTATGTGAGCACTTGTTCTGCGCTTATTGTTCTGAACAGTGCTGTGGACAGTAAGTTTAATGGTACTAAATGTTGTGAAATGAGTCAAAATGCAACAGAATTATGTGCAAATAATTTTATCCAGAAAAATATATTTTGCATGTATAAAAATATTCCTTATTAAAAATATATTTAATAATACATTTGCATTATATTACTGTACTCAATAATATATTACATTCTGCGGGAATAGTATTGCTGCTTTTTATATACTGTGAATAGTATTGCATATACAGTATTTTTGAATGTAAAATGTAGGTATAATATTGGGGAACATATTTACATTTATTGACATTTTTCCCATATATTTTAATTGATTATATTTTCCAGCATATTTTAGTGATACTTTATGTTTATTCTATTTCTTTAGTTGTTGATTTTGCCAACTTTAGAGAACCAGTATCTTATTTAGAACAGCAAATCCACGTGGCCGAGATCAGATAATAAAAAAGATGTGACTCAGTTCTCAAAAAAACATGACATCAGAGTCACATGTGAGGGAAAAAGTTGGACAAATTGGACACATCAAGCTGCAGTGTGAATAACTACCTTTGTTCAATTAAATAATACTGGTCCTCTTTCTACGCACGCAAGACCTCAAGCAGCAACTCGTTATCTGAGGGGTCGGCCTAAGACAAGAATGGAGCTTTTCATGGATCACTGCAAAGCCACTCAGATCACTACCCAACACAGCCCCGGTAATTGTTGGATGCTCCCACTGTATAAAACACTGTTCCCTTAAGTAGCCTGGGAGATTTCTTTTAATGGGTTTTTTTCCAGCTTTGACTCTTTAATATTCCAAAGACAAGCATCCAACATTAAAGCAACAGGTTGAGCTCCTAAGTCAGAGCTTTATTTTGAGCTTTAGTTTTCCTTGTTTGGCATGCAACTCCCATTCAAGGGTTTCTTTCTTCTTAACAACAAGCAGAAGACTTTGGACCTTTCTCAAACCAGCCCCTACACCCTCTCCCTACCCACTTGCAGTCCGTGTGCGCGTTCGCGTGGAGGGTCCGCCACATTAAGTGCCATACCAAAATGTAGTGGGGAGTGGAAGTGGGTTTTAAAACCCTCCAACAGCCGAGTCTACATCGATGCTAACTTACCGTCCATGTGTAACGCCGTGTTGTGTTCGTCACTGAAGACGCTCCGTACAAATAATAAGTCTGGTGCGACTACCTGTACAAACGTAAACTGCTCAAACTAAGATACACATTTAATATTTTCATACAGACGTTAAGAACTTACTTTGTGAGGATCAAATATACCCTCCTCTAGTCTAGAAAAACGGTAGGCGTGTTAATTTGACTGTAAAGTGTTGTATATTTACAGGGACTGTTGCATAAACTAAGCAGCTCATGAACATCAGAGTGAATAGATCATGGCAACAGTTGCTGCTTCTGAAAGATGCTGATACGAAACCATAGTTACGAAATGTTACCACAGTTCCTGTTTCCGCCGGAGAGAGGGAAGTTCGTTGCAAACCTTGCCACTACGCTACACCTTAATTAAGGGTGCTTCATTTACCTGTGAGTGTGCTACAACTAGAGTGACGGAGTGGGCGTGGGGAGGGTCCGAGGGTTTGAGAAAGGCCGTTTCTCTCATTAAATCTAGACTTGCTTTCTTTTCATCACTTTGATTTAATTCCTATTTAGTTATTGTTGTACTTCCGCATTTGACAAACACTATCAGAGCAGGAATTAATATCTCAACACAATCACAGCACTGTGCTGTATCTCAGCTACTCTCAGTAGCACTGTTTGAGTAACACATTCTGTGCATGCCATTTAAAAGTCAATTACTGTTCTCTCCACTCCACAAATGGGAACAGTGAACTCCAAAGAAGGACATCTAATCTCTCACTTCTCACTTGAGGTTTCTGGAAACACATCTAGTACCGGTTCCTGCATACCTCAGATTCCACAGACCTCTAAAGTATTTACCTCTGACCATTTTCCTGGCTAAATATTATCTAATTTTGGTTATCTTAACTGTTCTTTGAGTGACAAAGATTTAAATAGGCACTTCGAGACACCTTTATTTGCTTCAGAAGGACCTCCTCTGTAATGGAACATTTTGGTCGACTGCATGAAGAGAATATTTCATGTTTCTGAGATGACATCAAGGACAGCCTCTGCTTGTATACATTGCAGACCTACTCAGTACGTCTACATGGGTTTTTTTCTTCTCTGTAGCGTGAGAGCATTTAGTGGGTTTTGAAGAGCTCATTCATCCCTTCCTGTGGCGACTAAGCTCATTCCTTACACACTGAAAAGAAGCACTGACTGTGGTGGGAGAGTGTTCAAGTGTTTATACCCACACATTCCCCCTGGGCCTTCTTACCATTGCGGCAGCTAAATCTATTTCAAAAGCTTACGTAAGCCAAGCCGTGGCCACAGTGCCAAGTCCCATCAAACCCGTAGGGGTGCCCGGTGTGTGAATAAAATTTCAGAGGGGAGACGGTGAATATGTTTGACCTTTTGTGAGGCACACGGTGAGGGCCTGCCTCCTGATCTCTCCAGGGCATTAACCTTATCTCAGAGTCACATAATAGCCTATTGACTGCTGCGCATATCTATCCTGTGGCTTCAAGTTCAATGGCTGCTGATGTCTTTTTCTCTGGAAGGACTTTTTTGGTACAGCATGGCATTAACACCACTGGGATTAGGGGTTGATTTCCTACTGGTGCCACCAATGCTGCCACATTTATGCATTCATGATGTGTGCGAATGGGCTAAAATGAGCCAATTGGTACTACTATTAAATGTGCTTTAATTTTTCAGGAACAACTGCTATTTAAACGTAACAACTTTTGTAACTTTTCAAAAGGAGAAATAACACATTCATCCTCCTTCAAAAGATAAGTTAAATTCATAAGAAATAAAACACACCCTTCGTTTGCTTGCAGCCCACTGCACATGCACATTTGTGTTTCTCTTTCTCTTTCCACTCCTGCTTGGCCCCCGTCATGTACTTTACAATCGATTTTCTAGGCTCTGGGAAAGTTTGGCAGTATAAAGTGTGTGTGTGTGTGTGTGTGTGTGTGTGTGTATAAAACATTCATAAATTAAGAATTTATAATACAAAGAGTAATAATTGACCTTGTTTACAGTAAGCGGCTGCTCCTTTTGTAACGTTATCTGCTCTGTAACATTGGAAAGTACCACTTGAGCATAATATTATGTGTTTATCTTTAATTGTGTTTTAATAGAATGTAAATCCCAGAACTAGATTGAGCCAATTTAGCTTGCCTCGGAGCTACAGAACCATTTTACCCCATCAATACCATAAATACCCCATAATTGCCTCAACTTGCCCACAGGCTCATTTTTGCTCCTCCACTACTACAAATGCCTTGGATTCAAGCTGTATTTGGGGTTTAATACTGCAGAGACACATGCACTCACAGTACATACATCCCCCATATTGGATCAAATGTCAAAGTTCAGAGGTCTAATGTTGCATCACGAAGAGTTAATGCTAGTCAATGGGAAACCTGTCAGTCCACTGCAGCCATATTGTTCTCGTGTTTTGCATGGCAGTGCTGCTTGTCTCAATTTAAGATCCACCTTAACACCTTAATCCCACCTAAATCCTAAAAGTCTTTTAATTCAAAATGCTAAAGTAAACAAAAGGGAAGCCTCGCTGCCATGAATCATGGGAAATAAACTTTTTAATTTTTGTCACTCTTGATATATTAAATTATATGTGGAAAGTGCAGCTTCATTTTGAGTTATAACAGGGTTTTCCTTCCCTCATTTCCTACCTACATGCACAAACATATAGTAGCTCTGGCCTATAAATAACTGACATGTGTAAAGACGTATTCTCCTTGTTTAAATAGATTTAAAAAACTGTAAAGTCCAGGAAAAGTAACCCTGAGGGATGATGGCTTTCTTTGCCAAATTCATAATGAAGACGACATGAATGAATCTCAAATTGACTCCATCCACATGCTTTTTTCCCCAAACGCTTTATACTACTGCATTGCTAATGATCAATAATGTGTTGACATTATTGGGAGAGCTGACCGGTCGTCTGTGAATCTCATGTTGAATCTTAATGGGCTGCTTTCTGCTTCTGTGGGTCCATGCAGAGGAGAATCCTCTGGAGGCCGACGCTCCAGCTGAGGCCCAGCAGGCTTGGCATGGATCGCCGCATGTGAACGAGTTTCAAGAAATAATCTTTTGTGTAACAGCAGCCCAATTTAACATCTACAAGGGAAGGAGGGGCGTTCAAAAAATGCAGTGTATATGTTAAAATTAAAGTAGAGCAATAAAAACAGATTCTAATTTGACACACAACATAGGATTAGCCAACTGCTTACGAGCCTAAACGAAATTAAAGCAAGTCTGACAGGAAAATGCAATTCAGTGGTCCATTCATTGTCTCCACTTAACTCAGTTCACAGTTTCTACAATGTAATCAAACAAGTACATAAATAAATAATCATTACAACATGGCAGTTTGCCAATCAATAAAGGACTTGAAAATGGAATCAAATGTACATAAACCAAAACGCATTTCAAATATATGAATACAAGCCAGCCTCAAATAGCTGAAAAAAGCTTGATTCTGTGGACAGATCAGTCTTGCACATCTGAAAAGTGCAATTTTTCATCATCTTTGCACGAAACAGCAATTTTCAGGTCCTGACACAAAATCTGGATTGGATTAAGGTCTGGTTATTGAAGTTGTTGTTTTAAAACTAATCCTGTGAGCTCTCTGACATAGGACAAAGTCAAACTAACAAGGATCCCACCTATTATCACTTAGGATCCCATCTTTCCTACACAGAATCTTTACTGCAACAAAGCAGGCAGAGACGATTTGTGAATTTCTGACAACTTGGGATCAGTAATGAGGAGCTTTGCTGGGCTCTGAGTCATTCCTGAGGTGAACAATTGCAGCTGAAGTTCATAAAAATAACTGGCTGTGTCATTTCTCCTTGAGTAAGAGTGGACATTTAACTCCTAACAATGCACATCCACTCCAATTATGAAATAAGTCATAGACCAGTAAATGCCTGTCATCTGTAGCATTGGGACAGAAAAATAAGTTAGCAACAACTTATGTGGAAACACGGTATGACTGTCACATGGCACACAGACAAAGTCATTCACCGTGGCTGCCAGGCACAGAGCCAACTGGGAAAACGGATCCATCTTTCTGCTGCAGCTTGAAACAGAATACGATACCATGAGAGCTCAAACTTCCCTCTCACCGGACAGACGGCAGCCTTTTATTAGTTTTAAGGAAAATGACACTCATTATGCTATAAGCCTCCAGAGGCTGCTTTAAAATTTCATTTGCGTTCATGAATGATCAAACTGCTTGACTGTCACTGTTCCTGGTGTCAGTCTGCTTTGATCAAACTGTTACACATTAAGTGTGTCAACTTAAGAAGCAGGCGGGTTTAGGAATAAGTTTGCGTGTCACAGAACAACACAATCGTGAGCTGCTTGATATAAAGAGATGCCCATCAGAGCTGAAAAAAACCTCAAACCCCAAAGCATTTTGTTCTGCAACGCGATATGGGAGCAGATGTAGGCTACATGTTGCAAATAAACTTCCCAGGTTAATGTAATAAGGAATGTAGACTATTGTTGCGTGACATAAGATACAGCCCTGAGGAGAAATCCTTTACTTCCTATTGCAAGAACACGGAGTCCATAAGCGCTACAGTCATGTTAGCATCCATATGGGACTATGAGCTGATACCCTGACACCACTCTGTTGTGGACCACAATACCCACTGGGAGTGTTTCACAGATAAAGAGGTGTTGGACAATGTGCGTCAGGGTTGTTCTCCACTCGACCCCCATAATGGGACCTTGTATCAAAATGACAAAATAGATCATTTGTCATCGCCTTTCAAACAAACCATTCATATAACGATTCATATGAACGTTACGCCGCCGCTATACTTTGACCCAACCATCCAGTCTGACCTACTCCCTTAGAAGTTTTGTGGCTCTACGTCGCGCTACTTCTGCAAAGACATGAGCGGCAAGAATTAAGGCAAAGACGCATCCACACAAGTGTTCCACGTGAGGCGAAAAATTCAAACTTAACCAAAGGCTTCATGACAACAATTCATGAACGTACAGAGACAAGAAGAAAAAAAAAATGAGATGGGTCTGGCGGAAAATAACAGAAAGAGCTTTTGGTCAGTTTTGCAATCAACCAGAGGCTGAACTGTCACACCACACAGATAGGGTTCCGTCCCGTATTGAACGGAAACACCCTACGCTAACGCATACACTACGGTTTCACATGGAAATAATAAAAACAAAAGAGCATTCACCAGAATGCAGGAAATGAAGTGTCTGACACTCAAAATCAACATTGAAGCCAAAGACATGTTCCACACACACACACACACACACACACACAGTTGGTGCATATGTTGCTAGCTAGCTTACAGTTAATTTGCTGGTGAGGGCAGCGGGAACTGACTATGGATTAACGCTGCTTAATCTTTTGATCAGTTTCGGAGAGCTTAAAGGGACATCTTCACTTTGCTTGTTTTGCTCGACAAATTCTAACATTTTAAAAATGATTTAAACTATCAGTTGATTATCACAACTGTTGTTTTCCATCTATCAACTAATCAATCAATCAAGCAACGGTTTCAGCACAGCTGAACCCTCGTCCGTCCATCCGTTCAGCTTGCAAAATACTGTGGGGACAACCGCTCACTGTCTTGTTTGGTTATGACATTTATGATTTTTCTTTTTCAGAATCAATTTAACTGACAACTTCACTTAAAATAAAGGAGCCAGTATCCGTGGTAATGTTAGCACTATGCTGTGGCTTGCAAAGTAAAGAATGGAAATGCAACAGTCCCCATATATTTTACCTTCTAACTTTTCACTTGAGTATTCACTGAGTATTTGTCTTCATCACATCAGTTTTGCTTCAAGTTATTTTTGTTCTTCTTCGGAGCTCAGTAATGTGTTCCTCCCCCTTTGTTCATCTGGGCTGAAGATGCGTTATGAAGGAGCCGCTCATCCAAGAAATGTACATCGATGATTCATCTTAACCTATTTTGCTGTACATCGCAGCTACAAGCATGAAAACTAAATTCTTCAACGGAACAGAAGTGATGTAAGAAGATGCCAAAGTGATTCAGTCAAATATGTCACACCATAAATAAGCCCCTGTACACACCTCTATTTGTCATTTTCCAAGATATTTTATCTTATATAATCTTTTGACGCTTGTACTCTTCACTGTTGGCTGCTTGAGTAATGGAAATCTAGGAAATGTAACTTATTTTTTGTGATACTTTAGTCTTTCCATTTCTCAACAGGGTTCATGAATTCATGTGCCCTTGAATTAGGTACCCAGACATCCAAAATGACTCTGACTCCACATTTTGTTTTAGCGCTGTGCCAGCCCTGGAGAAAGGTCTGGCTGAACCCATTATGATTCTGGTATAGGGGGAAAAAACGCTCTGGCTTGTTTGTATTTCTTTGAACTAATCACAATCGTCTTGGGCAGCACTAAGCCAAGTCCACAACCATGCTTTGCGCCTCTGTGAGGTTGTACTTAGGCATAATGATGATTTGAGCTAAATGCTAACACATCTTAGTGTGTGAGTATTGCTACCATTTGCTATTTTGCACCAAACACGAACTAGCCGAGGCTGTAGTCATCAGGATTCATCCTGTGGGGGGCAGTAAATGCCTGTACAAATTTCCATCTTAATCCATCTAATAGTTGTTGAGATATTTCAGCCATGTGGCTAAAAACCACGTCACAGGCTACTCCCCTGCTGACCTCAATGCTACAAGTTGTATTCATTTAAATACATGTGTTTCTCCTGATAATGACCCAAAAAGTTGATATTAACTGGCCTTTTAACAAGTGCAAACATTTTAAACCACAGTATTATAAATGCCCAAGTATTTGTGTACACGGTATTGGAATAGATTGGTAACTTCAATCTCACACAAGCGGTACTTTTAGCACTTCTTAAAACTGTATTTTCTACTTCCTGATGCATATTTATTACTCTCACTTTTAAATCTTTAATTTTTTTAATTTCCCTTACATGGGGCCTATAACTTATAAGGTTTGTCTCACCTTTCATCTTTGTTTGGCTTACCTGAAGAGGAAAAACATGACTCAGTTTAGGTATTTTCATCCTCCTTACACAACTATCTGCCATAGCTTGAAACTCTGAACTGAAAGATGAACCTACAGCATATTTGCTTTAAAGGAGCGACATCCCCCTGCTGTGTTGTGATGTAAAGAAAAAGGCTGGCTGACAGAGGCTGTAAATTTGTCTCATCGTTGGGCTTCTTTAATGATTAATTGATGGTAAATTGCTGCATTACACCCTTTAATTAAATCAGGACAAGATAGTTGACACTAAAAACCCACATGTGAACGATATCCACTGCAACCTGACAGTACACAGCTCCAGTACTGTATGTGTGTGTAAAATGTCAGACTGTGACTGGTGGCTTCACGCCAATCGAGACTTTCACACGTTTAACAAGGCAGCAGGATGATGAGGGGTGTGTGGAAGAACTGGTTTTCTCTTCTCAGAGTAATGGAAGTGTCACACCTTCTATAGACCTAATTCTCATCTCAGTGAGACTACCCAACAGTCCCAACAGCATGACAGAAAATTGTGAGACCAGTTTAATCATGCACCTTCGTCATAAATCACAACTTTGGCTCAGATTTGGTTTTGCGGTACATATGTGCTGAAGAAGCTAATAAAAATGTGACTCCAGCAAGCTTCCCTCTCCTTCTGCATTAGATTATTGATTTTATTTTTGTCTTCAGCAAGCACAGTTTTCCTCAAATATCAATATTTTACTGGAGCCCCTCATCTTCTCTTTTATATAAAATGTATTATTTATCTGGTTCAGTATTTTTGCAGTTTTGCAAAGCTCTGTGGGAAGAGCATGACATTGAAAATGTCTGGGTTCAAATCCCCTGAACAGCTCCTCATAATAAAAATGTTTGCATTCAAAGCTGTAACATGAATCAATAAATACATGTACCAGTAAATCCACTGTATGCAGTGTCATCTGATGGAATCAGACACTTACCATTTAGTGTCAGAGTATTTGTACTAAAGGGTGAAAAAGCCTGTATTGTAAGCTACTTTTATTGCACGGTCAGTATTCAGCAATATTTCAAACCGAGGGGTAAAAGCATTTTGTGATACAACAAATTTAAAATAAATTAAACTGATTCTAACCCAAATGTAAATGCATAGATGCCTTTCTTTGCTCTTATTTAAAGCTGCTTTAATTTAGTTTTTTTGGCCACTTCACGGCAGCGAATCAAACTGTAAACACAACATTGACATATTACTGTATAAAATGTACATATTATCACTTCATAAAGTCATAAAGTCGGCATATGTGTTAGCAAACAGCTGCCTACTTTCACATCCAGCAGACACAGTGAAACATAAGCATTTACTGTATCTGGAGTGTGTTTGTTCTCTCTCATTGTAGCTCTCTTTTTTGGTCTCCACCACCTTCTGAGGGAAATATCTGGCTCTCTAGCTGCTAAATGCTACACTGTGTTCAGCTAATCACTAACTGTGTCTGTCCAGTGAACAGTGTACAGTGGGTTTATCACAGCTTTTTTGCTAAAAGCTATTGCCTGCTGTGACTAACAGAGTTGATGAGAGCAGAGTTGTAAAGTGTGATTTTCCTCTGATTGTCTAAACTGACCAATTTATTACCTTGAAGGGACAACCTCAAGTGTCCTTCAGCAAGACACTGAAACCCTACCAGCCCCAAGGTCCCTATCTGTAGCTGACCATGACCTGTACATAAGAGAATTGTCCAACATGGATGAATAATGTATTCTCCTGAAAGCATTTCAAGGGTGATATGTTCAGCAGTGTTGAAGTGTATATATATATATAAACACACACTACATGGCTGATCAATTCTACCCCTGCCTTGTATACTGCGCCACCACCCAGCCATCACTGCCGCTCTTTCTTGTCTCCAAGTATTGAGCATGAAGTGCATTCATCTTTCCTTTTATGCTTCTGTTCCGCAGACTAAGTGCCCCATCATAACACCAGCGCTCTGCCATCTTCCATCTTGACTGATGAAAAAGGTGAGAGAGTGCAGCGCTCAGACCCACCTGGTGCTCTTCCATTGTCTTTAAGTGGTTTTAGAGGCACTTGTGCCGTGCTTTAAGAGAAATATCACTCTGACAGACGGAAAAGGACAGCAGCCCTGTCGTGTCTGTCCTGACACTCAACTGACGCATGTTCACTTCAAAGTTACAGGGCATGGAGAGCACGGCTGCATTTGTTGTGCTCATGTTGGAAAAATAGGGGAAAAAAATCTGCACTGCTATTTTAACCTCTTGAACTCCCAGACGTTTTCTGGCTTTAAAGAAAGCAAAGCGCACTATAAATACAGCACAGAAAAAGCTTTAGTGATCATTTCAGTGAAGGTTTCAGGTCCTAATGTCACGGTTTTGGTCCCTGGGTGCTCTTATTTTGAAGTTCGATCTTGTGTCCCGCCTCCCGTCTCAGCCCTCAGTGTTTTCACCTGTGTTTGTACCACACCTGTGTCTCGTCCCCTCGTCAGTGCTTTCCCTATTTGTACCTGTCCCTTTCAGTTGGTTCTCGTTGGTTCATTGTTTACTGTTGGGTGTCGAAGTGTTCCATGTTCTGTGTTACCTACCTACCTGCTGACCCGCCTGCCTGCCAGATTACCTGCCCGTCTGTTTGCCTGCCCGCCTGTCCACCTACCTGCCTGCCTACCTGCCTGCCCTGTTTACCTCCCTGCCTTTCCCCAATAAAACCTCCCTCTGTTATATCTCCAACTGCTGTCTGCGCCTGGGTCCTTCCCTCTCCACCACTCACCATAACACCTAACTTCATACAGCTATATATCAAATCCAAAATATCCCACTGCAGTAGACATACACTAGTGTGGTTTTACCCATCACCCTTAAAAAAACTAAATTACTTTAGTTTAACTGCCATCTATCATTCAACCTCATGTGTTTACTGGTTGTACAGTTATCCTGTCACAGCATATAGTCAATGAGGATTAGTCTGGTGCAGGTTGCTTACTGAAAAAAAAAAAATATATAATATATCTAAATAATGTTTTTTGTTTATGTTTGTTCCCTGCAGGCTCTAACGTTACATCATATACATTTGTTTACAGAAACAGGCTAGACGCTAACGCTAGCAAACCCCCAAAAATAAAATACAGATGAGGATCGCGCACATCCATTGGCATAACGTTAGCCACAAACATAAATGGAGCAATGCCTGCGAGCTAGTTCAGGCAGTCAACTCGAGCTGCACTGATATACACATGTGACATACCTCACTCTCCAAAACCATCTACCAAACACACCCTCCCAATTTAGCGATCTATTTAAGGTCTATTTAATCTCTCCCGCTGCCTGTCAGTGCCACTGCTGCCCTGCATCAGCATTGCTGTCTGTTCTTTCAGCCCCATCACCCCAGCATCCACCTGGGGGGTTTAAGGTATTTGCTCATCACTCCCCAATATCTCTATGTAAACATATCTGCAGGGAGTGATGAGGTCGGAGCCTGGACGCCAAACTCTATGTTTTCAAACGTGCGTTGTCTGACTGAACTAAATTGATGACATCAGTGTTTACTTACAGTTGAAATAGTGTCAGGGGAAACACTGCGACAATGCTGCTCTGTCTGTTAGCTAACGTTAGATTTCGTCAGCACTATCTAGTGAGCCTAAAACATTACAGGTCCTCAGGTTGCAACATTAGCAATGCTAAAGAGCTACCAGTTACTCATTAGTTGGAAAGTTGTGAAAAAGATACACGGAAACCTGTGTATCTTGTCTAGTGTATTTAAGATTGAAAAGTATTTGGACACCCTTGTCCTCGTACTTTTTTGGTTTGGTTTGGGGCCATTTTTCATGGCCCCTTAGTTCCAGTGAAGGGAAATCTTACTCCTACAGAATAAAGTGATATTTTAGACAATAATGTCCTTCCAACTTTGTGGAAAAACAGTTTTGGGAAGGTTCTTTTCTGTTTCAACATGACAGTGTCCCTGTGCACAAAGCCAGCTCCATAAAGAAACGGTTTTCCCAGTTTGGTGTTGAAGAACTTGACTGGCCTGCACAGAGCCCTGACCTCAACCCCATCCAACACCTTTGGGATGAACTGGAACAGCAACAGCGAGCAAGTCCTTGCAGCCAGGTCCAACATCTTCACAGAAGTCTGGAGGCTGTTATAGCAGCAAATGAATGCCAATGGTTTTGGACTGAGATGTGTAACAGTCACATACTGTATGGGTGTGATGGCCACGTAATGTATGTATAAATGCTTATCAACATATCAGCATCCCGAAAAACAGAGATCCCTGTAGTTTCAATAAAGTGTTTAAGCAAGTGTTAATTGTTAATTATCACCTTTTGTTATGTAGGTGTCACACAGCATGTGAGTTAAGATCTATACCACAGAGTGTATGATCCATACATTGGCAGGCTTTGGTAGTTTTTTTATATAAGGATTTGATTGTGTGAGTGTGAGAGAAGCTGTGAATGAAAAGCCATCTGTTTTGTTTGATAGAAAATTGACTTTTCATCAAGACTGTGTCGCACTTTAACCAGCAGATGGCGTGATGATCCAAGTGTTCAGCATTTTTTTCATTTGCGAGTTCCATTCCTCTGTAGAAAGTCTTTATGTACACTACTATACATTGCCAAAACTACGTGGAAACCTAAATGTTACACCTATATGTGATTGATGCACATTTAATCTCAAACATGCTATCCTATGCTAACATCCTCAAGGCTTTCCACTGGATTTTGGAACCTGGCTGCTGGGATTTGCTGCCATTCAGCCACAAGAGCATTAGTAGAGGTTGACCACTGATGTTGGGTGATCCAGTTCATCCCAAAGGTGTTGGATGGGGTTGAGGTCAGGGCTGTGTGCAAGCCAGTCAAGTTCTTCTACACCAAACTGGGAAAACCATTTCTTGTTTGAAGTTAGAGGCACATTATTGTCTAAAATATAACTTTGTGCTGCAGCATTTAGAGTTCCCTCAACATAGACAGGGGTGTCCACATACTTTTAGCCAGATATTGTAGTTCAACAGGCATCCAATCACAAGGAAAGGTTAACGGTAAACTGGGTAAGTGGGGCTATGTGTGTACAGCAATGTAAAAAAAAAAACTTTTCAGCTGTATCTTGTTTTCTAATATGCCATGAATAGGCACAATGTGTGTGTGCTTGTGTGAAAAGTGTATGTCTGTATATTTGTCACTGAAGCAAATGGTACTGATCCTGTGCTGCCATCCAGTGGACTATTTTTAAATCTCAAGCCTACTACTGTAAACCATGTTTTAGTGTTGATGTACACATGTGAACTATGTCCCCATTTTCTTAGCTTCAAGTGAGCAAATCCATGATTTACTTTTTCTTTACAAGTCAAAAAATTTGATTATTTTTTCATCCAAGGATCCATTCCTCCCTCGGCCAACGCGCATGTGCTCCCATGTATATTTATGGCATACATGAACTACCTGGAGGTGCAAGCCAAACACAGTCATGTCAGATATATGGGCCACTGCGGGGCTGCCGGGGAGCCGGGCTGCAGTTTGGTTTGGCCACCGCACAGCAGCAGTGACTAAAGTTAAATTAAGTTAACTGATGGATACTGTCTCTCTGTGGTCCGATTTCTGCTGCTGAAAAATGTAGCTTTTCATATGCCGGGCTGCTTATATGAAATTGTCTTTGATGTTTTTCTCTTGAAGTTAATGTGACACCTATGAAAAACAGTTTGTGGGTTTCGGGACAAAACAGATTTCTGACACATTTCAATGCAAACTAATGTGCTATTGTTGGTTGACTTTATCTTAAATTGAATAACATTTTCATGATTTCTTGCTTTTATAGAAAATGAATACAGTAGGGACAGATATAAACCTAACTGTTGATTATTTGAGCCCAGCTGGTTTGATTCAATTTTAACCACTGATTTTGAAACGGTTTCAAAATCATAACTTTAGCCTTCATTTACTTGTTCACAAAATACTTTTTTGGAAACTCTTGTCACTAAAACTTTTTGACAGACCACTACAACAACGTTAAAGGTATACTATTAGTGAACTGTAATCTTTACGTTAAATTTGATTTAAAAAATCTTCCAGTACATTATTATTAGAATTATTGAAACCTCAAATTGTTATTAAAGGTGATAATTTCTGGTCATTTTCTGATGTCAGTACCATGTTTGACTAGTGCAAAGTTTACATGTACTTTCTGATTCTTCACAATGCAAATCCAGTTAAATTATAAAGGTTAATATATTTTGTTTAACTTTTTTTGGCCTAAATACCATGTACATACAATATTAAGAATCGGAGATATCAGCGAGCACTTCCAGATAAACCTGAAATCATGCTACAAGACGGAGCTGAGGGAGGGACTGTCCCAACACCAGCGATAATGACTCATCTGTTCCCAGGCAGACTCATTAAAACAGGATCAGAGAGATCCCACACTCCTAACCATCTCCCCTGTACAGCTCCTCCCTGCCCCGACTGCAGGGCAGGCTGAGGACACCATGCACATCCATAGTGGGTCCTTTATCACCTCTGAACAGCGTGAGTCCTCTAAAACTTTAAGTATTGTCAAAGGAGGACAGGAACATGAGCTACTAGGTGGCAGTTTAGTGCTTTTCTCCTGTAAAAGTGAGTCAATACAGTCAACACAATCCTTGCTGAGATGTCAGAAGAAATTCTGACAATGGATATGGACACTGACATGAAGGTAGAGAGACAATGAGGAATCAACACTTAATGGTAAAACACAAAACTCCTTGCCTTCTACGCAGTACTGAGTTACCATGAAGTAAAAGTTCTAATTATTAAAGATGGCTGATGCTGTGCCCGGTGGATTTTTTGTTGTTTTATGTTTCCATTTCCAGGACAGTTTTGTTTGACATATTATGTGTATTCAGTTGTCAATGACATTTACACATAAACAGGGAATCAAACTTTGTTTTTAACATGAAATAATTTCATTATCGTCAGTTCGTACAAATTGCAAATAATGGTGCAAGAGTGTTTTGCCAGGGAGTTGCATCCTGCAATTACGTATTTGTTCTTTAGAGATACAGATAGACTCCCTGAGTTTGTCAAGATTATATTACTTACTCACTGGACCGAGGTTGTAGAGTTGAAGACATTTCATCACTCATCAAACCAGAAAATGCTAAATCTAAGTAGAGTGGAAATTTTTTGTTCAAAGTTCAAACTATAAACTAAAAATCTCTTCCCCTGGCGAGGTAATTGTGAAATCATTAATACTGAACAATAAGTCTATAAATCCACAAAGAAATATTAGGGTATTTCTGTAGTTTGAGACAAAAATCACATTAATATTACACTGTTTAATTCGGGGTAGAAAACCAATCACAGTGCTTGAGTTTCATGCCAACTCATGCCACAGATTTTCCATTACACCTCTTGTACAGCAGATTTTGCTGCTTCAAGTCAATTAGAAATAGGCTCTTTTTCTATTTTTGGTTTGACTTCAACCATTAAAACTTAAGTCTGGCACAAATTAAGGTTGCTTCCTACAATGACAGAATCTCTGGGTGTCTATTATCTACCTAAATGCTCGTCCAAAGTGAGTTATACTTTTTTCCCCTATTTTTTTCTTTATTTCTTATGTCTTTCTTACAAACCCTTTAACACTAAAATCTTCTCTTTTGCTACAGAGATGTTGAAATAATATAGCTACTGAAAACCAAGCCTATTTATGGCCTGGCCACAGGCAAGGTCAAACTAACCATCCCATCAGTCACATTAGTGTTGTCTGATAACTGTGTTTGTTTGTTTGTTTGTTTGTTTGTTGCTAATTGTTGTCAGCCTGTGTACACATCATTATTCTGCAGGGGTTCTGCCTCATCTGACTATTCATGAGTGAAGCATCTGCTAGAGCAAACATGCTTTTCTACTGATAGATGACTCACTGCGGGAGAGTGTGCGTGCATGTTTGTGTTTTCATTTTAAATATTAGGTGAATAATATTTAACAGGTTTTCTGTTACTATTACTGTTCCTCAACCTGAAGTGCGAACCGTGACGACATCAGTGGGCGTGTCCTATTCTACAGGTTGGAAAGAGAGGATGGAGAGGACTGTGGTAATAGTCTTCTATGTCTTCTTATTATTAACAGTTGATTCATGCTTGTTGTTTGGATAAAAACAAATATCTTTAATAACAGAACAAAA
Organism: Maccullochella peelii; assembly: GCA_002120245.1. NCBI lineage: Eukaryota > Metazoa > Chordata > Actinopteri > Centrarchiformes > Percichthyidae > Maccullochella > Maccullochella peelii. The sequence continues at coordinate 54,545 of LKNJ01000846.1, forward strand.
GCTTGCAGGTAATCAATGTGATCCGCCATCTTGCTACTATTGTTTACTCCTGTTGTGCAACACCCTCTGTTGATGACGCATCCTTGATTACAATGGTTTCACTCAAAACTGGTGGAAACATGGGCTGGTTCTCTAGATAGCACCAAGGTTCCAAGAATCCTGAACAGAACCAGTTCAAGAACCAGAGCTCATTTGGTGGAAAGAGGGCAACAGAGAGTAAGTGGGAGATGAGGACGGAGTATTACAAAGACAGAGACAGGGTGCTTGACTCAGATAAAATGCTCCATCAAAGAGGACTGACAATGAAATCCCTTTTCAAGGATCCAGAGTCAGTTCATTTCACTTCAGCAGGAGTTGTGTTTCCATCAGTACGGCTTGATTACAAATCCACTTCAAGTGCAATGCGAGAAACAGGCAAAAGAAAATAGCAAGACCGTATACACCTCAACGTGACATCACGAAAGCACATAATGGAGAATTATGCGCTGACGAGAAGGTCTTTTGACCACTTGTGGGAGGAGAGGAGCAGTAGGGAAAGTGGTACTGGCAATCTAGCACACATATCAATTTTTGATGTCTTGTGCCTTCTGTCTTCAGCTTGGGGAATTGGGGAAGAATTCTAATAATTACTCAAAGAAAACACGATGACATCCAGAGTTCCTAGATGTGAATTAAAGATAGCCACCAACTGACTTTGTGAGCATATTTCGGCCCCGAACTCTGCACATCCCAGGAAAAGCTCCTGTGGATTCTTCACTCTTACCAAATGGTCAGTACTTTATGGGAAGACCACTGCTTTAAAAGAAATAAAATGAGCCATTGTGATTGGCCATGTAGCCTCTACCATACCCATTATTAACATCTGGTAATAGATTTTCCCACATTCACTTCTTTGTTTTCATGTTCAACCTGGGTGCATAATGCGACCACAAAAATGAAAAATAAAAATTGGCTGCTATTCCCTTACTGGACTGAGCATGGCGTGGCACACTTGACCATGCTTTGCACCCTATGACTTTATTCAAGAAATGTACGCCCATGGTGTCTATTAGCTCTTTCATGTTTCTGTTTGTTTGGTATAAACCGAAGAAAAATAAGTAGTAAAATCAGAAAAGGAAGACAACACTACAGAACCAATCACACTGTTCCAAAAATGAGGCTGTCGCATAGTTTAATAGTTTAATGATACTATAGCAGCAGTTGGTCCCTGACAACACTACTTAAGAGTGGCAGCCTCCAAGTGATGTCAGTCAAACCTCATGCACAGCAGGGAGATGACATCAGTGATTAGGTAATATTCAGTTAGATTCTCCATTGGTTACGGTGGATTGGACTACGTTTACCAAGGGACCCGGCCTGCAGCTTTCCCACAATAACACTGCTAGCACATGCCCTATATGCGTTTGGGTATTCACACACACAACATGAGCAATATACTGTATACACACAAACACACCGTGCACATTAACACACTCCAGACAGAAGACACACACACACACACACACACTTCTGTTCCACCTCTCTGGTAACTGGACACCTGCTCTCTCCTGCTCTGACTGACAGGCAGCAGTAGAGAGTCCAGATCCAGTCCCAGCTCTTCCTAATTGGATTTGTGAGGCATCCTGCCGCAGGCCTCTAATAGCCTCTTGTAAGCCGCCTCGGGCCTGTTGTGGACCACTTCCTCCCTGTGCTGAGAATAAGGGACCTCCTGAAAGGCATTTTTGGCTGCACACTCTGATTCCTCAGAGATATTAGGCACTTTTGAGGGACTTTGACAATAATGTCAGAACAACGGGACATATGCTAGGAAAAAGGAACTAAAAGGGGTACAAGGTTGTAGCATTAGGAAGGCCGAGCCACTGCAGACTGATAGTGGTTTAAAATTTTGGAACATTTCTTCAACTGACTTCCTGTACAAGCCAGTGTTTAACTTTCAAACCTAACGGTGCATTCACCTTTAGAGGCCACAGTGGGATTGTTTTTTTTAATGTTAGGCAGGTTTGGATCATTTTGCTAACATGTTAGCTTGTTTACAACTTGTCTGATTTCTCATGTTTCTGGCCCCATCAGACTTTGATGTAGCTGTGTCGCCGTGTTCAACAACAAACAATGGCCAAAATTACAAAAACAAGACCAAAGTTGTAATAAAACTGAATTATCCTTTCAGGTGCATTACAAATCTTTATATAACATGTAATATAGGATCTACTGGAGCTAAATGCACTTTGAATAACTTCGGTACATATTTGAAATGGAGAGAATACATAAGAAAATAGTATCTCAAAGGAAAGCAAAGTCAGAGTATTTCAAAAAAATATTTAACCCTAACCAAAAACACTGAGAGAAGGTTTCAAAGTAATGGTAAAAGATCTTATAAATATGAGAAAATACTTTATTATTGTGAGACAGAGGGTGCACAGCAGAGGGCAGGGAGGGGCGAGTTAGTAGACATGAAACAAGGTGATTTTTGCACATAAGCATACAATGGTTTGCAGTTAGACTCCCAGAAATAAAATACAAATCTGCAAATGTGTATTGTAATATGGCCCCTTTTTAAAGTGAAGACATCTTTGTAGAAAATTCTCTACTGGGACTTTTAGTGATGAGATTTGGTGACTACAATCAGTTAATTTATACAGTGTTTTTTTCACAAAACACAGTTGGCACAAGCAGTTCATAGAGCTAATATCAAAACCGTAGCATAACATCAAGTCTGAGGCCTGTGGACTTTATCTGACAACAGTTAAATGACCTTTGCACATTGACTGCTTTAATTTATGTAGCATGCGTCAAGTCTTACACTGTACCTGCACCACAGCAAACCACTAGAGGGCTGTAATGGGAAAACTACCTAGATCTTTGGACTTTCAATTTGGACTAGCAAATGTTTTACTGCTGGCTTACAGAACTGGGAATAAGACAAGAGGAGCTTGCTCACACCAATGTACAACAGAACTGCACAAGGATCAGGAAACCAGCATTTTCAAAAAAACATTTATCATGAAAGAAGAGTGCAGTACAATGGTCAGCAGAGAGAGATTGTTTTTATATTTCAATAGTATAGTAGTTTTAAGTCCTTGGAGGTTTCCAAGTTTATCCAAGACTTCATAAGAGAGCTGCAACTTCAGGTAAAGTCTTCTGTGTCTCTGAACACAAACCTCTTTTAATAGTGTTTTTTTACACAGCTGAGAGTCCCTTTAATGCAGTTTAATCAAAATGCAAAATCGCAAATGCTGCAAAAAGACAAAACAACAGTACTATCATTAGTTACTAAAGCAGAAACATAATGTATTGTGTGTTTACAGAGAGCACAGTGAGCTGCAGCGAGGCAAGTATTAATGTTCTCCAAAACATGCTGAACATGAAGTTCGTTGTTTTATCAATTTTCTTACTTCAGCCAATCTGTGAGTCATAGGCAGGGCCGTTTCTTGCTATATGCGGACTATGCGGTTGCATAGGGCCCCCAAAGCCACCAGGGGGTCCCCAAGCTGCCATTTGAGCCATTTTTTTTTTTTTTAAGAAATTAAAATGACCTGTCTCTCTTAGCCAAGCGCCCTCGTGTGTTGAGTGAAAACACCTATATGCTAAAAAAAAAAACCCAAAAAAACAGCTATATATATTTCACAAAATATGGGCCCCCTAACAACATTTTGCATAGGGCCCCCACAAAGATAGAAACGGCCCTGGTCATAGGCCTAATAACTGAACACACAACGCCTGCCTTATTTATATTTCAAGTCAGGTCAAGTCTTACAGAAGACAACATCAAGTCCTCATTTCTGACTTGTTTTCTATTTCAGTCAGTAGTAGTAGGAACAGTTTGAATGACCTCTAAAGAAACACAAATAGGTCTAAGAATATTACACTGAGCCAGGGAGAGGGCTTATGAGAAGTAACTGTCCTTACAGAAAAAAAGAAGATGGACCGGTGGTGAGCTCGTCTATTCATTCCAGAGGAGAAGAAGAAGTAGAACATCAGTGTTGAGTGATTAGAATAACAACAGTGGGCAGACAGCAAGTGTAGATCTCTGCTGTGGAACATACGTGACCGCCGACTCCATTTTTCAGCCGCCTGCTGCCAGAACGTTTGATCTGGCTCTATTTTTTCATGTCAACAGCCATGTGTGTGTGTATGTGTGTGTATTTTCACACACACACACACACACACACACACAGGCCTGTCCTCCCCCACATGAGGTAGTGCGGGAAGTAGGGAGGCTGGGGAGGGAAGCTCTTATATTAATGGCTGCGGTTAACCTGAGAGGGTCAAACCCATTGGAGCTGTTGATGGATCTGGTCTGCAGGAGCTTTCTCTCACCCACTCTCCCTCTCTCTGTATCAAACACACAAACACTTGTACACGTGCGCAGGCCTGGTTGCTTGACCATCAGTCTCTGATTGTCGAGTCACAATGTGATGGTCACTGCTGTGCAGAGAGATGAAGATGACGGGGAGGGGAGGGCAGCGGTGGAACAAAAAGATGACGGATATGAAAGAGCATATTAGAGTTTTAGTTACAGGCATGTTTATCAGAGGCAGAGGAGGATGAAATCATGTCACTGGATGAGGTAAACCTCAGTGGGTGGAGCCACAAAACCAGAGTTTTTGAGCTGGCAAAAAAAGGCGCTCTGGTCAAAATATAAACAAAAATAACTTTTTTCCTTTTCATGAATCCATGACCATGTTATTTGAGCTAACTTACAGTATACAACTGAAGCCTATAACTAGTGGATGGTCAGCAAATATACCATACAGATACCATGTATGACTAGACTTCATTTTCTCATTTACAAAATCTCTAGGTTGCATAAAATTCGCTTTTCCTTATTGTCACGTCTTTTTCCCAGGGCTTTCGTCTAATTCATTGTTGGTAAAGGTCTTCCAACTGGCCCCTCACAAATATATCTAAACAACAAAAAAGGTCGCTTGTCAGTGCCTTCCAAAATGACCCATGCAACAAAAACAATTAGCCTGATATCAATGTTTCTGATTTGCAGTTAAGTCTAGCCAACTAAAACTACTTACGAAACCAATGTTTACTGTTTTTAGGAGACAGACTGCAAACTATGATTCTAGTGTCAAAGTCAGATAATTTCTTCACCCAACCTTTGACCTTGACATCCCACCCTAAGAGGTTTGGTGGGCCTTAGGCCTTTGCTTCTCAGACACAACAGTTATTATTCTCATGGCCACAAGAGTTAGCTTGACAGGAAAACCTAAACGTAGGTGGTTTTAACTGTCTGAATGAACGAAAGATGCTGATGGGTTCTGGTGCAAAAGTAAAAGTCGTGAGAGACATGACATGCAGAACATACATTGATTTAGTTTTAATGGTTGGCTCGAGGGTTTTAAGATTTATTGTAACTATGCAGAAAACTACAACACGAATTCCATCCATTGATAGTGTTGTCTGACATTTTGCCCTACCTGTGGAGCCAACCTAAAGATGCTTGCACTTGCAAATGGGTTATGGTTATAGCCTGCCTATAAACATACAGTGCTGTATGAATATTCAACAAGGTAGTGCAAACCAAGGACAGCTTGTCACATATTGCCTTTAACAATGTATGGCAGTGCAACAACAATAGTTTTCCTGTATTGCAGTTGCAAGATCATCCAGAAGCGGAGCATCAAGCATCAAGAGAAAAGTATGACCGGTATCAAGTTGTACATCATGCTACTGGATTCAGCAACAGAAAATTTCATGCAGAGATGTCCAAGGTTTTTGGGTGAAATGCTCAAAACCACTGAATAAACGTATTTCTGTGCGCTGTCATTATGTGTGTAACAATATTATTCTTAAAGGTTAGCATTTGAAGATGGTGAAGCGGATTTTTCTCATGTGCCAATTTTAATGTTTACAAGATTCTGTACACCAGAATAAATGTTTTAATGATTCAAATCAACTCGAACGTCATGTTTAAAGACTGGATTACCAACATGGCAAAAGTGGGCCCAAAAATCCCACATTCGCTGTATGTCAGTGGATTTTAGTAATTTAAAAAATGAGCAAATTTGTTAGGGAATTTGCTCTACTAAAGTACAAGATCAATTCAAGTGAGTCCTACATTATCAGCTAATTTTGTGTCTCTGTCTTACAGATGGGCCCTGTTCCAAAAGTTTTAAGATCTTTATTATTTTAGTTTATTATTTCTAGAACATTTTATTAGATAACAACACGTTATTTAATCCAATTACCACAAAAACACTAGCACACCTATACTTAGAGTAATATTATTCCAGCACAGGGGCACAGGTTTCTGGGCATATAAGATGCCGTGAATAGTCACCTCTTTGGTACATACGCAATGCACAGAGGGTTGGAGGATCAACAGAGGCCAAAAAAAGTACCAAGAAACACCTCACTGCAGCATCAGGGAACACATCCAACACTGTTTCCATGGACACTTCAGGATCAAAGCCTCTATGTTATGATGCGTGCAGATAACGCACTTGGGTTTGTACTTTTGAATGGCAGTAACCAGGAAGTACCCCAAGGAAACAAACTTGTTTCCAAAGCGAAGCATCTGACACAAGTTACAGTCCTAATTGAATCAAGCCTACCGTTCCTATAGAAAGGGTTTTTCTGAGATTCTATCCACCGCCGACTGTGATCTCAGAGAAAAACAAAGGGATGATGTCAGTAAGGAAACAGAAGAGAAAGAAGAAGACATGCTCCCAATTACATGACAGTGCCATAGATTAAAGAACAAGTACTGCATGTTTTAGGAAAAACATGGACCTCGTGGAAACGGCTACCATTGATGAATGAAGAGATTAACTGTGTTTAATGAGCTGACATAACTGCTTCCAAACTACAGAGTTGAGGCCGAAGTTTGGATGAAGTTTAAATGATAAGGTTGGTTATATTGTATATTTTTCTTGTTGTCAACCAAACCCATGTAAAGACCAAGACAAACAATAAATTATCCTTCTAACATATAGTATTGTCTGTATTGTATATATCTTATGGACCTCCATTTTTGTCCAAAAACTATTAAAAACAGCGAGTCACACTGTTGCACTGGCTGACATGTTCCTTCATTGACATGAACACAGGGACTGCAGTTTATTGATCCCACATACACCACCTTGCCCTAAGTTCTCGCTAGAACACCAAATGTGTATTAATCCACAGCTGAAAATAGTCCCCAAGAAATGCACTATTTTTTAAGTAAATATTTGTGACCCCAAGTTTTTCATCTTCATTAGGAGCCAATGGGCTTGGGGCTAAACACCTTTAAATCCTTTTATGGGGTTGCTCACAGTAAGAAAATTATAAAATAACAGCCTTATCCTTTAATGTGCAGCAGTATAATGCTGAAATGATTCACTGATTAATCAGTTACTCAACCGACAGAAGATAAATCAACAATTTTGATAACTGATTAATCTTGCATGTCATTCACCATCCACCAAAAAATGCTGGTTTTAGCTTCTAAAATGTAAGGATTTGCTGGTTTTCTTTGTTTTATATCATTGTTAATTTAAAGTTTGGTGGGGGTTGGACAGTAGGTTGGACAAAACAAGCAATTTCACTTTAGACGCCAGGAATCAATTAATAAAAAAATAATTGACTGTTTAATAAATCATTTTTAAAAAGTTGTTAGTTGCATGGATGCTGTTATGTGCCACTGGCTGTAATTAAACTGTTTTATGAATGAAGACAACAAAATATCTGTTGAAGATCTGTGGTCTTTTTGGTACTAATGTTTTTAGTTAAGTATATATTTTTTCTTAAATAGCCTATATAACTTCAATAAACTCTTTAAAGTGTATGATTTTAATAGGCTTAAATGATAAAGCTGATAAATCGTGTACCAACCAAAACCGTGTACGGTGTCCACCTCTAATTACTGCAGTCAAAATAAACTGCAGTCCCCATTTCCATGGTAATGTAGGGACATGTTACCCAGTGCAGCAGTGTGGCTCACTGATGTGTTTTTAATAGTTTTTGGACAAGAGAGCTCTATGGCACAGAGGAATAAGATATATCAGGCTTTAGATACAATTCTTCGACAATACTTCATGATCACAGGTCAATTCATGTTGGTTTTGGTCTTTTCATGAGGTTTGCTGACAATAAGAAAAATAAGGAAATTTTACCAGATTTATCCTTTAAACATTGTAATTTTAAAAAATTAATTAATTAATTTTTAAAAAAAAAGTGCAGTCATGCTGGAATCAAGTGACATTCATTTATTATGCTTCCACCAGATAAATTTACAACACAGTTTAAAAACTTGCCTCCTCTGCCTGCGTCGAGTACCTGTGATATAGAACGGAGGCAGACGACAGAGATTACAGAGCTTTGCTGCAAAGCACACAGACACTTCGGTACGTCAAGTCAGTTTGTCTCCACGCTGCTCATCCTCAGTCCTGAGCTGGAAACGAGGGAGGAAGATGAAAGGCGCAGGTAAAGAATACTTATTCACAGTGCTTAGAAATGCTGTAGTGGTTTGGGATCCCCTCCCTCCGGATCCACATGTACACACACTGGGATCGAATCCCGCTGGAGCCTCTTGCTTCACCTCCCTTTCACACTTCTTTCTGTCTCAATAAAGAGGAAACACTGAGGACTTCCCGACCCCCATTAAAAAACAACAACAAAGAAAGCTTATTCATATCACAGCTCTGGACATTACCCTGAAAGTCTGACTGATATGAATGTATTGCTTTAATTAAGCTACGTGAAGGTCTAGATCATCTCCACCTTTCAGAAAAGTGTCTTTGACCACTTGATGTCTAAGTATTTTAATGATAGTACCAGTCCACCCTACACAGCTGATTGTCTGTCACAAAACATTATGGCTGTTTCATTTTTTTTGTTACTAGCTTTGAGCTTATTGACTTTTAGAAAATGCAGAGAACCACAAATCCTGATACATTTTCCATTTACGCACTTTATCCTGACCCTATTTTCTTGACTCAGTAGATAAAATGTGGGTCAGATTAACATATGATGCAGATGTAAATAGCAGGGCAGTATGATTGGGATTGGGCCATATTACTCCATAGCTGATTTTCATTCACAACAACAAATAAGTGACTAGTCTGTAGATGACAAAAGATGTTGTTAGAGCTGTACTGTGAGTGACAAACGGCTTGTTTTTAATATGATTTCAGATTTTTTGGGCAATTCCCACACTTTGTAAAAACTGGAAATTCTAAAAATTATTTTTCCAAACATTATCCAGACTTTCCAGACATGCACAGGAACCCTGATCACATGGCCCACGAGATGTTGGCCGTGTGCTCCTTGGCCTTCATGCGCAGCACGGCGATGCTGGACGAGCGCCTCTCGAACTCGGGCTTGGTCTCGAAGGCGTGGTGACCGTTGGCGGCCGGCGTGAGGAGGGAGTCTGCGCTGAAGAAGTTGTTGAGGGAGACATGGCCAAACTGGTTCTGCTGATTGGGGAAGCCCACATAGCCGTGGTCGGCGGCACCGGCAGCCGAACGAGGGGAGTGCGAGTAGGAGGTGACGCAGGGAGGGGAGCCTCGGGGCAGCATGCAGGAGGAGACCACAGAGCCGCCGGGAGCAGGGCTCGGCCACAGGTTGTTGGGAATCTGTTGGGTGGAAGAAGGTTTTAGATACTGGGGAGAATGAGGATCCATTGGAGCACGTTCTCCAAAACTAGTGGTAACAGATTGATAATTTGGCATTTAAAGCAGCATGTATAGATGGATACATTTTCTAAATTTACACATACATGTACAGTATAAACACTTCATGTAACGACACCTGATGAAGACCATGAGATGCAGATCAGAAAAAGCTAGTAAGTGTGCCTTTATAGGAACATTCAAGTCCTGCATACTGCATAAAATAAAAAAATACAAATGTAAGAACTAAATATTTCCAGAAATACCGCTGTAGCTACTGATAAAGTAATATTATGTGAAATGGTTGAATTAAAGTGGGCAAAAATGCACATTTCTTACATACACATTGTTTCACCCATATTACAAAAAAAATAAACATATTTTCTCACTTAACTCTGTTAGTATCTGGGCATGCAGTACGTTTTGGTTTTATTTGCCCAGGTTTTGATGTATCTTTCTGTCCATCAAAATTAAAACACGTTGCACAACTCTTCTCCAGACAGTACACCATGTAACCACATCTGTCTGTCCATACACATACACATTACTCACTGGAACTGAGTTCTACAGAAGAAATAGCCCCTGTGAAAACTGTTGACAGCGATGTGTGTGGATTATCCAGATTAACACGGACACTGTTAGTGGACAGAGATGTTGCTGTTTTTTTCTCATTCTTTGAGCACTGAAATAAATGAAATTTCATTCACTTCCAGTTGGTATTGGGGTGGAGGCAGAAATCTTGGACACGGACATCTAAAAAAAATCTGGACAAATAAAACCAAAACTATCAGCATGTCTGGATAACACTGGAAGTAAGTAAGAAAATTGTTTTGTTTTGTTTTTTTGGTGACCCATTATGCACACAGATCCAAACAATTCCAAAGACACGGGGCGTTTTATGATTTTGGAGTTCACATAATTTAAAAATTGATCATAAGAGGGTCATGCAGCCTCTGTTGGCATTTTATTAGATGATCAGAGAGCAGACAGGACAGAGAGGAGGTATAAAACCATCTGAACAGCATGTCTGTCTTTAAAGCAAAATGCGGACTGAACTGACAGCTCGGTCACATTCAAATGACTTAATTCACTCTGCGGCAGTTCCTTCTCGTTCAGTCTCATTTGCCAAGATTTCAATCAAACTGAGAACACAAGCCAGCATAAGTAAGTAGCATGTGAATAGCATGCAAAGTCATTTGTTCCTTAATTTTATTTGGTCAAAATGAAGTCAGTGACATGTGCCACTATAGCTTAAATCCCCACAACATAAATCCCATGTGATATTTCAAGAAAAAATAAAAAAATAAAAAAATAAGGCAAAATAGTTCCATAAATTTTACCTCAATAAACAAATATACCTGCAGTGTCTTCAGAAAACTGCTAAAGCATATAGACGGAACCAACTGGCTATTGCTCAGCACCAGACAAGACCTTTTGCCAAAGTATAGCTTACAGAAAATTTCAACAAATACAACCGAACCAATAGTGGTTTGGTGGTAAAGAGTAAAAGTCCACTCTGACAGTTAGATAAACTTCTTTTGTTGCACGGACGTATGGTTGCAGCTTGGCCAACATGTTCCTAACAACATGTGCCATCGATAAGCAGGATTTCAGTCTTTGCCTAAAAAAGCAAAAATATTGGCCAAAACCTCACAGTCAACAAAACAAAACCAAACTCTTTAAAGCCCACAAGCATGCAATCCATGTCCACTGTGTTTAGGGAGACAAAAACACCCACTGCCAGCATAATTACATGTAGGACGGTCCATTTAATGACAGTAATCGGGATCAGCTGTAAGAAAAGGGGCATGGCTGGTATCCAGGGGTATCTATCAGAAACATGTGTGAAGAAAACGCGAGACAGTCCAGCAGATTTCTGACCTGGTCTTGGGCCAGGGCATAGCAGAGCTGTGACTCTGACTTTTGCTGGGGGTTTTTTTGTTTAAATTTTTTTTCTTTTTACAATTCTACCTATTTGAATTCAACACATAAGCTGCTTTCTGTAAGCTTCAAATGTCAACACACACCCCTCTCTGAGGAGCAGCCGCCTGCATACTTCCATCTGAAAAACCTAAAAGGCTCTACAACACTTGGAGGCCTAATCTCAGTTGTCTGATAGAGAACACCTACCACAAGGACAAACTGACATTCTGCGTCTCCTCTCACCTCATCGTGTACCTGACCTTTGTCCAAACAGCAAGATGAATGCTCAGCTAACATGAAATCTGATATAAGGCCATTAATTCAGCCATGACACCTCACAGAGGCTCTAATCAGTGTGCGGCTTCTTATCTGAAGATGGGCTTCATAATAAGTGATTTATAGAGCAGCAATGACATGCACTGATTTAAGCACATAAAAGCATTCATTTGTTGTGACTTCCATAAATTGAGTTCAGATCACAGGCCGCTGTGAGCATTACAAATAGATTAAAATTCCCATCAGATGTTCATCTGACTTCGACAATAAAAACCCTAACTGCTAGAAAAACACTGAACACAACTTGCCTGTGTGTAGCTGTCGGTCCTCGGTAACACTGATAAATCGTAGGTGGCTGCAAAGTGAGTTTTGGCTTGTTGGATCTGCCCGTAGCGCTCTCTTTTCCTCCACTTTGCTCTTCTGTTCTGAAACCACACCTAATTGTGGGGGGGGGGGAAGGAAAAATAAAATGAAACGAGAAAAAACAAAATGGATTGAAATAATGTGACTTTTTCGACAAGATATCACACGGCATGTGATTAGAAAAGAAGTCCAACCAAATTCTGGCAAAATAATCTGCAGCAGCCTACATTTTAAATAAATTCTTCTGCGCTGGTTTAGAAAAAATCTAAAAGTGTGCGTTCAAGCAAGACATTTCTTTTAATTACCAAACATATTTTTGTGGTGTATTTGTATGAGCTACATTGATGAATTTGAATTTTACGCATAGCGGCATAGCTGTTGCTCCACAGTTATGTTTAATCGTCTTAAAGTCCTTCTTTCTTTATTTTATGGTTTCTTTTCTCCGTACGTGAAAGTTAACAAAATAAAAGTCTGGTGATAAAACTGTACCTGCACTCTGGCCTCCGTTAATTCCGTCCTCATGGCCAGCTGTTCCCTCACGTAAACATCTGGATAGTGAGTTTTCTGAAAGACTTTCTCCAGTTCCTCCAGCTGCGCGCTGGTGAAGGTCGTCCGGTGTCTCCTCTTCTTGCTGCTGGACACGTTACTGTCGCACTTGTCTCCCATGTCGTCCAAATCCGTTTTCTCCTGTCCGGTTGTCACCGGAGACGCCCGAAGAGTGCAACAATTGTCCATCGACCTCCCGAGATCCGAGTGCAAAGTGTCGTCGTCCGTTTTTGGCACACCGTAATTTGCTAGAATTAACAAGTGATAAATTAATAACAATACATTTTACACTTGTCATGAAAGTGCATACAAAATAAATCTGGACAATACAAATTACTTCTTACAGTTATTTAAAAAAATACTATTAAAATGATAGGTAAACCTTGATCCTTTAAATGTTTCACACTAAAATAATTTACGTGGATTTTTAAAAATGCCAAAAACATAAAATAATACAAAATAAACCACATCTAAATGTAACAGAAAAGTTTAGGACAAAAAAAGGAAACGATGGGATGTTAAATTTCCTCTTGAACTCGCGCACGGATACCGACCACCTCCTGTAAAACGGCAGTGTTGATGCACAAAAAAGTTACCAAAAAAACAGCTTTTACGCACCGTTTTGGTCTCCGCAGGGCGAGGAGCGGTGTTCGCCGCTCTGAAGCCCGAAGGCCTGCACACATTTCGGGGAAGACTTGGTGAAGTACGGCGCGCTGTCCAGGCTCTCCATGACTTGGTCCATGTAGTAATCGCTGGCCTTCATCGCTTGGCTTTTCAGCGCAAACTTATCCTCCATATACTCCATCATCTTAACCGTAATCCGCTCGCTTTAATCAAATGTCACCATAAAAAAAAAGAAACTAATCGCCGTCGCGCACCGATGAGCGGAGCAATGCCTTGTAATGCAATAATTCGCCAATGGAGTTAATTTGCTCTGTCTTGAAGGCACAACGTCTTTATAGCCCCAAAGAGAATGAGATCCTTAAAGAGCCCCCCCTCCTCCTCTCTGAATATGAAACAGCACCCAACTCCTCCCACGACCTGAATCCAAACCAAACAGCAGTTTAAAAGTGATTCTAGATCCACAACGACTGACTCTGAGAGGAAACAATCAAAAGTGACTTTAATTTACAACATGTTTAGACATCCAGAATGAGGCAATCACGACTGCAAAATTGGGTTTAATCTGAGTCTTTGGATACTCAAGGTCGCTGATCTCTGCTGTTCATTCATTTCGGTTTTGGGGCAGTTTAACCTGTGCAGCAAAATGCTCTAAAATGTACTTTAAAGATGCATGGGAAATAAACATATATTTTCTTTATTATTATTCTATGACCTTTATGTTAGGCAACTGGATTTATAGCGTTTTACTTTTAATAATTAGGCTAGGCCCTGCCAAATTTATTAAATCCTATATTTCAAGTCTATAAAGAAGCTGTCACTAATTTAACATTTTCAAATCTGTATAAAAAAGCAAACACATTGTATCGTCTGATTAGGAACATCTAGGATCTTGTTCTTGTTAGTTTAATAAAAGCACTTACTGCTTAAAGAACATTTGTGTTTGGCTCATGCTATAGAAAATAAGGCCAAATCAGTTTTATTTTGTTGTTTTCATTTTTAAATGGTAATCCTAAATTACGCAATTTAGGCTAATCATTATGCACGTGCACGCATATGCTTTAGACGCAAGTCGCAGTCCAAAAAACATTTTAATTAAATCATTTTAATTAAATCATTTTAATTAAATCATTTTTAAGTCATTAAACATTTTGACACACAAGGACAAAAAAATGTACAATTTGTATGCGTTCAGAGGCTTCAAACTGAGATCTATTTTTCGCTAATGTCCAGTCCGTCCTAAACTATTAATTACATTCCGACTGGCCCCGAAGAACTTGTTAAAAATAAAAGTCCAGTTCTTTATTTTGACTCATTTACTGTGAGTGTGAAATCAACGATGTTCGATAGCTTGGCGCATGTCTATCCACAAATTGCGGTTATTATTGTCTATGACATCCGCGTTTTGGCTCAGATGTTTGCAAAACTGTTGATACGATTTTGTCACGAGATCAAGCTATGAGAGATTATGGCAGATGTTTTCAGCTGCGACAAAAGCACCAAAGCCTACCATGCTGTTAAATTAAACAACAGTGTACTTCTCTGAACTCTGTCTATATATTCTTTGTGAAAATATTGAATGGATAACATCAAATTAGGATTAATATTTGACATTCAAAAGTCCCGTAAATGAAGCATTGACCTTTTCTTGCTCAAATTAAAGACCAAACATCCTCCTCATGCAGGAAAGTTGAGTTTCATTGAACCCAGCAGCCCTCAGGAGCAGACACACACAGCTCAACAGGGAGTTCTGCAAAAAGGACAGGAAGAGCGGTTCTTCTATTTCTCCTTATTGGGGGAATTATGTTACCACGAACCAAAAGCCTATCTCCCACCGCCACATCTCCACCCAGGGCCACACCACCTGCAATGCACACCATGCTGTATAGCTTTGGTTCGCTCTGGGGTCAGCGGCAGTTACCTGGAGCTTCATGGTGCCACAGGAGAAAAAATAAAAATAAATAGAGGAGCTCTTAAGTAGCAGGGGGGTGGGGTGTCTTATTGGGCTTCTAAGATGTCCTCGCACACTGGCTCACGCTGAGGAGAAAATGTGAAAAGTTCACTGTGGTTTGGTGGGTCTTCAGCTGGAAAGTCCTGCCACAATAGATGCTGCATGGGTTTGTAACGTTGGAGGGCTTGGTCACCTTTAGGCCGATCAGACAGACTAATTCTTTAAGTGCTGCAGCCAATATGTCATGTGAGCCACCTGGAAGATCTACACCTTCACTTTTAATAAAAAACACATACTGCCAGTTTGTTATAACATTATGTAGCACCCATCATGGTCAAAATATGATTGAACTGAACTATCATTCATTTCAGTCTTAATGTGACTGATCATGGTCCAACACAACCAAACCGGGTCCTGAGAAGCCAAAATGTGCCACTTCAGAAGGCAGAAACATGACATCATGATGCCTAAAGCCACCCTTGGGTCTAATTCAATCTATTGAAATGTCTTCAAACTTTGGCTAGCCACGAATCACAAAAACCAACCAGAGTTCATTTTCCCCAAAAGCACACATTTTGGTGGAGCTCGTGAATGTCATTTGAGCCCGCAGAACATTTGGCTCATGAAGCTGAATATCAAAAAGTGAAAGCAGCGCATTCGTGCTTTAAAAGTTTGTTTCCATTTTGTTTGTTTGTCTTTTGTTTTTCCAGGAGTCAGGCATTCCTGAGCACTGACCAGCCTCAGCTCTCAGTCACTTGACTAAGTCATCTGGGTTCATGTCGACATGTTGTACAAGTCACCTATGACTGAAACCAGAACCAGAACTAACCCGCCAGCAAGGTCGGCCGGACTAAATCCAGATGCTGTGAAACAAAACTAAAGCAAATTTTAATAACAATACAATAATCATGAGAAGATTTCTCTCATATAACCACTTTAACAGTTAAAAAGTGCATTACAGAATTAATATCGATAAAGAATACAGCAACAATCAAGAGTGTGAGCACACACATTATCACGTTTTCTTAATATTTTGAATTATAAAATACACCAACAGATTCAGGTCTAAGCAAAACATAGAACAGCTAGAAGCCTCTGCCGTGGCTTGGTTTTAGCATTGATATTTTTCTTTTTAATATTCATTTCATTTAAAAAGATAAAATTAGTCAAAATAAGATTTATGAAGAGATGCACAAACACATAAAGTACCATAAACAGATGAAGTATAAACAATTTGTTTTATAATAATTATTGAATCCAGAAGCAAAAAAGATAATTTAAACACCAACTAGACAAACCTGGAGGTACTGTTGCTAACAGGTTAAAATAAATCATGTCACTATATCAATTCTTTTTTAAGAGTTTTCTCCCCCATAATCTCAGCTCTCACTGCAATACACAAATATCATGCAATTATATCATATGATCAGACTTTATGAAAACACAATTAAAAGGATGGATTATCATAAAAAATTAGATATCAAAAAGATGAACGTGCATTTCAGAATGTAAATTCAAATTCTTTATAAGATATATCAATTATATATATGTGTATCTAGAGGCACATACTGTATGTAGACACATGCATGCACATGTACATATGCATGTACTTACTTTCATAAATATCCTATGTATGTATTTCTTTGTCAGAAATACCAGAGACAAGCTCTCTAACATCTGACAAATTGAAGTGATTCTGTTCTGCCTTAATCTTTTCAAACGGGTTAATAATCTTTCAGTTTGTCTAAACCTCTTGGAGTACTTTTGTCAAGGCTTGCTACCTGGGACGTCAGTGTGAAAAGAGGGACTCTGACCTGTTTTCATCTAAGTGATATTATGAGCCAGCAGTTGTCGTTCAGGGAATAAATTATCTTTGACTTTTACCAGGGTCCACTGTGGAATAGTTTCTGCTTGTGTGAGTTTGCTCCCAATTTCTTTACAAGTTGGGTTCACATTTCCAGGAGAGCTTGCACATTCCTCAGAGTTTATATCCATTTCCCATTTCTTTACTTTGGCTAAAGGAGCTGGCTAATTGTGTCATGAGGCAGAAATAAATAAGAAAAGAACATCTCTTGTGTCGTTTATCTTTATCAGTAAGCGTTGATTTGGAGTTGAGGTTATTACACTCTGAAGCATTTCCAGTGCTGCGACTTAGTAAAGCTATTTATCTCTGAAAAATTATATAACTATAATTTTCTGTTCTAAGGATTTCCCTCACATCACTTCATTGTTCTTTTTATGATTTTACATTAATATTAACAGCACATTAGTAGACCTTCAGATCAGCTTTACTCCTTCTACAGTACAACCACATTTCAGTTAGTATGTAATGCTGCTTGCACACACATGTACTGTAGATTGTCTATTGTACGCACTGCCGTCAGTACTATAGAGGCACTGTCCTCATCACAATATGCCTCAGTATAGTGCTGTCAGTATTTGTTTGCACATTTTTTATACTTTACATCACTCTGTTGTATTTTAGAAATGTTATTATCCAGGCAGAAACTGTCTTCCATTAATTTATATATGATATAAAGATCAATCAGAACACATGGATTGGCAAAATAAAAATAAAAAATGAACGCAGACTTAATGTTCACTGTGATTAATTACACAACTCAAGAGAGTTTCATGAGTCTGCTAATTCATTTTCAAACATACAGAAATGAATGGAAATGAATGGCTGACTGGAATTGTTTACAAACAAATGTCCAAAAATCTAAAACTGTACAGCATGCATTCAAAAATGGTCAGCAGAAATGTACAGTATATATAATTTGTAGCTGAAACTTGCAAGCACCCAATTATGGTCCTTTAATGCATTTGAAGAAAGCACTTGGAGGGATTCAGATAGAAAACCTCTCTCTGCCAGGCTCCATCTGACAACATTTGCTGGCTTGAGGTCAGGCTGGCAGGGCAGTCTGGGCTGAGAGGGGCATTCTTCATCTTATCTAAATGTGTGGTGGAGCACTCACTTCACCAGGCAATGGATTTTGGATGTCTTAGGTTACATATAATTTACCCATAACCCAAAAGTAAACAAATCTCATGAAGACTGGTGGGCGATGGTTTAACAATATCATATCAGAATTTCAGAAGCAGTAGTTGTAGAGAAGAACTCTGACTCTGGCAAATCTGAACTTGTGTCAAACAAAACAACACTAGTGACAAGATACACAGTACTTTTATGTCACCTGTCTGTTCATGTTGTGTGTGCAATAAAAATCTGAATTCTCCAGCATCACAGCTGTGTAAAGACAGTTTGATGACAGGGAAACACCCCCTTGATGTTCCACAGAGAGCCTGAAGAATCAGTCTCCCCCTGAAGGAGGATAGTGCTCTTGGGTTTCACAACAGCCCTCGAGTGGGCAGGACCACCACCTCTCTGGCATACGCCACTCTCCAAGACAAAAATCCCCATCAGCTCGTGCACAGTCAAAACACATCCTCCAGACATGTGTAAGTGAAAGATAGAAGGAAAATAAACAGATGTGCATTTCCTGCCAGGGAGCCACTCTGCAGCTCTGACTATTTGTTTTGACATTCATTAAGTTATCATTTCCAGGCGGCGGACCAGCGAGGAACCTCCGAGGTTCACCGCCTCCGGTAGGGCAGTGTTTGCGGACGGACGCCTTAGCTCTCCAAATTCAAATACACAGACAAGGCCATTATAATCCACAACTGAAAATAAAGAAAACATCATTCTAATTCTAACACCAATGTTTGTGCTCGGCTCATAAAAGCAGTAATTTCAAGCCCACTGTTGGTGAGCAGGAGCAAAATATAGCCACAGAATGGGGAAACAGCACTTAAATCTCTGGGCTTTATTAAACTTTACTCTTAAGAGAGCACAGGAGAAGTGGAAAAAGCAAGTCTCTTCCCATGGCTACAAACTATAATTACTATATTTTTTGTCAAGAGAGTAACTCAGCGCAGAAACAGTTCAGCATCCCTAAGAAACTAGGTCCTGGTTCTTATTTCTTGCTATCATTTGCATATGAAGCGTGCCATTTCCTGAAGGCTTGTGATTTGGTTCCATGTGTTTTGGTGCTGGTTGGCTGCGATCATGTTCAGGCAGTGACACCTGAGCAGAATGAACATAATGGAACTGCCTGAAGATATTTGGGCTGGTCCAGGTCCCGTTGGTCTTAATTAATTTTCAGGAGAGGGAGCTCGAGTTTTCGGCAGAGTTTAAAAAGAACTGCTGCAGGGGGATTCAGCTCAGGCGATAAAATAGCATTATAAATAAAAATAAAGAAAGTCTTTTTCATGGATAGAAAAAATAGCCTTGTGAGACTGAAATCTATTGGTTTAAATCTTGGGTGATTACATTTGCGGGGTTTTTTTGCAGGAAAACATGTTAATACCACAACACAGGATGTTGTTAGCATCCAAAGGAATAAATATAAATATATGCTGCCCTGAACTAGATTAACATATATTTTGAAAATGCTGCATTCTTTGTAGGGATATGTATCAGCAGACGGAAAAATATAAAATGTATCTGCCTTTAAGTTGCTCTGGGTGTTGGGTAAAAAAAAAAAGTGACGTGGTTGGAGAAGAGTTTGTGTTTTACTTCTACACTTTGTCCCTCTTCTTGCCTCCTCCCCAGCCGGCGCTCAACTGGACAGGGTTGTCTCGGAAGGAGATGCGCTCCTTTTTTGATGGAGCAGACGTGACTCGCTTGGGAGATGGAACCTCTTTTCCTGGAGACACAGAAAGGAAATGCGTCAATATCTCAAATGTAAATTGAGCAGTGTGAAATCATTCCATCATAGACTTCAAATGGTAATTCAAAGGATTTGTGCTATTTAAATTTTGAAGTCAACCATGATTTTACATTTATCCCTACAGAGATAGTAGACCTTTTTGTTAAAGAGTAAGATCCTTTTTGTTCAGCCAGAAACACCATCATCTTCCTGCAACAACTCACCTCTTGCAAGATATTTCCTTGAGCAAGACTTCTGTTTCTGGTTAAACAAAAAGGATCTTTCTCGTTAAGGTCTATCTCTGTAGGGATCCCAGTGGCAAAAACAAGCACTTTTAGAGGATGTACTTTTTATGGGCGCTGTTGCCCCCAAGGATTACGTTGCAGCCAATGCAGCCCATTTCGCAGCTGCCAACTGAGGCGATCTACTGGACCAGTTCCAAGTCATTTGGACCCCAAAATATGTTTAAAAAAAAAAATTAATAATAATAAGAATAGGGCCCAAGTTTAAAAATACCGGAATTACCCTTTAAGTGTGAGCAGGTAAGTTTTGTGTTTGTGTGCTCAGTCCCCCAGGAGCACTGTGTGCTGTATCAGAGGCCCTTCCATTTCACCTGGGGATCAGTACAAAGCTTTTCAAACACACAGAACAAAGGCAGCGCTTCTACCGGGCATGATGCATTCCACGTGTAGAGACCAGGCCCGCGGTCTCCACAGCCGCCCCACACAGGGAGCCAAACAGCGGGGAGGGCTCTGGAGGAGGTGGGGGGCCTAGGACGCATCGCAGGTACTGACCCAGCTCCAAATGTCTGCACAGCTAGCACACTGTATAGAATATCCATATCTATTTATAAGTCATACCTAATCGCACCTCCTTAGTTTTTGATTTAATTCATGTCCGTAGTGTAACGCTGTGCTTTTGTGTAATGTAGTCTTTGTAGTCTCACCAGTCTTTTGTGTTTATTTTCAGAAATTTTAAGCCAGTTTTGGTAGATGAATTTAGTTTATTAAAGACTTTTGTCCAATTATCTGTTCTAAATCAAAAACAGAACGCAAAACTTGACGCACATGTTGCTAATTTCAACGCAAAGTTGTGCAGTCATGCTATTCGATGTACGGCGATAAACAAACGGCCACACATTTGACCCAACCGCTGTGACCAAACAAATTGTTTTCGATCATTTTACTCCTATTAGAGTTGAACGGTGAACAAAATTGAGGGTGCAGATATGCAACTTAAGTGGTTTCCTCTGCACACGTAATGAAAATATTTTGTGAGCTTGGAAACGCATTTTATGGCACCGTCCCAGCAAGTGGTGAGTATCGCATTGCAATGGGTTATAGAGTAGGTTATAGAGTATTTATGTAGTCTTTACTGCTATGGCAAACTAAGTGAACCTTCCCACATTAAACTTTCACTTTGATGTATGTATGCCACTTCAGAGGCAAAGGATATACAACTTTTTTGATAAATAAAGTTTGTTTTTTGTTTTTTAGTCTCACTCTTTTACTCGTGTGGGCTGACTATAAAAAGATTTTTGTCAAAGAAGCTGCATTCCTATTTTCCTGATTCCCTCATTTAACCCATTTCGTTTTTTATGATGTAGCACAGAGACCATCAGATGCCCTCTCCAAGTTTATGAAATATCTAATTGGCTTTTTGAGAAATGCTCCTGCCTTACACATACATTCATATTTCAATTTGCCCTAGACAATTTCGATAAGTGGTGTTTTCATCAGTGCAGACAAAGAGGCTTTCTTTCTCTCGGCCGTACTCCTGAGGAGAACAACAGTCTGCTTGCTTAGCACGACGACACTCGCTCCAGCTGCTGCTGCACCTCGTGGATATCATTTTGAAATCATCATCGGAATCCAATTTGGCTTCGTTAACGGGGACAGGGCTCTCCTATACTTGGATTCCTGGGCTTGTTTAATGTGGTCATCTGCTTTCAGCCTGTCAGTAGCATCTTTGTCACTCAAACTCCTGAGCCCCACTTCTCCTGACAGAAGGGCCAGTCATTCTTCACTGAAAGGACTGTGGGGTTTTTTTTTTCTCCTTTCTGTCCGTTTCCTGTCAGAGGAGAAATTCACGGCACTCTGTCCCCGGCCCGACCTTGTGGCTCCCCTCCCCTCCCGAAGAAGCCGACCGGTGGACTCAGTCTGGGCTGAATAAGCAGCAGCCTTTATCCCTGGCTAGGCGCACTCAGGTCTGTGTGACCCAAGACCCATGAGTGCTAGTGTGCAAATACAGAAACATCTGTACACACATGTGCTGAATGTACAGGTAAATACACACACATGCACACAAAGATATGCATACAATCACAATCTATGATTTCTTAGGCTTAAGCATGAAACTGCTGTGTATATGTCAGTTAGCTCAATTTTGTGTTTTTGCTGGTGTTTATAATTACTTTTGAATTTATAAATTTTATGTTACTGTTCAGTTTATATTTGTCAGCACAGCTTAATAGCAAGTCTCATAAATAATACATTTGCATAATATATACTGGATATGTTATATAACCATACTGTTATACATACAGCATATATCTATCTATTTGTCTGTCTATCGTTCCATCATATATACAGTATGTGTGTATGTATTAAATTATATTGAAATTCGAGTGGTCTGAGTTAACAGTCAGTGCCTAATTAGGAAAGTTATCTAAATAACCTTTAAATTTAGCAGTGGCAATAAATGTCTCTATTACCATTTATCTGGATTACCAGTTATTGTGAGAGAAGTTTAGAAACAGAGTCAGTGACACAAATAATTTACTTTAGGTGGATAGTGTAATAAAATAATTTTGTGTTCCATAACATTTTATGAATGTTGTTTCAGATTCAATTTAAAGTTCAGTTAAAAATTCCCTGTAACAGAATGATTTTTGGTAGAAAAATGGTTGTGAAGTTGCAAGACTCACTTGCATGACCCAAAAGGTTTCTGCGAGGATAACTGTTCTCTTTGCAAGGCTGGGCAGCTAAACTGTTGTTGGCCCACAATCCACTGGCGTGATGTAGACGTTCTGTGTATCCTGGGTCCGCCTGCACATGCCACACACAGAAACACAGACACACACACATAAATGAGGCCCAACATGACACGTCTCACGCAAGCAGTCCAGCATTTTGAAAAACATTCAACAACTAGCGACTCTGCAGTCTGAACATATCTAAGAAACAGGAGGAAGGGGGCGGCTCCTCTTGCCAGTGATCGTAACTCAAACTGCTCTATAACGGCACAGGGAGACCTGCAGTTTCTGACTTCAAAGACCTCACGAGCATCAGTATCGTTCTCGGGTCCGTGCAAACTGCTCCAAAGTGACACTGGGATTTCTGCAAGTAAAATGAAGAAATTGCAGCCAGTTGATCCAATTGAAAGTGTCACTGTGGAGCTAAACCTCAGACTCACCCCCCCGCCTCCCTCCTTTAAATCGAAGCTGATGAGACAGGCTCCAGGGGAGGAAACCTACAGTGCGGGACATGGTGAATGTAAATACTGCATACCTTCGCATACATGCAACTGCCCCCCCAGAAAAGATTCAAATCAAGATTCACTGCCATTCTATGAAGTGAATGAACTGCAGGGGAAAACGGGAGGGGAGCGTACTCACCACAAGCTGCACTCTGCCTCCATTCAGAATGTCTGAGCTGATCTCCGGTAAGAAATGCACGCTGAGGATAAGATAAGAAAAAAAAAGCTAGCGCAGTATTTTGAGTCAATTCAGCAGTTTCCCCTCTTCAGTTCTATGCAATTACCTCTGACATATCATAAAACAAACACAGATGCCATGTATGATAATCTTAATGTCTATTTGTTAGGTAAGGGGCTGCACAGGCCTAGATGCTCACTGCCTTGGTTACTTTGTTGGTAGTGTTCCAATATGCAGTGGCCATACTGAAGTGTCAGCTCCATCTCTTCCTGTATTTTGGTGATACTTTGCCCACATTTACCACATAGAAAATTACCAGTTAATTCAGGTGAGAGAAATAAGCATGGGCAATTATAATACACATAAAAAACATTAAACCCACTCACCACTGTTGAATAAAGAAATAAAAAAATGAAAGTCTCCCTTGAGACTCCCTTTTTACTTATTGTTACCTTCACTTTGCAGAGTTTGTCTCTAGAAGTCTGTTTTCAAATTAATCTGCTGAAGAGGGAAAGTGTTCACCTTAAATCTGAGTAGATGTTTACATACAAGCGCGATTTTGTGAGATCGCAACTAGTTCGGAAACCAATCATGATCCAATGTGCAACTTACACAGGTGGGATGTGGAAACTTGAAGCCTCGATATCATCTTGTTACACTTTTTAATGAAAGTAGGCGATATCTTATGGCTAGTAGAAAAATATTTGCATATTCATAGATTTTGGATTATTCAATGAGGGAGAAGGAGGAGGTAATTTAACTTTTTTTGTGGAAAAAACATAGTATACACAAATTATTATTTGTCTTTGTCTTAAAACTGGATATACTGTATGTGTGGATGTCTGGAGGGATATATATGGATATATAAGAAATGAATCCAACAATGACAGCAGCTCATTTATGGATCAGTTTACCCAAATTACAAAAAAAACATATTACTTCTAGTGGCATCTAGCCATGCAAATAGTTTTGGCTTTATTTGCTCAGGTTTTGAGATATCCGTCTCTGAGATTTCTGCTGCCTCCCCAATACAATAGAAGTGAATTTGTGGTGCTCATTCAGTAGCACTGAAATGTTTGATTAAAAAAAAAATGAAGAGCAAAGTGTCTTTCCAGAAACAATGTCCAAGCTACGCTGGATAATCCACATACCTCCCTATGAAATTACAGAGACAGATATTTCAAAACCTGAACAGATAAAAGCAAAACTATGTGCATGGCTAGATATTTTAAGGGGTAAATTAGAAAATACACATTTCTGTAATTTGGTGAAGCAACCCTTTAAAGCAATTTTAGCTGCACAACAATCCACCTACAGTACCTTATGACCCACATTAAGAGCCTCACCTCTCTGAGTCCCTGTCGGAGTGAGCAGCCTGGGTGTGCAGCCACTGCTTTGCTCGCTCCGTCTTCTCTGCCTGCTGAAGGCCCAGCTCGACCTCGCGAACTACACTCGACAGAAAACATCAAATAAACATCACAGGCCATTACTTTTTTCTCCAACTCCGCTTGTCAGTTAAGGAACATTCTTGATGACAGTGGTAGCAAAGAATGAGTGCGCTGCCTGATCAGCGAAAGTTTGTGTGAAGGTGGCATGTTTCTACATGAGGCGTAATCAATACTGCAGTGAAGGAGTTGTGTTAACAGGTGCTCACCAAAGTACAAGCTTAACAAATAAACAGCTCGTGGGTCTGGTCTGGAGCAACGTTTGACATGTTTCACTGTAATTACAGCCGGCCTGGATTCCCACTGCTGGGAGATATCACTGGTCAAAGCTCCCCAGCGTTTATTTTTGGGCTTCAGGTGGTGTATTTGTTTAGAGCAGTCAGGAGCATTACTATAATACATTTAAAGTTGCTGAAAGATGCAACAGGAGAGGATGAGCTTCTTTCCAACAATTGTTGGGGCTTATGGTCCTTTGTAAA
Organism: Maccullochella peelii; assembly: GCA_002120245.1. Classification (NCBI taxonomy): domain Eukaryota; kingdom Metazoa; phylum Chordata; class Actinopteri; order Centrarchiformes; family Percichthyidae; genus Maccullochella; species Maccullochella peelii. Next base: position 80,118 of record LKNJ01000846.1, read on the forward strand.
ATTGAATCCAAGCAATGTTCCAACAGTTTGTTAAAGAAAGAAATTTGAAAGGCTGCTGATTTATGAGTCATGCTGAAATCCCATAATAAGGTCGTAATTCAAAGTAAACATTTACGTTGCGCTGACAGTAATGCTGCCGTAGATGGGTGTAAACTGATAATGAATTTTGACAGCCCAATGCTGGAACTAATGATGCATTTATTTAAGCCATTTACTTGCTTTTGCTGTGCTGTAAAATGGAGAAAAAAAGCTCTACAGTTTTCATGGGTTAATTGAGAAGCCCCCACTAAAAACGTCAAGTGATAGATGCTTCCCCCCGGGGCAGCAAAGGCCAGGAAATGGCTATTCGCACTTCCCAAAAATGAAAATACACAGAGCGACAGGGCACAGGCAGTCCAGAAAAACCCTCAGAGAAATATGTTTTTCAAACAGCAATTTGTTCATATACTTATTATAGCACTATATGATCTAAACAAGGGTTCTGTACTGCCTGTTCACACTTTTTATATATGTCATTCACATCATAGGATCCTATATATAGATAGAACAAAAGTTGCTAAGAAGACTGACAATACATTTGAAATCCCTGAAGGTGAATGCATAACGTAGCAAACACATGTTCAGTGTGTACACAGTGATACAAGATGAGCACCATGAAAAAAGTTTATATTTATGTTGCACTCCAGTAGCATGGAGATACTCTTCTCTCCCTTTTCCCCTCTGAACCCCTTCACTAAAGCCCCCTCCTGACCCCCTCCAACCTCCTGAATCCCCCTCCAGTATTCCTCCAGGACATCAGGAGGGGGCCTGTAGGAGTCACGCCTGTTAAGAGGGGCTCTTAAGCGCATTAAGCGATCTCGTCTCTACTGAGGAGGGGGAAACTCTGACTTAATATCAGAGAGTTGGGGAGGAGGAGGGTGGAGGCTTTGGTCCACAGCAAACCAGAGCTGAAGGGGAGACACGATGCTGGCACTTTAGAGCCTGACCCTGTGTTGTTTGTTTCTCGTCAAGAAACAAACAACACAGGGTCAGGCAATGGATCAGGACCAGTGCAGACCCTAATAAGAAATGGTGCCATGAAATGAGTTGACAACATTGCGTTGTTGTAATATGACCAAGAAATGACCCTTTAATCATTAGACCTAGGCATTTTAACAACCTTTTGTCAACTATGTAAAATGCTACTAACACAGCTTTGAAAAGAAAATGCTGTGTCATGTCAGTGGTTAGCATTCAGAGACTTGACAGACTTGCGTCTTGGCTTGCTATTTGCTTATGAAGACTTGTACTAGACCTGCCCTAAAGAACTTGAAACATGCCATAAGAAATAAAAACACTACACTACGCTAAACACTAAGCTAAGCTTGTTTTGGACTGCGTTTTGAGAATCCTGTTTTCATGGCATTTGTAGAGAGGAAGAAGAATCAGAGCATGTCTGAAATTTGAGGATCCTAACTCAGTGTTTTAGTTGGGTGTCTGTCTCTGTGAGTGACTCAGACCGCTGCCCCACAGCACATTAAGTGTGTGCCAGTGCATCTCAAACATATACTATGAAGAGAGAGCTCCACTGCCTGAAATAAATAGAAGCTCTGGGATTATGGGGGGAGAAATTGAATGCATATGAATGGTGGTAAAAAGTCTGACATTAAGTTATTTTGGATGATGGATGATAAACAAGATGATTGTGTTTCAGTTGGACTTTGTAGATTACTTGAAGTGTGAAATCGAGTTAAGTGCTCGGGAGGTAGGGGTTCCAGGCTGAAATAAAAATATATACGCTTGTGTCCGTCTGACATGAGGACGGATGTTTGGTGGGATTGGATCTCAGTTTGGATGGAAGAAGGAGGTTGGAAGAGTGCGTGTGCCGGGGAAGGGGGTGGTGGGGGGTTGGGGGGTTGAGTGGAAGGCGTTGGTGGAAAGTAAGAGGAGAAACAAGGAGAAATGCTTGGAGGCATATAACATCTTCAACATCTGCAGCACACAGACACTTGATGAAACAAACCATCTAAACAAAGGGAAGTGTATTTTCTATATTTTTTGCATTCAAAATAAAATTTCTTGTGGCTCTGCTCCATTCTCTCCCTCTCTATCTCCCTCTCTGGGTATGTAAACCGATACCCATTTCAAGTGGGTTACTCATGTCCAGCACATCCACACAAAGAGCCCGGATAAAATAAACACGCCGCGTCGGATATCTTGGAAAGAATCTGTCATGGGTTTGGGGCTAATCACCTCCAGAAGGGGCTTGACTCAAAGCCTGAAACGTTAGCCCCTGTCGGGGAGCGCTGGCTGGGCCGGGCTGGGCTGGCTAGGCCCCGGGCACTGGGGATGGATCCGGAGGAGGGGGTGCCTTCCACAGGTCAGGACCAGGGGAGCAAGAGGGGAGGCTAGCTTGGGCCCGTTTACAAAGACCCAGGATCACAGCACCGTGAGCCAGTTCCCAACACACCACCTCTGACACAGTCGTAGCCACTGCCTGACGGTCACTCTGTAAAAAGTCGGCAGGCGTCGTCTCCTACAGGAACGAGCTGGTTAGGGTTACGCATTTTACAGGATCCCTCTCCGTCGAATCAGAAAACTCACTGAGGACACGGCATATTAAACAGAGAGGGAAGACTGATGTCCAAACCAGTCACCACCGTTACTTTATCAGCTGATGTAGCTGTTTCACTTCATTGCTCGAGAACACCAGTCCTGTTTGAGGAATTATCAAGACAAGGGTGGAGGGGAGAGATAAGGATACTGGAAAAAAACTGAACTGGAAATATTGTTGTAATGTAATAGGTCATTTGGATGCAACCGGTCCTCGACTGCCAGTTGGCTGAGAGCTTATCCACAGCTATACTGCGCTCAGACACAAATCCAGTGTCAGTAGTGTTCGGAAAGTTGACATAATACACCTGGAGTTCAAAATAAACACCTGATGAACGTAATGATGTTGTCATATTCAAACTCATCATTACAAATAAATTATCAGCCGAAAAAATAAAATACTTAGTGGGAAAACTGACCAAATGTTTGTCCATCATTGTTTGATGAAAGTGCCTTGTAAGTTTGGCAATTGACTGGCTGCTGACAAAAATAAAACAAAAAATCTTCAGAATCTTTGAAAACATTGAAATAAGTTGTTGCTTGATCTTTGGCTACACAGCAATGAATCAGTTTTAAGGGAAACAAGGGTACTCCTTCGTAACAGTTCTACCAAAAAATGACTAAAGCGGTCCACCCATGAGAGATAAAGTGGAACAAAAAACATCCTAAAGTTGAAGGTACAATTTGTTGTATTTTTTTTAAACTATAACATGAAATGACAAGCAAACGTATTGTATTTCTCCACAGCTAATTAAGGGGTATTTCATGCTTATGGCAGCATTGGACTTGGACCAGAGAGAGACCAGTCACTTCACTGCCTGTTGGCAAACACTGTTGTTACAGCGTCCCTCTGACTGCTGGATGACCGCGATCGTCGTGCTCTCTGGATGTGAAGGCTTGACCTGGTGGGTGGGGGTGCAGATGGGGTACAGAGGAAAGCTGGAGACAGGCCCTCATGATAAAAGCCGACTTCCCCCGTCTTCCCTCCTGCCCTCCCTCCAGCTCTTCCCTCCCTTTTAAGTCTGGCTGTGGACGTCACAATGTCAAATCATCTCTCCACCTCAGGGCAGGGCAGGAGGCCACAGAAGAAAAAGATGGAGGGAGAAATTTGCCTCTTCTCAAGGCTATTTTTTCAAACTGTTGTTTGTGTCATGATTACTTTCACACAGAACGTGAATATTATGCGGCGAAAAAGCAAAGTAATTTTTTTTCCGGAACAAGGTCGGTTTTTCTGAGCTTTCGCACGCCGAATAAAAGGCACCAACCAATCACACAAGGACACAAAAATTATAAAGACAACACACTCAGGGACAACGTATGGAGCAGCATCGCCGGATGCAGGATACTGAGAAGCTTAAGTAGTTTACTTTTGGATGTAGTAGAGTTGGTAGCAAGGCAACAGTGTCACAGCAGGTTTGACTCGTCATATTAATCAAATACGTGAAGCACTAAAGAAACATAAGACACTGGAGCATACATATTGGAGCACACATAGGCTATATATGAGTGCTCCAGTGTCATATTTCTAGTAATTCTGTGTCCTATATTTTTTTCTGAAGAATGAGCTGGGGCAAATCTATCTATCTACCACAAATTCACATAACTGCCAGTATGAATAGTTTTGATGCGAAATATTCGCATGCGAGTATTACACATTTTTGTGTTGTTTATTCGTTACACCCCCGGTCTGTAAAGGCCTTCATACTATCAAACTACTTTACACCACAGCCAGCCTGTAAACTCTTTTGAAGATTGTTTTACTATCCATAACAATAAGAATTAAGTGTTAAGGAAGACCGACTGTCATCTGTGATAACCTGTCTGGCTTTGTGAAACCACAAAGAACTTGAGAGACGTACAGGTACGCAGTTTGGTTATTTTAAAATTTTGTGACCAGCAAAGGAGCTTATACCTGCGGGTGCACCTAAACTTAAAGAGAAATTCTGGTGCTGTTTTGGCAATAATTTCTCTTGACAATTCAAAAATTGTATTCACCAAGTCTGATCACTCACTGCTAATTCTTCTTGTCCAAAAATATGACAGACTTTCAGACTTCATTGTAGTGATGTCACTGTGTTGCCAGATCTCAGCTTTTTCATGAGTCCATGCTATTCTAACTGATAAGTTTGAATTGAGTTGAACTCTCTGGTCTGTACAGATGTTCATGTCAGAACAGGACTGTTCAGGAAAAAAATAGTACCTACCTTTTATATCATTTCTGTTGTGTTGGGCTGGCCTGTTCCGTGCCTCCACTGGACCCAGCTGGTAACTGCAGTTTCTGAACAAGCCAAGATGGACAGAGGGATCTAGGAGAGTAAGAGAGAGAGGGTCAAAGAAGGACAAGGCAAGCCTAAAACCAGAAGCAGAAAACCAGGACCTAGCATTCGGAAAATATTATAACAGTGTTCTGGTTCCACTGAGGCAGATGCCATTAGGAGTTAGTGCAGACATAGACCTGTGTGTCGGTGGAGCAAGATGACAAGAGCCCTGCTATTGGAATCATGCATTTGCAATTCTGATCAAAGAGCAGCCTCCCTCTACATGACCGAAGCATGATAACCGTGGCACGACTACTGTTTTCTTGGAGCAGAGCAGAGGTGAGGTCACCTTTCATTGCAGCCGCACTCAACCACTACAATGAATGGTAATGAAAATCATCACGAGATGACTTGTCAGGAGGTTTCTTGGCAATCGTTGTTTCCTTTGCAGGCTCTCAAATAAGGCCCAATAAGAGGCGACAGGCCCTGGCTTCTGCTGTCTGTTATGGCTCGTTAACGTACACAGGGTGGAAAGGTTCACTGCTGTTGAAGCACAGTTGAAGAAACAAAGACAAGAATGAAAATGAATTTTTTTTTTTTTTTCCCCTCTTAGAAAATGGATTGATGTCCTCACAGCAGTGAGGGATATTTAAGAAGGAAACCATGAGAGCTTCGGACCATATCTGCCTTCATAGAGTGCTGCAGAAATGAGCATTTTTGCACTTCCCTTTCCCTCGTCTCGAAGTCAGTGGGGTTCTTGAATTTTTGGTTAGATGCCTGAAATAAGGTCTGTGGTTAACACAGATTTTCACGTTTTGTTCTACAACATAAAATACCCCACTCGTGAATTTTGAAGCTTTTACATGTCTTAAAAAAGGCAGTTGCTAACAAGTTGCTAAATGAGACTACAGAGGTTGTCTGGGACATTAAATGTCATCACGCCGAACACAGAAACTCATCTACTCACTCGTCCGCCTTTACAGCCTCGTGTTTATACTAGTGCACTTGCAAACTATTCTAACTCAAACTTTCCAGAAAGCTTTGTTTATAGCCTAACGTTAGCTTTTTACTTCTGGCGATTGCATTTACGCTTCAAAAATCATAAAAGTGGTGTTCATTTGTGAAGATGATCTTGCTGAACAAAACGTGTAAATATCATAAACTGTTGTTTGCCACAGAGCTTTTTTTCTGCAATAATCCAAAATCCAATGAAAAAATCCCATCGGCTTTTTGTCGAGGGAAACAGAGCGATGCTAACTTCTGGGTTGGTCAAGAAAAAATACGTCATCCTTGCAGCACTCTATAATCTTTCTATTCTTTCTATTTCTGCATTTTGCTAACAATAATGCATCAAAATCATTGGTTATCCTGAATTATTACACACAGGCACACACACACATACACCAGAAAAAAGGCGCATACACTTAATACAAAGCTCAAATATATATGTTTACCTATACAATTCTACACACTCTCACCCCTATGTTTCTTCTGCTGTTGCTTCTTTGACTTCATCTTCTGGGCTCTCTTGAGCATTAGAAGAGCTGTGTGGCTGTGAGTGAAGCCCCTAGAGACAACAAGGACAAAAGTGTCTCACAGAAAATCCCACATAATAACATAACAAACCACACACACAGATGGGGATAAAAACATTCAAGACTCAGCATATGATAACATAATGGTTTACCATTCTTCCAGAATCTTTTCTGATCTTTCGGAGAGACCACTGACCACTGAGGCTGAGGCAGGAGATTTGCTTCTGAAATCATAAATAGATTATTGTCCCCAAAACATGAGTATACATTCACATTATTTTAGCACACACATTAAAATACCATCATATGTAGTGTATATAACACTGTCACAACAGCAGAAATAGTATTAGCAGATATTCTATGATATGAGCTTATTATCAGAAGAGATCAGGACATAAACCTTCTTGTTGTATCCCATTGGTTCCTTATAGCCTTCTACTGTTGGCTGCTGAGCAGGTCCACTTTTTGGGGTTCTTTTTGTTTTTTGGAGTGTTTTGCTCAAAGGCTGCATTACGTAAGATTGAAATGTGGACAAAGTTTATTCAACCATGACACAAATATGTTAAATATGGACCTAATTTAAACAGGGATTTTATGATTCTCATTTCAAAACTTCCAAAACAAGACTGTCAATTTATGTCAAATTTCAACATGATTCTACAATGTATTTTGATTACACATACTGTACCTAACAGCAGCTTGTTAATTGTTGAAAGAGAAAAAAAAAAATCATTTAGTTTTAACAGCCCAAATTTTCTAAGATGATCCTACCAGCTTGGAAAATCTGTTCATCTTTGTGTACTTGATTATATAATTTAGTGTGGATAAAATATTTTTAAAATCATGTTTATTGTACATTCTATTTCATTATCCACAGCACAAGTATGCTGAAGAATGACAATAAACAATCTTGAATCTAATGTCATTCTCAGTCATTTGCTCTGGGTTGGATGTATATGAATGTGACAATGTCAGTGTGTCAATCTCACGAATGTTGAGTATATTCAAAGTGAGACCACGTCTGAAGGCAAAAGGGTTTATGGCTATAACTGACATGGCATTATCGTGATGAAAACAAAGCAAACACACCAATATACACACAAAGATTTATGTAAACTGTGTGAAACAGAAATTAAGTGGATTATGACCAACAGCTTTAATCCCTACAAGTAAATGAGTCAGTATTTAGGCTGTGGGTTGTCCTACCTGATGGAGCTCACTGGAGAAGCAGAGTCCACCTGTTCTCCAGCCACCCAGGCCTGTTTTGACCTCCATACAGGCGGTGGTGGGAGTATGTACTGAGGGGGTTCAGGAAAGGGCCCAGGAGGCTGAAATACAAGACATACAATACATACAAGAATTAGTGTCAGCAATAATTTTCAGCACTTTATTTGATTTTTAATAGCTCGCTTTTTAGACAAAAGTATATACAGCAGCCATTTTTTATATTAACTTCAAAAGTTTTCATTTACTGGAGTGGTACTTTAGATTTAGATTTTCAATTTTAACTTGCAAAACTAATCTGCCTGAGTAAAAACTGAATGCTTATTTGAGGTGTGGTCAGAAGGTTGTGATGCTGGAGCTCTGAATGGAAAAATAGAGTTTAAGCTCTGTCTAGAGTCTAGACAGCATACAGTCCTCAGTGTACTTTAGGGCAAATTAAATATAATGTACACAATAATGTCAGTCACATTTTAGTGAGTAACAAGTGCGAGTTTTCACACTCGAAGAATGCTCATATGTAAGTCAGACTAACAACCTAATTACTCTCCAGATCCCATTTTCTCTTTGTGGAAGCGCTAAACTGTTCATACCCGCCTTTGATGTGTACCTCAGTGTCAACACATTGAGGCCGGCCACGACAGCAGCTGCACCGCATCAGCTGGCCTAAACCGGCTACCATGATGTACAGCGCTGAGCACGCTCCAAAGAAAAGATCCAACGAGAGGTAAATGAAGGGGGAAAAAACAGGACGACAGTCCACCAGTGTGAAAAATGACATCTGCTGGTGCAGAGCAACCTTCAGCCCTCCAGGAAATAATCTTGTTTTTCAAGAGAATAAATTTAAAGATCAATCATTTAGAGTGAGACAAATCCTGGAGGGGGCGATAACCAAGATGTGAGAGGGACAAGAAAATAACTCTTCCATTGACATTACACAGGGGCTGGTAATCCCCAAAATTCACTGGCCACTTTCACTATAATACCAGCCCACCAGGTTTTAAGAATATTACAGAATGTCCCGGTTGCTTTACCTTCAGAGACAGTGGCTGCTCTGAATCAGGGTAACGTCTGGGGGGTGAGTCCTCAGAAAGCGGCAATGTCCAGTGTTTCTCCAGCGCTGCCTTTTTTGAAAATAAAAAGATTTTTTAATATATATTGACAGCAACAGGTGAAGAACAACAACGAAAAGTGTCCTCAGAACCAAACATATAATACTGTATATAATATTATACTGTATATAATATAGGGAATTAATAATATTAATTAATAATAGGGAAGGGAGTGTCAAGATGTGTGTGTGACTTTGTCTGTAGGTTTATATGTAAACCTGTATGTTTTTGTGTCTTTTTCAAGGCACATGCGCAGGTTTTTGTGCACGTGTGTGCATGTTTGTGTGTCTATGTATGTATCTTAGCAGATTTGCATGTGTTTGCAAGGATTGTGTGTGTACGGAGAGAATTTTGGGGAAGTATATTTATGCATTTTTGTATTGTCCTCTGTGGAGGTTTGTGTGTCTGATAGGGCATGGGGGTGGGAAATAGCTGAACCATGAAAGTGAAGAACATGCGAACTTGTGTGCATACCTCATCAAAGACAAATTCATCCACGTCCACCTCCTCAAAGGTGTCGTCCTCTCCGGTGTCCAGGCATGTGACAGCAGCCAGAGCAGATGCGAGCCTCCTCCTCAGAGTGAAGCCCCTCCAAAATGCCTGGAGGTACCCAAAGAAGAAATGGTAGAAAACCTTCCATGAATCATGAGGCAAACGTAAATATTGTGCGTTATCCCATTAGGGAGATAAAACATGTTAACCTCTCTTTTAATTGCTGAGTGTTCTGCTGTCTGAACTCTGCGTGACTCCGGGCTGTTCCGAGACAAATGGAGCTCCAGTGTGCCTCTAAACCCTGCAATTCCCAACGGGCTTGGGGGGGGGGCACACTTCACTTCAAGTTGAGCCGAGCAGGAATCCTAGAACTCTTACTACCGCACTTCTTTGGAATCTGATTAATCACTCTGTACCCCTCCAACATGCACACACACTATTCTACTACACCACCACCCCCAACTTCTACCTTAGAGGGCCCTAAAGGACTCATCAAACACTTTTTGTGTTGAGAGGGGATTCGGGAGAAGTGTTGAGTAGCATGTTTTTCAGAACAGCAGCTTATACATACATGCAGAGGATTAGCCGAATAAGCCTCTATAGCACGTATGAGGCCTGAAGACGGATGATCAAGGGAGGTTCAAAATGGACATTTTCAGATATCCACTCCACCTTTCAGCCACATTGCTGGAAAATTCGAGTTGTAGCAGTAAGGTCCTTAATTACACATTGACAGGTTCAGGTTCAGCCTCTTTTCTATGCTGAACTAGGCTGCGAATTATTGATGGTTTTGAAACTAGGAGGCACATGGACAGAGACAGGTTTTATGCACATAGGGTGTTGAAACAATTAACTGATGAGTCGACTGACAGAAAGTTAATTGTCAACAAATTTGATATTTAAGTAATTTATGAAGTAAAAATGCCAAACAGCTTCTTAAATTTTAATTTAAAGGATTTGCTACTTTACTCCGTTTTACATCGTTGTAAATGGAATATCTATGGGTTTAGACTCTTGGGTGGACAAAACAAGCAATCTGAAGACATCACCTCAAGCTATGGGAAACTGTGTTGGGTACTATTTTCATAGTTTTATAGCCTCAATGATTAATCAATAAACCAAATATATAATTGACCAATTATCTGATATTGACAATACTCATTAGTTGCTGCTCTAATGTAGATGTCCTTAGATTTTCAATGCATCCATGGACATGCTGATATAATGAACAGATTGACTCCACTGGATACATGATTATTAGCAAAAAATCAAATAAGTTGATTAATCAAATTCAGATCAGACATTCTGAAATTATTAGGCAGTCTCTGGCTTCTCATGCTCTGCGGGTATGTTGCGTTGAGCACATCATTTACATACTCTACTCCAACTGGATAGCTGTTTTCTGACGCAGCTGCCGTACTGCACACAAGGAAGTTCTTCATTTCTTGCTGCACAGGCAACATAACGGTGCCCTTTCAAAACAGCATCAGAGAGAAACTGGTTTGGTGGAGCATATTGCAAAGATGGGCAAGTGACAAAAAATTCCATGTAAACTGCGGGGGGTATGCTTTCTATGTAACAAAGGCAACCAACACAGTTTAAAAATGGACTCCTCTCATTGAATTGAAACTCATGTACAGTAAGTCAAACAAAAAGGTCAGGATGTCTTCCAAAATTCCAACAGTTTTACCTGGATGACAGTTGCTGCATAATCTTGGCTCCGGTTACTATAGGAAGGTCCTGACTCTGGTTTTCCTCCATCTCCTCCTCCCTTCTCAGCTGTGGAAGGGCTGCTGATCTTCCCACATTTCTGTCTGTATTTCCTCCACAGCTGCTGAATCACGACTGCTGCTGTGCTGCTCCAGAAAGGACACACACACACACACACACACACACACAGACAAATAAACACACACACACACACAAAGTGAGGGATATACATGATGTCATAGCACCTTCGTCTTTCAAAACATGAATTTATTTCTGAGCAGACATCTGGAGAGCAGGACTCTGGAGAGTTTAAGCCTGTCCAGAGCCACCCTTAATATGAAAGATCTATTGTCCTCCCAAAGATAGCGCAGTGTCAATGATGAAGCTGCGTGTTAAAATGAATAAGATGTTCAACAAAAAAAAGGGTGTTTGCTTTAAGCCAGCATTGTCCAAGTGTGTACCATGAAAGAATTTGGAGGCTTTCATTACTAACACTACATCAGCTGATCTCACTGATCTGTTTTCGACAGTGTAGAGTTGGATGGAATGGATGTACACAAGTGGACACTATTGACTCAGAACATTTTGTGAATTACTTTTGAAGGTCCAGGTCTTGATGGTTGGACATAAGTGCCATTTCAAGATTGGAAAAAGTAGTTGTTCCCTTTGCTGCCAAGGAGTGAACGCTGACAGAGTTAGCTTTGGTAACTGTGGGCCCTGTCTTTGGACCTGATGTAACAGTGTCAAATGTATTATGTCGACTCTCTGCAGCTGACTTCTCCTCAAAAGTCCAGTTGCAGCTGCATCTGATATTGTCCCTGTTTGGAATAATAGGTGGAACTTTTCTGTTGGACTCCATTTCAGAGCGCTCTGTACGCTTCTCAAGATTGGTACTGTCCATGTCAAGTGTTTCCTCAGTTATTGTGTGGCCTGCAGCCATGGTGGTGTCACCATATTCATGGGCAGATCTCTGGTCCTTAGCCAGCTGCAGAGCCTCAGCAAAGTGCCGGCAGGAGGTCTTTACAGCATCCAGGGAAGATGAAGCATTACTGTGAACATACGCACACAAAAACACACAGTTTTAGATATGGATGCTTTCTCTTTTTAGAATGTCTGCATGGCTCCAGTAACACTGAAGAGCCTGTGACACCCAATCACACACACATTACAATTTAAAATAAAAAAAATTACAGTTACATCCTATCCTAGCACCAGATTGATGTGGGCTGGTAGTCTAATTTAAAACTAAATGGCAGCACTGATTAAATATTAGAAGTTTAGTGACAGTGTACTAAACTTGATGATTTTGCCAATGCTGCATTAATGTAACATATATATATCGGAAGCAGCAGTTTTCCAGTTTAAAAGCGTGTTAGTTTTAATTAGATTTAAACTAACCTAACCTAACTATAGTATGAAAAGTAAGAAAATGTTTTTGTTTCTGAAACAGATTTTGACCTTTGATTACAAGACAAGTAAACTTTTTTTTTAATTATCTGTGGTGTTATGAAATGTAATCATTCAAACAAACAAAATTGAATCAGTTACAATTCTAACAATTCACATGAGGTTCAGAGTAATTTAGCTTAGAGCATACTGTTACGAAATAGTACTAGAGGAGATCAATCCAGCATGCTAGATTTCTTGAGAAATTTAACATATTCTGTTGCAACACAGAAACATCTAATAGTAAACAAATGAAATGTCAGATGCTGACATTTAGTTCTTATTCTTGACCAGTTCATCTGAGGTGAGGTGAGTATGTGCTTGTGTGTGTGTGTGTGTGTGAGTTGCCTGCCTGCTCTGTGTGTGCCCTAATACCATATAATGTCTCTTTCATTGAGGGGATAAACTGACTACAAAGCCACCTCACTGGAATCTTAATGAATCTATTAGCAATGCTTGGCTCTGCCCCCCATCCTGTCTTTAACCCCCGAGGGGGCAGAGACGCTTCAGTACCCAGCCAGTCTGGAGGGCCAGTAGCCTTAGGTAGTACAGCTTCTTCTCTACAAAGAAGAAGAAAAAGAAGCTCTTCGTTCTCAGTGGGACAAGAGAGAGGGGAGTCGAGAGGTCCAAAAGGATTGTGACCCCACTGACCCCTGCCCCCCGTACCTGCTGGTTCATTCCAGGGTCACCATCAACATGTATACAACTCATATAAAAGAGCAGGAATAAGCAGCAAAACTTTGTTTTCACTGATAAAGCTGTAATATAAAATGTTTTTGACAGGGAAATAATAACTACAAGACACATATTGAGCATTACTAGCCTTCATCTGTGTGTAACCCTGTGTGTAGATATTAAAATCCATATTGGTCGCTTGTCTTTTCCATTATTTCCCATTATATTTCAGCACATTTGGGGCTGTGTCATATTGGTGCTCCCAGCAGAAGTCATAGCTGGTGGAGAGCAGTAAGAAACTGAAGACCAGCTAAGGTCAAGACAAATCCTGTACCAAAGTATGATAAACTTAGTGGGTTTTTATTGCAGATTGGATCTGCTTCTACAGCAGTGGCTATGCAGATGCAGTTTACCTCAACCTCAGTTCACTAAGATGAATAAAAAGTGGTGGCATGTGACGTAAAGCGCTTTAGAAACTTGAAGCAAAAATATGCAAGATTGCAGCTTAAAAGGTCAGGTTCACATTTTGCAAGTCTATCTTAATATTCACATGCCCATAAAAACATTGAAAAAGTCAGTGGTCGCTGTAAATGTTTCTCCTGTCCATATTGGCCATGAAGACATCCTTTCTTAACACGACTCCAATGTAAGAGATGGGGGACAAAATCCACAGTCCACATTCTGTGCATTCTAAAAGGTCAGTCGATGCTAATATGAGGCTTCCGCAGTCTGAGCTAGATGAGTCAACTGGGTATCTTCCATAGTTGTGGTCTTTTTAGTGAGAAATTCCCTCTCTGTGTTTCCCTGGACAGTGTTTCCTTGCTGAGCTGTGGGATAGTATCACACGCACACAGGGAATTATGTACTCAAAAGACTGTAACTTTGGAGGATACTAACTTGATTTGTCTAACTCAGACTGCTGAAGCCACACTTTAGTCTCTTAGAACTTTGAAATGCATATTTACACACAACAAGGACTGTGAATTTTGATCCCCATCTCTTACATTGTAATCATGTTAGGAAGAGATCACTTGAACAGGAGGAACAATTTCAACAACCAATGACTCTTTCAGTGTACATATGGGCATGTGAGTATTGTTTTTAGATAGACTTCTAAAAGCAGCCCAGAATACCTGGGAAGTAAATTCATATTGAATGATTTGCAGCACACAAATTACATGCAGTGTCAATGTTCAGTGCCAGTGCAGGAAGTAAGGTGCCCTTTATGTAGCGAGGTGGAAAGTAAGGGCGGGGAGGTTGGGGTGGGTGCGTACCGCATTCATGCCAGAGGAGAATGTTTGTTGTGTTGCTTTTTTTTCCCTCTTTTTTATGACAAACATCCACAAAATGGCAAATGTTTTGGTTATATGGCATTATTTCTGTGTCTCTAAACCATAGCAAATGCAGTATCTGATGTATTTTATGTATGCATGCATAGCAGTGTCTTGTTGAATATTGACTGTAAAGCCAATTGCCTGAAAAGAACATTAAAAATATATTCTATTCTACTGCATTAACCCTCCAGCTTGTCTCTAAGAGGCTGTTGCACTGTTCAGTAGCAAGGGATGTACGCAGGGAGAATAGAGAACATCGCAAGTAAGAAGAAAAAGCAGCAAGATCTGTTTCCACTAAAACAACTTCACTTCATGGATTTTGTTAAAATGGATTTCTCTATCATACATGATCACCATAGGACACAGAAGTATTTGTTTTATCTGTTGTGATTCCGGCTTTTGTTGTTCTTAAACTTCTGTGTTCGTATTAAAAAAGAGCCAATTTAGTTGCTCAGGCAAATTCATAAAAAGTCAATTGTAAGTAGAGAAAATAAGAGGCATTTTGTAAGGAACAGAGGATTCTGCCTCCACTCTACACCCTGCGGAGAAAAGTTGTGAAACCATACCCCTGATAAACCCCATGGTTTCCCACCTTACAGTCACCAGTGGACTGGCGTGTGGCACTCTTCTCACCTCCTCTAAACCTCAGTCAGACACAAGGTCAGGCCAGGGGTTAAATGGCTGTGTTGGTCCTTGCAAAGCCCCCAGAATGGCTCATTGTCCAGAGGCCAGGGGTGTAGAGGGCACACAGTGAGGGGTGAAGCAAAGGGAGCACCACGCTACCCCCCAAGCCATAGGAGTCCTCGGTGTGACCCATACGGGTAGCCGCAGCCACGTTTCATCTTTTGTGCTGTGTAATTTGGAAGGGTCATGAAGATAAGCAGAAAGTTGACCACTGTTTTAAGTGTTGGTGGTCCATCTTGCATAGGAGTGTCAATGTGTGTTGAGGCCAGTGCCATCGAAGGACTTGTGAAAATAGATAGACGTTGTCTTTAGGATCCCTACGCCCTATGTATCAGACATAACAAAGAGGATAGCTAACATTCCTGACAGCTTCGTGTCTGTTTGTCTGACAGGCTGATCAGCACAAGATAAAACGTGTAATATGACCCCTTGTAAATAGGTTTGCAATTGTTTATATTGTCTTATCCTGTTCATTTTTACTCTGGTTTGCCATTTGATTCCGTTTTTCTTTTCAAGTGTGTTATAACCCCTTTAGGGTTTTACCTCTCGCCTGCATGTTTCATTACTTTTTCTTCTTACTGCTTTATAAGTACTATCGATCAAACATATAGTACTGATTGACTTGTTTTTATTGAGGAAAACTTTTAAAAGAGAATTTGTGATTTTCTGCACTTCCTAGCAGAAAGATATTTTAGGTAATTTGGTGTGGAATTAACATTTACTTGACACAGAGGATAGTGATAGTGAAGTTGGATAATAGGGAGAGAGAACAAGCTATCTGTGACATTGGAACTAAAGTACATGGTGCATTCATTACCCTTTTTTCTATTAGGACACCTTGAAGCCAATTTTGAATGAACAAATCTGAGCTGAGCATTTCCTTGAGCTGCTTCCAGGCAGAAATCAGACCTCTAGACATTTCAATTTACCAACACACATGACGTAAGTGTGTTATCTAAAATCAACAGTTCCCCTGGTGTCAGTATTAGAGAAAATGATCATGATGACAATGATGTTATCTGAGTTAACAATACCTCCGATCACAGATTTTTGTTTTCCCCTTGATGGGTCCATGACAGCTCTTGTAATGAGTCATTTGTCTCTTACCTGCGCTCCCTGCTGTGTCGCTGCTGTAAATCATGAGTCTGCTGAAGCTGAGCCTGACAGAACGTGAGGAAGCTGCCCACGGCCAAGTTGACCTGTTGAACAGCAGGGGGCGATAGAAAAGAGTCTGTCTCCTGGTTATTGATGGCCCTCAGGCCAGGCACTGCTTTCTGCAGAGTGGATCTGAAAAGGAGAGGAAACCGGATAAAATATCAGTGGCCACGTTTTAACAGCCTTCGTTTTTTTGTTACTATAATATCAACAAAAAGTGTTATAGTACATGTAGCCTATTTAAATGGAAAACACAATTTTCAGCCATGAATTATATCTTCCAATGTGGGTCATATTACAAATACATTTAGTTTTAAAAAATGAAATAAAATCATTATATTGGCAGCAGCACTGAATACCACTGCATTTATTTGAAAATGTAGGCGAAAGAAGAACTAAGCTTCCCACTATATTTAAATCTATCATCTACTAAGGCCTTTTCAGCTGACACATTCACATTTCAGTCTTTTTAAATAAGTATACTATTGCTGCTATTGTTATACATAATAGTGCAGCATTTTGAATGCACTCTTCAGCACTGCAGTGAATTACAAACAACTTGGTGAGTTACAGTTTGTATAAACAACAGTACATTCAAAGACGAGGAAGGCCTTTGAGAGCTCAAACGTCAGATGCAGCGGAGACATTTTCAAAATAAGACTCAAGTAGGAGAAAGAGGTGCCGTCAGGGCTAAGGAATAAGACAACCAGACCAAGGGGTATCACTGTCTAATTGTAATTCCATATTCATAACTGTATAGCTCAGAAGGTTGACAGTTTCTCTAATACTAGGGTTAGGGCAGCCATTCTCTGTTTATCTTCACAGGTAGAGTTTGAGAAGACAGTTTTGGGTCCCACTGAGGTCACTCATCGTACATGCTGTTCTGTATGAGCACAGTGTACATTTTGTCCTCTGGACTAACTAGACTAATCTATTTACAGTGATTTGGTCAATTTGCTGTACTTATCCACTGGTGGAAATTATTACAATCTGAACACATTTTAAGACAGTTAACGTAATTGTTGACTTTATATAGTTTTCTTACGCAGCCACTTTGGATAAAAACTCTACCAAATGGCATATGTTAGGTAGTATCAGCCTTCAAACTGGAGGGGAGCCCTGAATGTCTGTGAGTCTGGGGGAGAGGTAACCGCTGCCTGAGGCTAAGGATGTACACGCAGAGGAATCCCAACTATCTGCCAGAGAAACAGACTCAGAGCATCCACCAGCAGAGGCCAAATGTGGTCTGTGTTCAGTGGGAAAATGTGGAGCTGGAAACTCTACAGGACACTAGGGAACAGCAACAATAAAATCCATAAAAAAATACAAGCCTTCAGGCTACGAAGTCGATTTTTTAAAACATTTTGAACAAGTGGGTTTTTCAAAATTGATTCCCAGAGCACCATATGCTCTTAAATCCTGTCACCAGAGGAGGATAAAGCATGTGTTGAGGGCGAACCTTTCATTTCACCATCTCATAATGTGTGTTTTTTGTGAATATTTGAGCATTTCTTTTTTCATACTGTATCTTTTTACATGTATATCTCAAGATGTTTTACCAATCCATGGCTATAATAGATTTTCAAGGGTTGATCTTACTGGTTTATTAAAAACACACCCATTTTACTGTAAAAAACAACTGTTCCCTTCAGTCTATGTACCATAACCACTGACTGTACAACTAATAAAGATGAAGCAGAGAGCAAAGTATTAAATCCAGTGAAAAAAATAAACACACAAAGCTGACGGTGGAGTAATTGTGGCGCTTCAAGTGGTTTATTCTGATTCAGGTATGGATTGTAAACCCTTTTCTTCAGACCCTTGTAGAGGATTTAAACCCGTAAAAATGGTTCATACTGTCTTCTGAAAGCATGCAGAGTTTTCCCAAGCCTACTGCCACCCAGAGACAAAGACATGACCACAAAGGATGGGATCTGTGTACTGTCAGCAGAGGGATACGGTTTTGATGTGGCCCACTTGGTCTCTCCGATACAGATCGGGATTAGATTCCAACCCTTCGGGCATGTTTTTTGGCTGGCTGTCTTCAAATGAAGCTCCAAACCCAAATAGGACCTTTCGATCGTTACATGAGCTCATTGAGGTGGGGAATGTAATTCAGTACAGGAATGAACACCACTTAGACACACTTGGGAGAAGGCGGAGTAGACTTATGTACAAAATAATTAGATGCCATCAGTTGTGGATGTTTACAATGGATGATTCTCATTAAAGAATTGGGGCAACTGAGTTTTGCTGGTTTCAGAAAGACGACTCTCTCTGTATTGTGATACCCTCTGCACTACACTCAACAGTTTTCATTATTTTTTGAAGCATAAAGCTTTTTTTCTGCTGGACTAAACTGTGTATATGTCTAGACTTGTCAAATTTGGCCAAATAAATGAAACTCATTGTTTTTCAAAAGAAGATAGGAGCTTCACAATTTAGATGCTATGAATCTCTTTCTCTCCTTACAACTATGTCTACATTGACTATACTTGGACTTCAACCTGAACCTTTCCTAAATTGATATAAATTTCATCCTCCTTTCTGAGGGAAACACTGTTCTTGGCTCACATTCCTTCATCCTCCTTCTCTAGCCCGTATGCGCACAAGTCCGTATTTCATTTAGTGAAGACTTCCTCCAAAACACATGCTCTTAAAGTGCCCCTGATTAATCAGGCCCAGTGTTTTCTTCTTTCACGTCTCCTGGATCAGGGGCTGCCTACAGGGAGTGTAATTCTTAGTGCTTGCCTTTTGGTGCTTTAATTTAGCCGGTGTTATCACTGGCTCGGGATGAAAGGGTCAGGGCATGAGTGTGGAAATACAGAGGGTTAATTCCACTGTTGGCATTGGAGGTTAGGTAAAGTTCAATGAAATATTAAGGTAATGTTTCAGTTAAGGCTTAAGACGGGTAAAATGTCCACAAGTAACCCATGCTTTTAGGGTTTTTTTGGACAGAGAATAACCCACTAAACAAGAAGATCTACAAATAAAAATAAAAATGTTATGTTTAAACTGTCAGCGTTATTAAACCAAATGGCCAGTAGCACATAAGGCAGGGATGTTTTACGTGTGCAACTGACATTGAACACTCAGTTATGATGTTGATCATTTAAAGGTGCAAACGTAAAGTCCAAAAAATGACAGATGAAACCCCCTCAATACAACAGTGTAAATGCAGTTAGCTAACAACCCATAAATGCATTTTTAAAAACTGAAACATTCAGGGCTATTTGGAGAGGCAAGCAAAGTATAGTTTTAATGTTTTGGAAATTTTGCTGTTACCAAATGGGTGTGAGTAGCTCTGAGGAGCCAAACAACTTTGCAAACCTGTAACAGCTGACATCATGACAGACCGATACAAGCATGAAGAATATAAGTGGTCATTGCATATTTTTCATATAAACTCACTGCAACTGTCTTAACATCGGTAAAATATTTAGGCACGATAAGTGAATGAGCAAATCGACACTGAAAAGATAATTGATTTTTCTGTTGTATCAATATTTTGGGAATTACGAGCACTTAGTGCGACGTACGTACACACAGATGTCAGTGGCACGACACAGTAATCTAATAGCAGGACGCGAATCACAGTGTTAATCCTGGGAAGTGGACAGGAAGGCCTGTGTTCTGCTGGAATGTTTAGACTGCCTGAGCCAAAAGGCCAAATTTGTAATAGAGAAATACTGGCTTTTCACTGGTATGTTCCTTTGAACATCCATCAGAGCGAGCGATATTTCAGAGCAAAGGAAGCTGAAACTGAAACTTTTGTCCAAAGAATTTCCAGAAAGAACAACGGAAATTTCTAATCACACTATCTTGATTTGAAACTGTGTAGCAGGTACTGTAGAGGAGAAGGTGCCAAAGTCAGAGGTGAACAGCCAGCCAGAAAATTAGAGTAGTGGGTGCATTCAAATCAGCTTAATACAATAGCACTGGCTGATTCGTCCTACAAGCAGATGCATAGAAAAAACTGAACAGAAAAACTGAAAACAGTAGCCCATGTGATTTGCTTTAACTCCTCCACCCAGCCCTCGGTCTTACCTCCAGCCACTCTCCTGCTCAAGAGGATTCCCTGTGAGGCGGACCTCTCGCAGGGACTGACATCCCTCCAGACTCTCACACACGTTATGGAGCTCTGAGGGAGAAGTGGAAAAACAACTTTGCCTTGTGAACGTCTATTTTTCAGTCTATTCCTCACTTTCACCAGTGTCTCATCCAGTTATGCAGAGGATGAAATAAATATAAATGTTTTCCAAAGACTTGTGAACTCACTGTATACATCTTATTTCCATGGAGTCATATACTGTACTTGGACAGTTGGTATAGAGCCAGTATGAGTGCAGCAGCATCATATAAATTAGTGTTTATGCCTAAAGGTTTGGTACATGTAAATGTATAGCTATTGTAACTTTGTTTGTTAAGTGAAATCAATGCTCAAGGCCTGTGAGCATACAGACGGAATGAGATGAGTACTGAAAATGGTTGAATTTTCAGTATGCAAGTGTCACATAATAGTAGTAGTAAGAGCACTTTTCAGCAAATTAAAATCAACAAAATCTAAACTCAGTTTTTGAATTTGTCCACATTACACGCACAGTAGAAGTTGGTATGCCTTTATGATGAGGGAATGGGATTTATATAGTCTTGTTTGATCAAGATCAAACCTGTTACCTGACATGCAGTTGAATCGAAGATCCAGATTTGCAAGGGATACAGAATCAGACATGGATGGCAGCTGGGTAATTCTAGGAAACACAGAGACACATTATAACCCTTTTGAAAACATTCATGTCGCTGTAAAAGACAGAAACATTCTGAAATCATCTGACTGGTAAAAATGTTCATTTTTGATATCAAGAAACCAAAAATTGTAGTAAGTGTTGTTTTGTGCACTATGTTTTTATCACAGAGCAGGCCTTATGCAAAGAGAGATATCAAATAGGACTGGTGGAATATACCTGTTTTGGGCCACAGAGAGATGCTGCATGAGGGGAAGCCAGCAAGCACTGATGGCCTCCAGGGAGGAGATGCTGTTGTCGTCCAGATGCAGCTCCCTGAGGAGGACCTGGTTGTTCAGACTG
The DNA here is from genome assembly GCA_002120245.1 of Maccullochella peelii. Taxonomy (NCBI): domain Eukaryota; kingdom Metazoa; phylum Chordata; class Actinopteri; order Centrarchiformes; family Percichthyidae; genus Maccullochella; species Maccullochella peelii. The sequence continues at coordinate 101,419 of LKNJ01000846.1, forward strand.
GGGGGCTGATGGACAAACAGGGTGAAGTTGTCAGCTAACACTGGTCACACTGCGGGGTTAGACTAACTTTACGCTGGCGCTGGTCCAGCGATGCCTAAATGACCCCGTCCATCACTGTCAGTTGTTTTAGTCCTGCTGTGTTTACAGTCATGAGTGTCTGTTAAGTTAAGCTCTGCTGCAATCAAAGGGTGTCTTAGGAAACACTAAAGCTGTATACTTTATCATACTGATTACTAATGTTAGTATGTACTTTTATTTTAAATGTATTCTTTTTCTTAACTTCGCCTCATCAAGCAATTACCAGTGACTTACTCTCCCAAAGAAAGAGAAAGATAAGCTTCAGTAATTGGCTGTTACTTATGGGGCATCCTCGTGGAAGGCATTTTGACTAATTGTAACTGTAATGTAACTAATAACATCAATTAGTGCCCATCACTAGCCCTATACCCTGGCATTCTGTATGCTGACTCTCTTTTAGTTCAAATGAAACTCGCGCGACTGACAAATTCAAGAATGCACCTGCAAGTCAAAGTTCATCTTTGATCAACTTGCAAATTTGTACTGTTTGCAAATAGAAACAGTGTCCTGGTGGTGTATCATATGTGGGAAAATGTAGTGTGCCATTGCCCCCTTTTGAACAATATTGCACGGAGCATCTTCACTCTCAGATAACCTACATTCAGCTTGTTACATCACATGTGAAAGATCTCAATTTTTTTTTTTTTTTACATTTTGTTTTTGTTATTTTTCCACATGTGGAGTAAACTTTGAAAATGTTCCTGAAGAGGCCATGACAGTAAGTTGAGTCACAGGGAAATATGGTGCAATGTGTACTGCCAAACAGCAGCCTGTGGTTTTGTCAAGATAATCTGTTCAGCCGTGATCTGTTCAAGATTATAATGTGATCCCCAAAATTGTCTTGTTAATTTAAATAAATCAGCTCATATGTATTTGTAACACTTTCAAGCTCTTATTTTTGAAGGCTTGCATCACACACTTATCACTGTCAGAAATGTTATATCTTTGTCTCTGCATCGTGATGAGAACATGGAAAAAAACATCTAGTTATATGCAGAAAACAAGAGTTTTCCATCTTTGTTTTCTGCATATAACTAGATGTTTAGCAAATGTTATTTTTCGAAATTTGTTTTGTTTTTGCTTTTTTTCCATGAGAAATACCTACATGCAAATTATTTACATCCCTACAAGATGAAAACAGAATGATACGGGACTATTTCAGTAAAAACCTGTTGAGCTACAAGCCCCTCACCCCCCTCAAACATCCAAATCTGTTTCTATACAAATGTCACAAAATTGCAACACTGAACAGTGACATCAGAACCAGTGCTTTCAGTGATCAGCCGTAGTTTTTTTTTTTACCTCAGTGAGGCTGTTAGCTCTCAGGTCCAGTGTGCTGAGCAGAGCACTGTTCTCCAGACCCTCCACACTTGCCAGGTGGTTGTGTGAGCAGTTCAGGTGGAGGAGAGTGTATACGTCCCTCAGTCCTTTGGTGCTGATCAGCTGGTTGTGATCCACTGACAACCTCTGCAGTCTCCTCATGGACTCCAGACCAGCTAGGGATGAGACGGAGATGAGAAGCCACTTATTCAGATTGGAAAACAGCACAGGGTGAGTCTGCATATAAGCAGTAAACAAACCACAGGTATGCCTATAAACTTCATTTGAAATGAGACAGTCCAAAAGCTCCTCCCTATATACAGTATATAATATGAGTTCATGATTCAGTTTTAGAGGTGAGTCACATCAAAATGTAGCTGAATGTACAATTCAGTGCATTTAAACTCTTGCCTGGCCAATATTTTTTTATGACTTTAGCCTCAGGGCTCACGTTGACTTCAGTAAATAAATCACTTTTCAATGCATATGGCAGTAAAGTGAATGAAGTTCAGGGCTGAAAAGAAGAGAGGTGAAAAGAAAAGAGATGCTGCCCTCTTGTGGAGAATTGCAGACTTGCCAGGGGCTCAGGCTTGTCAAGCCTTGTCCACAAAAACATCTCAACCTGCTACGTACACATTCCAAGGAGAATAATCAGTCAAACTACAAACAATTGGAGACATCGTAATCACAACAATATTTTCCAGTTCTCACCAATGCGGGTGATGGAGTTGTGTGAGAGGTCTAGAAAGTCCAAATTTTCAGCCCCAGTCAAACCATGGACGGACGTCAGCTTGTTGCGGCTGAGCTGAAGAACTCGTAAACTAGTCATATTTTCACAGTCGACAAATGAGATATCATTTTCCTGTGACGAAACAAATGAAGATCTTAGGACACAACAAAATCTGCCTGTACTGACTGTACTTTCATACAGTAAAATTTCAAAAGAAAAAGAGATGATGTGTAACTGACAATAACAAAGATCTGCACTATCAGCACAAAAAAAAGTAAGTTAGGATCTTGGATTACTTACTGAAAAATGGCATTAAGACAATAAACTCATTACATATTGACTGACTATCCACCTGTACATCGATGTAGCAGAGCTGTGGTAACTGGTTGATGCCTTCCAGGGATCTGAGGCCACAGCGTCGGAGGGTGAGGGACCGAAGTTGAACACAGTGTGCAAGAGTGGATAAGCTACAGCCAGGCAAGTCCTCCAGGGTCATGGTGGTCACCTGAAAGCGAGGCAAAGATGCTTCAGGGCTCAGGAGTTTTCCTGGATTTTGAGAGGTTAAGTTGGCATGTGTGACATAGTACAGGGATGTATCATTATTATATCAAACATCAAACTTGGACTAGCCAAAAATGACTTACTGCTAATATGACGCATCCTCTTTAACATAGCTAGGTAAAATCAGTAGTAAATATGCAATACAATTTTATTTTCCTTGCAAATACAGTATTTAATACATTTGTTTATTGTCTTTTTTACTGCAAAGTAATTTAATGTGCTAACATATCTCACGAATTGCATGCTATTAGATAGCGCTGGTGGGTGAATGTCTACTAAACCCATGTGTCGGTACTGTTTCAGAGAGATTTTCACTGTGACAAGAATACAATACTGACGAAAACGACAACATTTTTCAGCATGAAAATGACCAGAGACAACTGGCACAAAATATAAAGTACAGGGCAAATCCCCCAAACACCTTCATCCTTCATAAATGGTATTGTCAATGTGTCTGTATCACAGCTGAGTATTTGCACAAAGGTTACCTCTTGCAGGGATTTCCAACCTGTGGACCGAAGCAGAGAGTCTGGGCAGAGAGGTGGCAGGCTGCTGGCCTCGGCAGCCCTCCTTGGCACTCTCCGACTTTGGACAGATCCTTTCTGTTTCCTCCTGTTCTGGAGGGAGAGTTTGGACCAGGGGATGCAGTCCTTCATCCATGACAGCCTCTTCTGCTCTGTGTGCTCTGGGAGACACATGGGTAAAACAACAGGTGCAGTGGAAGGCCTTGCTGCTTGATTTTCACAGTCCATAGTTTTATCTATGGAGCTCTGACTGATGCTCTTGTCTAGGTCATGTTGTTGTGGTGTGGTTTCAGTACTGGTGGGACAGATTGCAGACTCACTGTGTAAAGAACCAGGGCTTGAGGAAGTCCAAGTGTCTTCGAGCTGCGAGGCCAGGGACTTTTCTGTTTTATCTGTATTCTTTTTCTCATTTTGACCTATCATGCTCTTATGTTCTCTTTTCTTTCCTTTCTCTTGCAGCTCATTTGCTGTTAGCACTCTTACCTCCTTTTCCCTATCCTGCACCATTCTCTTTTTGCTCTCCTCCTTTTCTATGAGTCTTATTTCTTCCTCCGTTTTTTTGTCAACCTCTTTGTTTTCTCCCACCTCTTCCTCATTCTGCTCCTTCTCTGCCTCCACGTTTTTCCTCTCCTCCTCCTGCCTCTTCTCTTTATCTTTGGTTTTGCTCTCATGTTCCATCTTTATGTTGTCCACATCTTGCCTTTTATATCCCTCATTATCTTCTGTGAGGCTTATTTCCTCTTCTGATTTTCTGTAATCCTCTTTGTCCCTCTTCCTCCCCATCTCTTCCTTTTGCCTCCTCTGTTCTTCCTCTTTTGTTTTCCTTTCATCTTCCTTTTTCCTCCTCTCATCCTCTTCGATTGGTCGTAGTTCTTCTTTCCTTTTTCTATTTCTATCCCCTTCCTTTTTTCTTTCCTTCTCCATCTTCCTGTCGTCCTCCTCCTTCTCCTCCTCCCTCTTTTTACTATCCTTTTCTTCCTTCTTTTTCCTCTCCTCAGGTTTTATTTGTTCATCTACATCTCCATGTTCTCTTTTATCCCTCTTCCTCAACTCTTCATAAATCTTTTTTCTATCATCAGCCTCTTCCTCCTCTTTCTTTTTCCTCATCTCCACCTGCTTCTTCCTCTCCTCAATCTCCTTAGTTATTTTCCCCTCTTCCTCTATTCTCATATTTTCCTCTTCCCTCTTTTGTCTCTCCTCCTCCTCTTTCTTCAGGGTCATTTCAGCCTCCATTTCTCTCTTCTCTTTATCCATCTTCTTCCTTGCCTCTTCTATATTTTTTCTTTCCTCCTCCCTTTTCCCCTCCTCCTCCTTCTTTATCCTCTCTATCTCTTCTTTCTTTTTCGTCTCTTCTTCCTCCTTCATCATTCTCATCTCATCTTCCAGCTTCTTCTTCTCCAAATCCATCTTGTTTCTTTCCTCTTCTCTCTTCCTCTTTTCCTCCCTCTCCATTCTCCTCTTTTCCTCTTCCTCGTTTTTGAGTTTCATCTCTTCTATTTTTCTCTCTTCCTCTTTCTTCCTCCTTGTCTCTTCCTCCATTATTTTCCTCTCTGCCTCTATCTTCATTTTATCCTCTTCTCTTTTCCTCTTGTCCTCCTCATCCTTCATTCTCATCTGCTCCTCTTCCCTCCTCCTCCTCTCTTCCTCCACTCGTCTCTGTAAATTGCTGATCAGTTCCTAATTGGTAAAGATAGTCACCAGAGTTACAACAAAGCAAGTTGTTCCATTTCATTAGAAACATTTAATTGCACGTACATAAAACAATCCACAAACAACGCAAAGCCAAAACACCTAAAGAGGAATATGGAACTATGGCCACTAAGTGTAGATTATAATAATCTGGTATTTGAGGTCAGTGAACATCTGATTTGAGAAGTCAAACATCCCCAAAATGTTTTTCCACATACCCTCATTGTGCTGATTCCAAGTTGTTGAAATAATGATGAATTCAGATTATAAGCTTTGTTTGGAAGTCCCAGTACTTCATTATTAACCAGCGAGAGTGCCTACACCAAGTGGTAGCCTCTGCGGGTTGAACATCTGCTGGAAAATGCAACAAGAGGATTCAGGCCTACCTGCTGGAGCAGCAACTCCTGGTCGAGTTTTTCCTGAGCTCTCTTCTGCATCAACTCAAGTTCCTTTTGATGGAGCTGGAGACAGAAAGAAATAGTTAAAAAATAAACATGATAATCGTATAAATTACATTTTACACTACACAAATTCTGGATTTTCTCTTTGATATCTTTCTTCACACAGCATACGTGTCTCACTGGCTGACAACTTGCTATCTATGTATCTACTAACTGTCCAACTTGATGTCTTTACTTAAATTCCAGAGGATAAATTTGTTCTTTTGGATGCCCTCTCCCACTACAGCATGATATTTCTTGAAAAGGCAAGGAGACAGTATCCTTCTCAAGAGCACTTGAGGAATGCAGCAGTTTCCTCAGGTTGTCGGTTTCCCTAATTAATACATATATTATTGGGCATATTTGAAGAACCAATCCGTACACAGTAAGGGATTACAAATTTGCTCACCTGAAATACCTACCTGAGAAAACCTACATCTGCTATATTAAGAATTATTATGGCAAGTACTCATGTTGAGTAAAGGAAGTACAGAGTGACTCACCTTTTCTAACGCCATTATCTTCTTCAGCTCCTTCTGGAAGTCCCTTTCTATTTGTCTCTTTTGCTCCTCCTTTTTCATCTCCTCATAGTGCCGTTTCTCTCGCTCTGCCTCGTATTCACTGCCTTTCTTTCTCTCCTCTTCATTCAATGAGATCTCCATATATTCATCTGTTCCAGCTTCATCTGTGACAATTACAAAAATTCAAGGTTCAGCAAGCAAGAAGTTCAGCAAAGATGCACTTGTGCCATTGTAGGTTCAAATCTGGCTCCCATTGAGCATGCCTTCCATGTTACCCTCCATTGCACACTATGCAGTGAAAACAAACTGCCTGAAAAATAATGCATAAAGAAGAACACATATCATCTCACATGAATGATTCGGGCAGCACTCGGGCAAGTCAGTAGGAATGTCATTCTTCCAAAAGTTATGGTCTTTCAAAATGTTAAATTCATCATTTTACAGTAATTAGAGCATTTCCATCAGCTCAAACACTATATATTTTTATGTCAAACATGTTGCCAAAAAGCATCATCACCATCAAAGTGTTAACCACTGACAGGACTTAAGGCCTGCACTTGTAAAATGTTACCCTCTACTATATTCTCTGTTCAAAAGGTGGCATTATGTATATCTGCATCATTACTGTACACCACTACAGTCATTAATGAGAACAAAAAAATAGGACAACAGTGACCTCTTGTGGGCAACTGTTCTATCACCAAAGAAGTTTCAGTGCATTATCAGACCTTCAGCAAGGCCTCAACGGTGCAATAAAAAAGGAACAGAGAGGAAAGAGGTAGTTAAATAACTACCATATTTAACATGTCATGCCATGTGTGTTCACTCTGAATTTACATCATGCTGTCACTCAGACATAAGTACGTACTGTACACGATTTTATTAAGTATCAAAACAAAAATGTTCACAAGTGTTGCTCAAAATCTGATGTTTTACCTGGGAAATATGCACATGAAATAAAGCAACGCTTCACCAAGTGTACAAAATTTCAGTAGATGCACTTTTGAATTTGACACTTGTGTCACCCTGTGGGGTTCACACAGCACTATCTCAATCATTTTCACTTCATTTTTATAAACATGTACTGTACCTTTCAGTTTTATTCATATAGCGCCATATCATAACAAAGTTATCTCAGGGCACTTTTTCATATAGAGCAGGTCTAGACCGACTCTTTTTACCTTTATTGTTGGGACACACTGGCACATTGTGAGTGAGAAGTGCTTCTGTCCCTGTGGGTGCAGGAAGAAGGCGGGTGTCAGTGGAAGTGTTGTTCTCCTCATTTTCTGTGTCACAAGTGACCTGTATCAGGCAAAACATGAATTAGTAGTTAGCCAGAACCTGTGGACCGATTGTATTTTAGATGTGTCCTTGAGACTAGATTGTAAAGACAGACATTTACCTGCTCATTCAGCTGATTCTCTCCTGCTGATTCAGAGAAGTCTGAGATGCAATTCAAAGAAAACACAAATATTACCCATCATCATGGGAAACAATCTCAGCCATGGCATGATATGGAGGTCTTTTTATTGTAAATATCTAGAAATACAGATTAGTTAACTGATAAAATCGTGAATGTGCCAGGTTAGATTGGTCATTTGAAACACAAGAGCTAATGCCATGCCCTTGTTTACCACAGAGAAGCAGTGCCTCTAGAAGCATGATGTTGCATGATGTGTTTGCTATTTAACAAGTACCTTCAAGTTCTTCAAGGATGAGTTTCTCACAAAGTGCTGCTCTGCTTCTTGAGGTTTCAAAGTAGCTGAGCAGGGATGGTGGAATATCATCCAAGTCCTGTTGTCAGAAAGTTGGTTTGTGTTAGTTTGATCTCATCACCCCAAAATGATGGTTAATGTTTAGTCTTGTATCTACCTAAACATCCAAACATGTGTTTTACTAAGCTTGTGGAGACAAAGTGGAGCAATGACTGACTACATGAGAAAGTGATAGCCTACTATACAGTATGCGGTCAGTGTGATAAATACAGTAATTAGACTTGCGGTAAATCATCTGATTGTCCATAATCCATCCATAATCTATGCTGCTTATCCTGTTTAGCGTCCCGGGGGTTACTATCCTGTTGTGTTTGTTATAATATATGGCTTCCAAATTAATATTCTTGATGGTTTTGCGATGTATTAATGCACAATACATACTAAAATTGTTCAGAAGGAATGGCAAGTGCCAGCCCTGACCGATAGCTGCCGCGTGAAGAAGTTACACTTTCACCTTTGACCTCTGACTTTATTGTCCACAGGGCAAATTTGACTGGGAGTCAGGTGAAAAACAGAACACACAAAGAGTTGGACATAAAACATAATAAAACACACAACAGAAATATGTAATGTGCTAAAACCCAATACTCAAGCTGACATAAAACAGATAGCAAGTAATAGCTGCCTGCTACTAGCTACATTTAGCTTGGTGTCAAGATCACCTGTCCAATTAACGTTAACAAATGTTAATTTAACGTCAACCATCTTATTTCAGTGCTGTGGCCTCAGACTACTTACCGCCTCATCATGAAGTGAAAGACTCCCCTGCTCTTCGTTAGTTTTATCAGTATCAGAGATGACTAGATTATTCCGCTCCCGCATGATTGTGTCATATATCTGATTAGAATCCGTCATGGCGACTCGTTTTCTCACAAACTTTCACATTCACTGACCACCATTTGTCGTCACAAAGTCATCTTAAGTTCGTATTATTATCGGCAATACCCATACTTGATGTTTATCTGAATAAAATACTGCTTAGCATGTCAAAAAGAATTTAACATTTGCTAGCATGCAGAACAACTCGAAAAGATCCTTTCGCGTCTACTTCAGTCTCCATGGAAACAACGCTGTGAACTATGTAACCTCGCTAGGGACAAACCGTGCAAAAGGGAAAATGTAAGCTTCTTCATAATATGTCTTTGCAACTCACATTTAGCAAAATATCATTATTTCTTTTAATATCATCTTTACTTATATTGTCACTATTATTATTACTATATATTTTATTAGTTTTTGCATTTGTATTTTGAATTATTATAATTGAAATAGCCCCTGGTATATTGATATTTTACTTTCATATTATATTCTACAGTACAGTCAGTTGTATTGTTTTCTGTGTTGGTGTTTGTTCATTGTTGATTTAACAAAAAAGGCAAATGGAAAAACGTAAGTACTGTAGGTTTTAGGTAAACGTAAAATATTGATTAATTTATTGAGCACAGTAATATTCAGATATTTATAAATGAAAGACTGAGTGTCATTACTTCCTACAACCATTTTTAAACTTTCCACACTTGCCAGCTAGTGTTATACTTTGGTGTAATAAGCAATCTGAGAACAGCAAAGCTGTTTGGTTCACTGCTTAGTGAAAATAAAATGCAGCGTCATGGACTTATGTGGGCATTTTGGGCAGCTAGCTAGAAGGGGTCAGTGAGCCTAAGACCTTGTAGGTGAATCACAGGACCAGAACAACAAAAAATGTGTTAGGCTGTGAACAATGCACACTTTTTCCATGGCATTTCTGATCACAAAGACCAGTTCCTCTCTCCCGTGGTGAAGTCTCTGCACTCGTGCTGTACTCCTTCTCTTTGAGGAGATTCCAGTGGCCCACACAGGTTTTCCCATACACATTCCCGAGGGCTTTCTAAAAGGAACCCAGTCTCCTTCCTCAAAGTTTCAAAAGAAGAACAGCATGTCCTCCATCCCAAACTGTTTGCTCCGGAGACACACTAAGGCCTGTTCTCCTTTCTCGTGACAAAAACAAAACAACAGAATGGCGCCAGATCAGACTAATTTTTTCTTCAAAGCCCAAAACTGAATTCCACAATGACAATGAAAGGCACCACCACATCTACAACACTTATGTGGCCTACAAGGTCAACACCATCAGAATCTTCACAGGTCCGGCACAGACGTGCTTTCATAAAGGTCATTATGGGTCAAAGCACAACTTCATTCCTGAGGCTGACGGGCAGAAACAGAACACTTTGGTGCTGCCCCCATTGTTGGAGTCAAACTGCCTGTCCCTTATGTTTCATTAGGTCCTCTAAGATTCATTGACCAAGTTCAATTGCTCAAAAAAGCTCCATCAGCAAGCCTTGTCCACTCCGATTAAGGGCAGGTCCTTTGTCAGTGGGCAAGGTGTCCGTCGCTTTTGTCCAAGTGCACGGAACCCAGACAGCAGCCAGACAGGGCCAAGCTGCAGATTTATACAGCAGATTACGCCAGTCAATGGCGCTCCGGCCCAAATGCTGCAGCGGTTTGGATAGCATCCGTGTGTTTACACTGTCAAGGGTTTTCTGTTACTCGTCTGTTGCCATTATCTTGGCAGCCATTGCCAGTGTGACCCTAGCACACCTAAATCTGCTTCAAATGACTGTGGGATTACTGTAACCAGAATTCCCTTTAACATGCTGGGGGCTAGGAGTGGCTTCCTCCAGGTTCAATAAGTTACAGTAACTGCTGTACTGGCTTTTATTCATCATTTAGACACTTCTTCCCAGTTATATGTTTTGTTAATTCTGTATGTACACAATGTTTTCAAGGTAAAATCCAAACATTTGCACACGTCTTCTTTGCAAATATCCAACAGTCACATGCTGAGAACAGCATTTCCCTACATTGGTAACAGTGACAACCAGGGCCAAAATGAACTGTGAGCTCTTTTGTTTAATTCACTAAGGGATGGAATACTGTACATGTACAGAGAATATCTCAAGCTGAAGTCAGTATTTTGTGTTGAGCCACAGTCTGTGTAAAGACATCCACTGTGTAGAGACAGAACAGCTCTCAGTGACCACAGACAACCTGTAGAGGACTGTCTCAGATTATCTGGTGCAACACTTGCTTTTTAACAAAACATGCAGAGTAGAGGAAAATTACATGAAGTGATATATTTTCCTTTCTAGATGAAGCTGATCACTGTGTGTAGTAGTATAGTAATATGTAGTATGTAGAAAGTTTATCTTCGTAAAGCCAGAGCAACTATTGAATTTGGAACAGTGCAGCCATTCATAAGAGCGCCAAAACGTCATAAATAATTTTTTCCACTTTTATTCAATTACATTAACATTATATCAGCATTTATAGGTGGTTGTTGGCAACTTTGTGGCAACATCCTTGTTTTTAGCTTGATAACCAACAATTTATTATCATATTGGTTTGGGAAAGTTTTAATATACTGTATGGGGGGGGGGGGGGGGGGGGTTCAACCCACAGAGGCAAGGCAAGGCAGCTTTATTTATATAGAACATTTCAAACACAGAGGCGATTCAGAGTGCTTTACAAAGGCAAAGAAAAACATTAGAAGGCCATTCAAAACAATAAGAATAAAATCAATTAAGATTAAATAAAATGACATTTTAAAATGATAAAATGAAATCAGATACATAGAATGAAATAAAATACAGTTGCAGTGCAGTAATAAGATGTACGTTGCCAATGCAACAAAGGAAATAAAAGTGCATAAGAGAAAACAGTCATGCATGTTACATTGCAAACATTGGTGCGTTTGCCCGGTTAGTGCAGTTTGTTTGGGCAGGTGCGAACACAGTAATCGCACTCGGGTGCGGACCAAAACAACCGCACCAAGACCTTTTAGAGGAGGTGGTCTCGGTCCGGTTCCAAACGAACTCTGGAGCGGTTAGTTTGTGGTGGAAACGTGATTCGAGCTCGATCCCGTATACTCCGCAAGTTTGAGCTAAATGGCTCCTGTAGCCAGGTGCGCTTTGCATTCTGGGATGCGGCAGAGCACGCAAACTGTTTCTAGTAGCGGCAGCTAGCTGGAGAACGAACCAGCAATGTTTCTCTAACAGAAATACGCACTAGGTCACAACACGGGAGCGTCTGCTTGTGTTTACTTTCTTCTTCTTCTTTGGTTTTACTGGCAGACTACAAACCAACGTCAATGGTGCATGCTGCCACCTACTGTATCGGAAGTGTGTAACATCCCCAGACACATCTGACCAATAAGCGGAGTGAATGTTCTCACGTGGTTTGTAGTGATGCATTTTAGTTCGCTTGGATTTTTCCTCTGTGTAACAACAAACCAAACCAATAGGAAAACGCTCCAACTTTACAACTAATTAACCAGAGCAAACGAACTATATGTGTGTGAACAACAAACCATATAAGGAGAGCACTTGGCCCAGGTCTGGTGTTAGAGCTGTGATGTAGCTGTTGTGTTGGGTCCCATGACTTGCTCTTGGCCTTGTGTCACAGGACAGCTACTAGTGAGAGAGGAGAGGAGGCTTTACTGCAGTTAATCCTCTCTTTGAAAAAGCATCTCCACCTCCAGCCACCAAGTGCCAGAGGTGAGCCTGAGCCACATTACTGCCATTATTTCATTGAAAATGGACCCCAGTGTGTGTTGGTGGTAAATGTACTCTTTTAAAATGTCCTGAAAAACACTTGAATATGATCTTTCTGATTTCATTTAGTACATACAGTATCATTAACATATGCATCCATCCATTATGTTTACCTGTTTATCCTTTGCAGGGTTGTAGGGGACTGGAGGCCACACCAGCCCACACCGGGCATGAGGCACGGTAAATATTGGACAGATCGCCAGTCTATCACAGGGCTAATACACATAGCCGAGACAACTATTCACACTCACAATACCATCTATGTGCAAAATAGAGTCTCCACTTAACCTAATCTGCATGCTTTTAGACTGAGGGAGAAAAACTGTTGCACCCGGAGGAAAATCATGCAGTCACAGGGAGAAGTATATTTTAGAAACAGGCCAAACGGTATGATGAAATATTGTGATTCAACCTATATGCAGAAACCTACATTCAACAAAAACTCAAGATAAAACACCACCACTTTACTGGCCACGGTGCTTGAATGATTGGCAGTTCCAGCATTGTTGGTCCTTGGGCAAGTAATAATAATGATCTTGCAACGGTTCAGGGATAATGACAGTTCACAGAATTACATAAGAGCACAGGGACACACAAGTCTTGGCAGTAGTAGAGCTGTAACAAAAGATGAGAGCACCAGAACACGACCTGTGCCAGTCCAGGACAAGTACCAACATCTGCTCCTACTGTTGTATGGTACATGAGGTGGCAGGACGTTACCTACAGCCCTGTGGTCAGTTGTGCTACAAAAGCTTGAAGGCCACAAATTAATCTCTTGAGGTGAGAGAAAAACCATCCTCAAGTAACCCACAGTTAGTAGGACACTTTGACTCAGACAAGACACAACATGGTGGGAGCAGATAGCATTAATCACCATCTAGTGTTCCCATTCTTATTTCGCCCATCCAAACTCCGGCCATCAGCACTTCTCATGGCCTCGCCGTCTCATTTTGACTTCTTGTCTTCACTAGAAAAAAACACAAAACCGAACCAAGACTGTTGGAGTTGACGTCACTGTTGACTGTTTTCTTTTGTTTTATCAGAGCAGGTTTGAGCTGCACATCGCCTATAATAGCCCCACAGGCCTTTTCTGTTTTTCAAAGCAGCTCACAGATGGCACATGAAATACACTTTGTTTCCCCTGGGTGAAAATGGAGCTTTTCAAGACAATAGGACACATACTCAGGGTTTGTAAGTTAAAGAGTTTAGTGTGTAACCATGATGTTATAAATAGTTCATTTAAATATAAATACATCATAGGATTGGATAACAGTTGCAGGATGTTACCTCTTTATTTGGGAGTAAATACCGTCCGTGATGCACAAACTCAAAAGGTTTTTGAAGTTAAAAGTTCATCTTCTACTGTTTTACCAACTTGATTTCACTTCCATGCATGTCACTCTTCACTTAATACTGCTATCAAAAGTAATACAATACAACTCATCTAATGTCTATTACTTGTAACTTATAGGTATAGTTGTATAGTTAGTGGAGGATGTAGTTTGTGGTGCTGTTGAACTGTATTGCATTATACAGAGAGGTGTTTCTGTTATTTAGCCTATACCCTAATATAAATGAATGGGGTGGACAAAATAATAGAAACACCTGTCAGTTTAACATGATGAAATTCAACAGAACCATAAACTGAAGCCTCCAAAATGACCATACATGAACATTATAACCTTCATGAAGGGAGGATTCATTGCAGGACTGTTGTCTTAGACTGCGTTAGTTTTAGTTGAGTGTTGCTAGAGTAATAAACTGGCAACTGGGTGTACAACATTTCCCATCTTAATACAATAACAATTTATCCTATAAGGACAGGATGACATGAGAGTATTTTCACTATTTGCAAGATTTGTTCCTTAGCATTTCTTTCTGAGGAGGTGAGTGTAAAGAATCAGGAGCAGCAAATCATTAATTTGCTCATTCATGCCAGCTCTGTGTGATTCCCATTGGCTGAGAACTTGCGTCTCTGTGACGCAGTGAAAACCAATATGCCTTAACTTTCCATCAGAGGTCTGGGAGGGGTAAACTCGTGACGGCCGGATGGCATCATGTTACCAATGTCAGGTCAGTTCATGAAGAATTCAACAGGTAGCCAAGGTAAGCCGTATGACAGGCTCCGTGTTTACATCACAAAATCAAAACAGCAGCATAGAACGGAGAACACCAAGAACCTGATGTTCAACAGCCCATATAAATTAATCAGTTATCACCTATTTCAAAACAAGAGACAAAGCTCCACCTAAGACATTTTAGTTTTCAAAAACACAAATCTCACAAGCCTAGTTTCTTCCACAAAATAAGGATATGAGAAAGAAAATACAATGTCTACTTCTCATCACCAGCCTTTCTCTTTATTGATGTGTAACTCTATATATAGATCTAGTCAGATGTTGATTCACCATGATCTGAAGCTTCAATACTCCTTTACACAGATTTTCCAAGTCTCTGAAATCCACAGCAGGGATGAACACCATTCTTCCCTCATTTGATGATGGTGATGGAAAGCGTTGCCTAACACGTTGCTTCAAAAACTTCCATAGGTGCTTGGGTTGAGATCTGGTGGCTATGAAATCCATATGATCCACATTATTTCCATACTCATTAATCCATTCTGTGACCCCTTCTTGCCATGTGGATGGGAATATTGTCATTTTGGAAGAGACCACTCCCATCATGATAGAAATGTATGTGTAATGTGTATTATATTGGTCGGTGACCACACTCACATATTTTGGGACTGCCCGAAAATACAAATATTCAAGGAAGAAATAAAGAAAATTCTGGAAATGGACATCTCCCTGGACCTGCTGTTGTTCTTATTGGAAGTATCTCCTGAGCACTTGTTTACCACAGGCCAGTGTTATGTACTGCATATTTTGTTGATGGTTGCAAGAAAAAATAATTACTATTTATTGGATGAAGTCTAATCCTCCTACCATTGTCCAGTGGTTACAAAAAGTCAAACATGTTCACATGATGGAACATATGACTGCCAAGCTACAGTATCATTAACATATATGTATGTGTATGTGTCAAGACAGACAAGCAAGCATTCCGGTCATTCTTTCGGTGGACACCATACATTGCACTTGCCTAATTGTCGAGAATATAGTGAAGACATGATAACCATATCAGTTTTTTCCACATCTCTGTAGACCAGTGCCTATGGTTTTTGCTTTGTCTTTGTAATTAGTCACCCTTAGATCTTTTCCTCTGACCATTTTTATCCAAAATTGACGTCAGCTAAGCCTGCTCAGCATTTTTATACGTCACATATACACAGTATATACTGTATGTCATATATACAGTATATATATGTCACAGGTAATAGGATTATAGGATGCTTAATCTTGTATGTGATAATATAATAATGAAAGTTCAAGAGAGGCAAGATTATAAAGAGGTTTTGGACTGCGACATGAACACACAATGAATGAATGAAACTATCACAACGACCTTAAGGGAAGACTTTTATCATCCTCCTCTTGATACTTTAGGCAAAGTGATCTTTTCATGCCAAAGGCCGACATGCAGCATGCGACGCAGTCAGTCTGTCTCATGATCGTGCAATCGTGGTGCGTATCATCATGCTCCATGAAGGAGGCATTCTTCCAGCTAGACAGTGACATCCTTAATTCCTTGTCATCTATTAATACAAAGATACATACAGTACACACACACACACATATAGACACAGAAGCACACACATCATTATACTCTCCACATCTCTGATCTCTAATTTATGCTTGTCGAGTTATGATAATGGCTCTTATCAAATCTGTAAGAGTGTGACCATTTTAGTTCACTAATTTAAAATATTACATCAGTGAATGGTTCACTTGGTTGGCCTACAGATTACAGAAACACAATAAAAGAGAGATTAATTATGAGCCCAATTATTAAGGAGAGATCAATAACTACTTCTGCCAAATGAATCTGTATCCTGTTCAGTTCATTCAAGATGATGATAGGACATCGTGATGCGATATAAGAGCTCACATCCAAGTGCTGCTACTATCTCACAGATGATTTAAGCGCAGTACTGCAGTGTTCTTGTGCTGTCGTCTTTTTTGTCGCTCAACTTAAGTGTTACTTCAGTTAGCACACCAGATTTTCATAAGAAATTTAGTAGTCGAAATAAACTTCTGGAACACCTTCTAGAAATAAGTGGTGGAACTAATGTGAAAAAAATATGTATAATAATAATAATAATCATCATCATCATCATTTTATTTATATAGCACTTTTCAAGCAAATGCACAAAGTGCTTTCCAGATAAAAGGATATACAGAACTATAATTAAAAATCAAATATAAAAGATGATCTCATATAAGGCAGATATATAATAATCTCAGATAAAGTAGATAGAATGGCAAAAAAAGAAAAGTGTAAAATATATGAAAGCACATATAAAAACACTAAAATAATGATGCTAAAACAAGGACACTTACGTGCAATTAGGTGTACGCCATTTTGCAAAAGTGAGTTTTTTTATTAGACAGCCAACAGTACAGAGAGAGATGGGGAATGACATGCAACAAAGGTCCCCGGACAGATGGGAACCAGGGCTGTTAAGGTTCATGGTCAGAGGCCTAGCCCTAGACACCAGGGCAGTAGACTTTCAGACCTCACTGATCACTCACCAGAGAAATGGTTCTTCTTCGGCTCCATAGATTGAGCTGTAAACTGTTTTCTGCCCCTGAAGCCACTCTGCCATTGAGAAATGTTCATAACCACCTATAGAGCTACTGTTATCCTATTAGCCAATGCGGCTGGCTGCTCTCCTCAGCTTCTTTATGACTTGACAAAATCCCTGATCACAAAAGCCCTGAATCACTCACAATCACAATACGTAATGCCATAAATCCACTGCATCCAATTCCCAGTGGGTTAACCTAAGCTTGTCAGCGTTGTTGCTCAGCCTCAGCTGCTAGTTCTGTGTGTTCTGTTTGACTCGAACACTGCATCTTCAGTGAATACACAGAGAGGACGGCCTGCTGGGTGTTGAGCCAGTGGCACACGTACCAGTTAGGCTAGACTAACATCCTCTTTCACTTCCCATCTCCTCACCTCATGATACCATGGTGGTTTGTTTTCACTGAAATGTGTATTTCTTTCTTCTCTGTAATATGACAGAGTAATTTAGTGAATGGAGTTTATGTTTTTAACAGTATTAGCCAGTTTTTAAGCAATATCATAAATGTAGTGATTAAGAAGTAAGCACAGTAAAATTGTTAGCCATCCTAGCTGCATTGCTCTGGGGATGGCATTGTTGGTGTCCACCTCTTTTATCCAGGCTGAAATATCTCAGTAACTATTGGATTGCCTTGAAATTCATGGTCCCCAGAGGATGAATCCAACTGACTTTTGGTGATTCCCTGACTTTTCCTCTAGCGCCATGAGGTTGACATTTGTAGTTCAGAGTGAAATATCTTGACAACTGTTGGATTGTCATTAAATTTGGCTCACACATTCATGCACCCCTCAGGATGACTTCATCTAGTGCCATCGTTAGGTCAATTTGTCCAGCACTTTGATTTATGATCAAATACTTGCAAGACTAATGACACCATTCCCTCAGTTGTACTTTATCTTGAGCGCTAATTAGCAAATGTTAGCATGCTAACACGCTAAACTAAGATGGAGAAATAGTAGACATTATACCTGCTAAACAGCAACATGTTAGCATTGTCATTGTTAGCATACTGATGGTAGCATGTAGCTCAAAGCAATGCTGTGCCTAAGAACAGCGTTAGAGTGGCGTGGCTTTAGACACAGTTGTTATCTCTTATTTATCTCAAACAGGTTGTCCAAACACATCTTTCACCACTGCACACACAGGAGGTGATATGCTCAAACACACTTTGAAATGGGCTAATGACCAAAAGAACAACCACATTTTTACAGCTTTTCTAGCGTTGAAACCCCAATCCACAGTGCTACTCTCTGAACAGATGGTGATTATGCAATCATAATACCCCTCTTGCTATTTGAATGGGTGGTAGCAGGTACCTAAATAATTTATAAGTAACTACAGCGTCATAAGCCAAACAAAATATGCATGCACTAATAGAATTAACACGAGCACTGGTTTTCTTTCACTGCTCTCAGGATTTCTGCGCTGCCCTGCTAATGAGATGGAGGCTATTAGCAGCAATCAATAAGTCTGCTACTTCAAGGCCGTTCTCACTGAGCTCCTGCAGAGGAGGAAAACTGCAGCGAGCAGGCAATATCCTTGACACTCTGTACAAAGAGGATAACGGGCTGTGTTCATGTCAGGAGCACAGAGATATATGACACGTCTGAGATACTCTTCATTCTTCAACAGAGGAGAGTTGTAAAGATCAGTGATAAGGGCTATGAACTGGAAGTAACAGGATTTGTGTGAGCATCAAATACACACTCTCACACACACGTTTTAGCCTGGCAAAGACCGCCTGACGACAACCGTGAGATTTCTGTGATGATGTCCTTGATGCACTTGAAACACTGTGGGTGTTTCATTATACCAGGCACTGGGGCAACTCAGGACAGAGACATGGGTGGTTTTGGTCTCTCCTTTCCAATGTACACGTGCATGAATTCCATCTCAGTGAATTAGCCAGAAAAATCAAGCACAGCAGAGGAAAAAGAGGGCAGGACAGTTAGTCACCTCTTTTATGGAAATTTGAATAATCAAAACAAGGCAACAGTAAACATATTATCTCTCAGATGATTGATGAAATTCAGGTTATGCCACATGTGATTTGTAATTTTCCCTACATTTTGTCAAATTAGGAATTGTGTGTCTGAGATATTGCACAAAAAACTATTATAATGGATCAATCAAGATCAGTTTGACAATGAAACAGTGAGCTGTATCATACGCTAAGTTTCAATAAATGTATTTTTCTTTGTCACTTATTATTTATGACAACCATCAACAAAGCATGGGAACAATTTGGGGTATACATTTCTTATTCTTCTGTCTTTATGTCCTCATTGTTTGCAGTAAATGTGATCCATTTGGCCCATTTTCTGGGGAAACGTCTTCATCAGTTTTTCCATTACAAATATACCCCTTACGATGCACATCCATCGTTTAAATCTGGGAGGTTTGATTTTATACCAGTTTTTAGTTATTGCCTTTTTGCTGGCAACGAATACAACTTTACAGAGAAACAGGTTGCTTCTTATTACTACTTCTTCTGTTATCAAATAAAGCACGATACAATATGTTGCTGTCCTTAAGGATTTCAAAACGAAAGGTAAACAAACCCCTTGAGCCAGTGTAATTTTAAACACACCAGAAAGGAACAATGACACTGATCAGCACAAAGTCTCTCCTTAGATTTTGATGAAATGGACACAGAATGATAGCACATGCCCTACATATGCACAAAAGTGAAACTAAGACAGAAGGATTATGTGAAGGTGGCACAACAAGTCTGACCCTGAAACTGTGATGTGATGGGGAAGTGGATGGGTGTACTCATAGTTCCCTCCCACGGCCCAGTTTTAGTTTTGAGTCATACCATTTCAAGTTTTCCCGCTTAACCTCACCAAATACTCTGTCAAACGCTTTGCACATAGCTGTGCCTTGGCCATACTTTTAACTGCCTGAACTCTAAACGAAAACAAACCTATTCTCTGGACTGCTTAACAGTTAGCAAACGCTTCACACCCCAGTACTTTCACATAATCCAGTAGGTGAAGGAATTTATACCTTAGTGATCACATGGAAACAGGTCAACTGTATATCTGAGTTGTGTTCATTTTAACAGAGGGAAGGTGGAGCCATAGTCCCTTCATTGATTCTATGATATGGGGGGAAAATGTATCCAATCAGTCTTTATCATGTCAACTTTTCAAGATGGAAGTCATGGAATCAGTGAAATAATCCAAAAAGCACAGACACCGTGTATTTTCTACTCAAATAGTAACTTGTATTTTATGGTACTTTTCACGCTGTAACATTCCAACATTGTTCCAACTGCAGTGGTGAAAGAAGCATTCAGATCATTTACTTAGGTGAAAGTATAACAACAACAAAGTAACGTAAGGTATTAGCCACCAGAGGAAGTTTTAAGTACAGTTTTTCCCTCAGAAAAGTACAAAGCAGCACAAGTACACAAGTGGAAGTACCTTGAATTTTACTTAAGTACAATACTTGAGTAAATGTACTTAATTACATTCCACCACTGTCTAATTACTTTTGGCTTTGTGATATCTGATTAGGCCTATATCCTAAAAAGAAATGAAAAAAGAAGAATAAAACCATTTGTTTTCGTAGTCTGAGGCAAAGGGGCCTTTCCACAAATGGAGTTGAAATTGGGTCTGAAGCTTTTTAAAAAACAAACTTTGTTTTTAGGTTTATTTTACTATGTGATAATAAAAGAAGATGTTTGACCTTCAGAAAATGTTGCCCACCTCAGGTCATCAAAGTATATTATGAGCAGTTTTTTCCTGACATGCGAATAGTGTTTGCAACCCTGTTATCAATGTTTAAGTAGGTTTCTGACATAACATTCAAAAAATTCTATTGCAACATATTTTTCTGTTTTCTAGTTATAATTAATATATATGTTGAATGTAATCCTTTTAAATCTCTCAATATAAGGTGCAACCAACACATTTCCCTGTTTTTTGCACTTTTCATTGTATACTAAAGACTTCATTGAGTTATTTTTATTTTTAAAAAAAAGAAATTACCAATTGGTGAGTACTTATCATTTTAACTTTACATTACATTGTAAGCACAACTGTAAGGTTTGTGCATAAAAGACTATTTTCATGAAAAATGATTAAGTAACAGGGTTGAACAAATAATGCACATTTGTAAACATGAAATTGCATTTACTAACTCTTTTATTGCACTATTTATAACACTTACTATTTGTGTTATTTTTAACCAAATGAATTTCGATACCTTGTTTGACTCCATTCACTAGGCAGTGTAGCAGTTCTCTACGTACGTGTGTGTGTGTATAACACATTAACAAATGAACAGAGCAACGTAACAGATCAACCAAGCTTGTGACAGATTAATCAAGTCACAACAACATTTACGTCACGGTAGCATAGGTAGGTCTTGATAAATTCATTACCACATCTCTTTGTCAATCTCAATATGACGCGATGTGACGTGTTGAGGGGCAGGAATGAGGCTTTGCAAATCCTCATAGGGGTACCACAGCACATCAAGCACAATAAAGCCGGAGCTTTTCAGCAGCAGTCAGTGGCGGCCTACCAGCCTGCAAATATTGTAATTGCTGTGTTATGTATACATGTACAAACTACAACTGTCATAAAGCCTAATACCATGAACTTGAACTATAACAATAATAACGCTTATTTTTAGGTTAGCATTAGTTAATGTGTTGGTAAACAGTTAACAATATATTAGTAAAGGAAAACTTTCATTTGCAAACACTACGGAAAAGAGTTAACACGTTTATACACATGTGAATGGTGCTTGTTAACGTTAATATAAACACTTTACAATGTATTACTACGGCTTTTGTAAGCATTTGCTAACAGCAACAAGCAGACCTATTAACGTATGCAAACATGCTAATAGCACTTTTCCAGACTGTTTGTGTAACGACTTAAGCAGAGACCCAAGAGCAGAGACCACACAGGTGGCAGTATAAGTTGGAAGTAAACAAAAACTTTACTTCCAA
>LKNJ01000847.1:0-92364 GCA_002120245.1 Maccullochella peelii
TATATCCCCCCCACTAACAGGTGCCATTGTAACGAGATAATCAATGTTCTTCACTTCAACTGTCAGTGGTCAAAATGTTATAGCTGTTTGGTGTATATACATATATATATATAACTCTGTGACACTTTATTTAAATTGGGTCTATCCTTGACAGTCCAGCCCTCCTGTTCCTATGCAGGTCAATAAAACTGTCACTTTGTTCCTGTGCAATTACAACATTTTAGCTTTGTGGATGAAGAGTAAAGGGAATTTTGAGGAGAAAGAGGAGGAAGTAGGAGATGGAGGACAGATAAGACCTTGTCTCCCAGGCCAGCCACGTTCTGCCCAGTGTAGTTCAGCACGTCCCCCACACGAAAGATGGGGCAGATGGGGTTCGTCTCCGGATGGTAGGTACACCTCTTGATCTGTTGGGACGTCATTGTGGAGGGAAAGTTCCCTCTGAGACAGAATGGTTTCATGTTTATGATTAGAAAAATGTTATTGTAGTTCTTTACAGAGCATGTAGGTTATGTGTAATTATTACATGTTTTCCACACATTTGTTGCACTCATCAAGTTACCACGACGCTGTCAGCTGCTTAAATTTGAGAATGTGTGTGTGTGTTTGTGTTTGTGTGCAGGCCTCTGTGTGACCTACCTGGTGACATTGAAGAGTGGAAAGCGAATACTGTTTTTGATGAAGATGGTGAAGTTGTTCACATCCAGAATCGATGTGCTGGGGGGATGTTGACAGAAAAGGAAGGGTGAGTATTACAATCAAGGCTTTCAATGAAGGAAATGTCGCCTGGTGTCGTCGGGTGCACAAGCGTATCTGTGTGTATGTGTGTGTTTAAATCTTACATGTTGACATTGTCGTTCTCGGCTGGACACCATCCTTCAATCTCACACTTACCCTCGGAGTCATTGAAGGGTTTCAGGCAAACACCTGTTATTACACCTGGTGTGTAAGACAGAAGGAGAGGGTAGTTAATAGGAGACACTTTTTTTTAACGATCTGGTTTTGGGGCTACTACAGTGGCAGCCATAATAGTGTGCATCTCTGAAATGCTCCCAACAGTGAAAAGTTTCCACCCATTGCATCATTGCAGAGTGTGTGAATGTGGAAAGATGCAACTTACTTCCAAATTTTTAGCTCATACTCTTTGTTTGCTGCTTTGTTTACTGATTGGCTGAAACTAATGTGGACATTAAAATGTGGCCAGAAATTGAGCTTCCTGATGGCAAAGTAACATTACACTGAAAAATCACTATGTATGCACCTGGCCTTATTTTAAAGCCACAATGAAGATGAAGAAAGGATTTGAAAATGTCTGACTTTCACTTAACCTGGTGGTAGTATCAAGAATGACTCCACAGCATGCACGCCACTGCCCCTCCACCCATAAATCTGACACATAGTGTATAACAGATTTCACCAGGATTGGCTCACTCTTCTATAAACTAAATCCTACGCCAAGGATATTCCGGTTGTTGACAAGTTTGTAAAAAAATAAAAATAAAACATTTATGTTTTTTATTCAGAAAATGTGGTTGATGTTATACAGTCCCTTGGAAAAGAGCCAAAAATGCAGGCGAGTAGTGAACCAGCAGCGGTGCACCACTCGACTGAAGGAGTGTAGTAACGTAAAACTTCTACCAGGGATGATGGAGACCTCGTGGAGTGAGGCGACTAACGCATCAGCTGATACTGGGTGTTTAAGACCACCTTAAGGTCCGCTGGATTTATTGCATGTTAAACTCTGCAGTCTTTTTGTGTTTGGAGGAGAATGATAATGAGCATACTTGAAAATAGTTTGCTTCCTCATGTTCAGGTAACATTGTGACAACGTCTACAGTAATGATGTGAGAAGAAGAAGAAGTTAGACTCACCATTGGAAAAGAGGGAGCCAAAATGTTTGTGGCAGTGTTCATCTGTTGTACAGTTAAACGTCTTCGAAGACTGAAACACACACACACACACACACACACACACAAACTTACAATGTAAGAAGACTGTTTTGGTAATCGTGGATTAAGTATAGAGCTTTTTTGGACAAAACAATTATTAAACATTTCAGTAGTACACATGGTAATGAGAGAAGTAAGTTAGAAGATGTGACCATGTTTTTGTTGCACGACCTTCCTTGCATTGGCGTTTCTAAGGACTCTGTTTCATTCCACATGATTGATTGATTGATTGATTGCCCTCATTTGAAACACCTGTCCATGTCAGTATAAATGTCAGTCAGGTGACTGTTGGATTTTACACTGAAGGAGGCAGTTTGCCATAATGTCAATCTTTATCATTTGAAATAAATGGTTGCCTCGGAGTAATCAGTGTGCAGCTTTCCCAATCTTTCTTATTGTCTTGTGTAGATAATTCTTTAATGTACATTATTCATCAGCACATGTGTCTTTAGGCAAAACACAGGATGTGCAATGGACAGATTTGGGGCCCTGGGATTAGTTAAAGGGGCTGTACCTCTCCATGTGACACCTAAAAGCACATACCACCCATATCAGGCACAATATCCACTAAAACCAGAAGCAGTAACAGGGATAACACCAGTGTTCAGTAATCTGTTCAAATCTGGAATCATCATCCCATGTGCACACTCACCAGTAAGAATGCCTATTTTTCCTGTTAAAAAGATAAGGCCAGAAAATCAACCAGCAGAGTGGTGGTAACAGAAAAGCCTATGAAAAGTATATATCCAAAGAAAGTTTGTCAAGTGCTCAACACTGTAAGAAGATAGAACAACTAGACCGGTTGTAAAACGGAAAAGCGGAAACAGATACAGGAGCACTTGACAGAAGTAAAAAGAAAGAAACAACATAGACCAGAGGGAGAACAGAGCCTAGGTATAAGAAGAATGAGAAGCTTCCCATCTGAGTGCACATTATGAACTAACCTTTGTTTTGTGTACCATGTTCTGAACATTATTAAAGTGTGACAATACTGTAAGACATTTTTCTCAGAGTGGAACTGCAAAATTGCCACGACACTTGTCTTATATCTGCCTAGAAGCCAGCACCTCGTTAGAATAGCTGTGCATTTCCCCTCAGTTCTTCAACATTACACGAATGAAATACAATACAATAAATATAGTAGAATAACAGATGTATAACAGATAAGACATTGACTGGAAAAATAAAAATTAGGACAAACAGTGAAAGGTTTTTAAGAAGTGATTTAAAAGATTCTGCAGGATGATGTAAGGCTTGCAGGTGGCTCTGACTGCAAAGGCCCAGTCACATTTGGTCATGAATGGGGATAAAAAAAGTGTCAGGAGAATGCTGCCTAGAGATGTGAGGTTGCACTCCAGCTCACAGGGGACCAAAAAGTCAGTAAAACAGCTCAGAGCCATTAGCAAAACCTTAAAACCAACTGATTGGTAAACAGCGATTTGAATGTGTCCTCACCTCTGCACATTTTCCTTGGAACTGATTTTCAGTGGTGATGAGTTTGGTCATGATGCAGAACACAGCTGCACCCTGAAACACAGCAGAACATTTGTGGTATACTGTTTGTTTATGTGAAAATGTGCCTCACATAGCACACAGAAAAACGTTTCAACTGACAGACAGCTTGCTCATCATAAAAATGATTCAAATAAACACATAACCACAGTTTCTGGATTAACAGTGGCTTCAGGTACAAACTCTGAGATGCTTCACATGGGTCAAAGGTCATTAGGGTCGCACACCTGTGAGGGGAAGACGTAGTCAGCCACATCCATCACATGGTTGTTATGGTAACCGAAGCCTTTTACTTTGGTCATCACAGAGGACTCGATGCCGCTGTCGATCACCTGATAAGCTTTCTCGTGGATGAAGACCCAGCTGCAGGACAGAGGACATGACACAAAAGATTCAACAGCAGGTCAAGAGTTCACTTGAAGAAGAAGAAGAAGATGATGAAGAGTCTTGTTTCTGGACACATTTAACTGGCAGCCTGAAAGTCTTTTTATATCAAATACAGCCTTAAAACTTTGTTTTAAAAAAATAATAGGTTCGAGTTCTTGTTCGAGTCATAGAGCTAAGCATCAAAAAATAAAATAAATACCCAGCAATCTTTAAAAAGCCCAGAAGGTTGTTTAGCAACATTTACTGAATGTATTTCCAGAACCCTGAAACACTCTTCTAACCATCTGGATGAAAGCTTGTTGCGCCATAACAGTTTCTTTAACCTGTTTCCCAAGTTGCGACTGTATTTCCTGTCGAGGACGCCGGAAATGACCTTGCTCTTTTAGAACAACACAAGTAAAATATTAAAGCATCATTTTGTTTGGAAATATAAAATCATAGAATCGACAGACAAATATAAGTGACAGTGAAACGTATTACGTTTGGTTCACACTGTACAAACTGAGCATGGAGATATGTCATTTCCAGTTACCATCTTTGCTTGGATTAGAAAATAGAAAACTGTTTAAAATCTGTTTTTTTTATCTTACAGCAGATGGAATATTTATTGATATATTTATATTGATATGTTTCCAGATGGTTATAGTAATACATGATAAATTATTCATTAAGAAAGTTAATTGCAATTACTTAGTATTACTTTGCATTTACAAGTACATTTACTCAGGTTCTGTACTCATATACAATTTTGAGGTATTTGTACTTTACTTGAGTATTTTACTCCACTGCATTTATTTAACAGCTATAATTACTTTTAAACCTTAATGATTAAACCACCCAAATGTATATAAATGAGTTAAAATTAGCAACAATAAAATGGTGCTGACACGTTCATGCATCAACAGTAATCTTCAAATAATTTGATGTATAATAATGTAACACTGACAGGGGCCATTCTGCTGCACAATGAGGGCTTTTACTTTTGATACTTTAATTACATTTTGCTGATAATACTTCCTGTCTTTTACTTAAGTACGATTTTGAATGCAGGACTTTTACTTAATGGAGTATTTTTACATTGTGGTATTGCTACTCTTAGTTAAGTAAACTATAACAGCTGCCCCGTTTGACAATTTAACAAAGGGGAAGATGAGCAGCTGAGGCACGGTTTTCACTTTTCCTTCACTTTTCCTTCAGTCTAAAATTAAAGGGGAGAAACAGGGACATGTTTTAACACTAAACGCTTGTGGTACCTATTTCCACTGGAACTATTTCTTCTGAAATTAGTTCCAGGGAAAACTGTTCACAATGTGTCCTGTGGCTTATCCAGAGTAACAGGGACATTGTTTCTGAAAATAAAAGCTCAAAAGAAATTTTCAAATGTAATTTTTTAAAGCTTTAAGCTCCACAAACCAAAATTCCCATAATCTCCATTGTATTGGTGTGGCCACAGAAATCTGAGAGGAGGATATCTCAAAACCTGGCCAAATAAACCCAAAACTATCTGCATGGCCAGATACTCACTAGAGGTGAGTGAAAAAACAAAAATTGTAATTTGGGTAAACTGATCTTTTAACAAGAGAAAACTCAGAGCTTTAAATCTTTTTTACATTTACTACACAGTTTCACAAAGAATCACACATCACTGACCCGACAAAGTATGAGATGATGAGCAGCTGTACAATCCGGTTGATGATGCCCACCGACCAGCTCTTGACCACCACAGACTTGGTGGTCTCGTAGGTTAAGAAGTTAGTGACGCAGCCCCACAACAAGGAGCCCATGGCTGCTTGTCAGAGAGCGACGACGGGTCCTCCTGAGCCTCAGTGAAAAGTGCCACTCCTGTCCAGCCTCAACAGGTGCCTTCAGACAAGTGCGGTTGTAAAACTGTTTTGATTGTCAGTAAGCTCACGCCTAATAAGAGAAATGTAATCTTAATCTTCACACTGGACCTGTCTTTCACTCCTTGGTGTGGTCTGTGTTCATCTGCTTCACTGCATGTTGGATTTGTCTCTCTCCTCTCCCTCACTGTCTGTGTTTCATTGGTTAATTACACAAACTGGAGCTCCCCTTCCTGTACTCAAATGAGCGAGAGGAAAATGTGAAAGTGTCCCTCTGTCCCTCCCTCTTGCTCTTTCTTTCTTCACCACAAATCTCCATCTCCCCCGCCTCTTTTCTCTCACCACCTCTGGCTTATTCCAGCTATGTACTTTTGAAATCGCAGACAATTATTCAGGGAAACTAATCAATATCCCATACATCCCTTTTCATTTGCTGCAGAGACATGACATTTCTGACATCCTTTCGGTGGATTATTACATTTCTTGCTGTTTGATACCAGCAAGCTACTAAATAAAAATAATTGCCAAGTTTGTGCATTGCTTTACCTGTTTATTTTGTTGGTTTATGTATTAGTTTATTTCGCAGCGAGGCTCTTTAACAGGCTTTACTATAATATAACTTACTAGAATCTGTTCACTCTGGTCAGATGCCACACAGGCAACTACTTTCTTTGTGTGATTTCCATCTGAGATCTGTTTTATGGTTCAGGATGTTGTCCTGTTGACTTTTTTTTGACTTATCAGTTATAGTCATTTAAAAAATCTGCCTTAGCTCTTAATGTATTCCGTCACAAAGTGAAATGGTATTTTTAATTGTATAGTTTTGTCTTAAAGGCCATTTTAAAAGCAATGTCCGCATTCCTTCATCATTTCAAAATACATTTATGATCAGTTTCACAGTTAACCTTTTGATATACCAGAAGCACATACTGTATAAAGATCAGCCGAGCCCACACACTGTATATCGGCCAATATTAGTTTATTGCAGATATATCGGTATCTCTGTATATGTCAACCAATAAGTAACATGAAATTACAAAAAAATGCTAAATATTATTGGAAAATGTTGAAAAGTTTATCTCTAAACTGTAAAATGTCTGTCACAATTCAAGGCATCCTTATCAAAAATGTTTGTGCATGTTTTGCATTTATGTAAAAAAAAAAACAGAAAAAAGAATATCAATATCACCAGCAGGGTTTTCCATTTCTAACACTACAGAGTACAGACTGTACAGACTGGCAGCCAGTCAGGAAGTTCATCTGAAATCCATTTACGATTTCTTGAAAGTAGCTGTGAAAACTTCAAAAGATTTCATAACTTCAAATGTAACCACTCAGACAAATTCACATGTTCAATATGTCTCCATTTAACATCATTTTGTTAGTATAGAAAAACAAAATCTGATTCTATACTTGCAGGCCCTATAAGAGGCTTGAGTCTCAATGCACTATAAAAAATCACAAACTGTGGCATTATTGACAACTATGCAATAATTGCGACATATGATACGGCCACTTTTCAATACACTCACGAGCACCGACAGCATTACTGCCTCTCACATCAGAAAGGAGACAGGAGATAATGTAATGATGCAATGACAGAGTGTGTGGGTGTGTGTGTGTGTGTGTGTGTAGATGTATGTGCCTGGAGACTATGTCATTTCTTAAGTGGCTCCATTATGTTTGTGGTCAATTAGTGGTAACCTAATACAAGACAAGATACACATAAACACACATGCATGCTTTGGCCGTACAGCAAGCGCACAAGCTTTCAGGCTGCATGTGACTGTATCACGTTTATTAAAAAGATATATGCAAGCATTCCTCTAATAGCCAATGATACTCTGAAACCTATACATCTACAAATATGAGACGCTGTCTGATTGTCTTTTGACCACCACATTTAGGACATGCCAGCACACAAACATCCCAAGATCATGTGAACACAACCTCACACATTAACCCACCACATGAAGGAGAGCCTACGCAGTCTCCCTCAGTCAGTTCTGTTACAGTTGCACTTGAATTTGACTTCGTTTTGGCCCTAGAGATGGCAATGATGGTCTGTCTGCCCCTTTGGTGCAAACTGAAATATCTCAACAACTATTTGATGGATTGCCATAACACGTTGAACGGACATTCATGATCCCCAGTGGCTGAATCTTACTGACTTTGGTGATCCCCTGACTTAACCTGTAGCACCACCGTCAGGTCAAAGTTTTAATTTATCCTATGAAATATCTCAACATTTACTAGAGGAATTGGCACCAACTTTTGTATATTCATGGTTCCCAGACCATAAATCCTAATGACTTTGACCCTCTGATATTTCTTCTAGCGCCACCATGAGGTTAACATCAACATGTTAGCAATGTCATTGTGAGCTTGTTAGCAAGCTGACGTTAGCATTTAGCTCAAAGCACCGCTGTCAGCAAGTACAATCTCACAGAACCGTTAGCATGGCTGAACACTTTTGTTTTCCCACAATGCCTCAAAATACGACTAAGATGTGATTTGAAGTGGCAAAAATTGAGAACACAGGGGGATCGCAAAAATCAATTCAAATGGATCCATGGAAAAGGAATTGATGTAAACTAGAATAACCGCAAGGGACGTTATCACTGTATTGATGATACATATTATTCCAGTGAATATACATTGGTGAACTGATTAATGAAGGATTATCATAGATGTATTGGCTAAACAGGGACACCTGCACTTGATCTGCACTATGTAAAGATGTATTCTTATAGAGTATAGCTACACAAAATGTGGTGCTTTTGTTTTCTCCTGGCATTTTTAGATGCAAAGCCTCTCTATGAGCTGTAGGTGAAACTCACTCACTCACAGGATCACGATTAGCTAGACACACTCCAATACGTTGTTTGCATTCACGTGATTCCGATGACGCTCGAAATTCAGAATGAAGCAGGAAGTGAAAGGCAGAATGGACGAGATGAAGGAAAGCCCGTACTGTGCTAGTTATTGTTTACTTAATGTGTCGTCCCAGTCAACATGTGTGTGAAATCTGGAATCGCCCAATTCATTCTTAAATTCTGGCTAAAAACCTATTTTGAAGTCACAATGACCTTTGAGTCAAGTGTCAAATATTCAGTGTCCAATCAATTGTGAAATATGGTTACAATCTCCCCTTCTGTTCCTGAGTTATGGTGCTGAATAATGGCCAAAAATGTCATCATTTCATTTTGTATCCCACCTTGACCTTTGACAACCAAATTCTAATGAATTCATCCTTGAGTCCAAGAGGACGTTTGTGCCAAGTTTGAAGAAATTCCCTCAAGGCGTTCTTGAGATATCACGCTCACAAGAATGGGACGGACGGACAACCCAAAGTGTTTTTATTTATATATATTTATTTATATTTTTATAGCTGGTGCCGAGGCATAAAAATGCCACAACATGTAACTGACAATAAACACGAGGGACCAAACTCAGGACATCCGGGTAGTCTTACTGCAGGACGGAAGTACAGGAAGAGTACCTTATTCCCAAAACCAACACTATCCAAATGGAAGTGAACCACACATCCGGGAGTGTTTGGCTCTTAAAAACCACCCTGTTCGAGCCTAATATAGCAGCCCTTTTACAAACCACTGTGTACTTCCTCTGCCTCCCATTTCAAACCACCGTCTCTAAAACATTCACCAGTGTCGCCATCTGATAACACACTCCCAAACCGACCTGCCTGGTTAAATGGGCCTGATGTACAACACCAGCGTGGATAGGAATACTATGGGAATTTCCTGCATAAGACTACTGTACGAGCTTTTGCTCTTCTTCTGCTAGTAATGTAGAGGGGATCTCCCTGAGCCGCAGGATCATTCCTACAGTGGATAGGTGGATGTCATATGGTAGAAAATAAGTATAAACATGTGCAGTGAGTTTTTACATGGTGTGATTAGAAAAATGGCGGACCTGCAGGCCTGCGATGAAGTTCATTCTTGACCTTAGCAATAACAAACAAAACAGTCCGAGCATTCTGGATCATAGCATGTCATCTTCCTCGACAGATGGAGCTTGACAGTCGTCACGCAATTATTTCTGAACACTTTAAGAACTTCTTATCCATGTTGGCTAAAACATTGAGGTTCAAAGGTCATCCTTTGGCTAAAATCGACTTATTTCTTTATGCAAATGTATCCATCACACACACACACACACACACACACTCACACAGAACCTGGGGGAAGAAAAAAACAAAAAACAACAACAAAAAAAAAAAAACAGTTTAGCATATTAAACATTAATTTGACTGATTCAATCAGAAACCATTTTCTTTCATCCATACATATTAAATAAACAGCCATATAAAGCCAAAGACACTACAGAATCTGACATACTGCAGGTCTAAATTTCCAAATACACTAAGTATATAAGTATATGTGATATACTGTAAAGCTCCAATAGGTCTTTTTCACAGCGGACACATTGACTTGTCATAGTAAGAAATGCACAGATGTTACTAATAACATTAAAGATTATCTCAGCGGCATGATACAAAAGGTTGTGTCCAAAACAAACAGCAAAGCGAGGGTTTATTAAAAATGATTCATTTATTTATCTTTTATTAAGGCTGAAAACATGACATGGCAAAACACAAAAAAAAACAACTCGTTTTTTAAATGCTCTACA
This sequence comes from Maccullochella peelii, assembly GCA_002120245.1. Lineage (NCBI taxonomy): Eukaryota > Metazoa > Chordata > Actinopteri > Centrarchiformes > Percichthyidae > Maccullochella > Maccullochella peelii. Next base: position 10,340 of record LKNJ01000847.1, read on the forward strand.
AAGGAGGAACAAAACATCTGCTTCTCTCTGCCTTATCCACATTAAATCAACTAATAACTCCTACACTCATCAGTGCTATAAACTACAACAACCATCTCCAAGGGTGAGATGAAAACCCTTCAAGAATTTTGGGAAAAGTGGTACACCAGTATACCATCATGTCACCGAGCTGTCCGTAGGAAAACACTCAAATATTACATGAGCTTTCAGAGTCAGTCACAAGATGCGTTTGCACTCTTAAAACAAAACATGTAGAAGTTGAAGAAAAAAAACAACCCCACAACTCAAGTCTGTTGATTTGTCTGTCAGTCCATTTGTGTGATATCAACAGAGAGAGTATAAATGCTTGGTCCTTGGTTTGTGTGTGAGATGTGTGAAGGTTTTTGTGTTTAGTCAGACTCTTCCTCTGAGCTGGCAGGTGTAGACACAGCCTCTTCCTCCTCTTCATCCGATTCCTGGTTAAAAAAATATCAAGAAAAGGGGTTAAGTTAATGTGTAATAAAGACAAGATGGTTTTTAGTCCCCCTGTAATATGAGATAAAAGTTAAAATATCCAGATGTTAGTGATAGTAAGGGTTTTTACATCACTGGAAAAATCTGAGGCTTTACATCAATGTATTCAGTTTAAGTAAGAGATAACACCTAACGAGTTGTCAGGTGGTTCTCTGCCTCAGTGTGATAATAACGTAATAATACTTGGAGGGTATTATTCCTCTTATAGCATGGCTACTTGCCAATAAAATGCCAGATGCAATCACATTAAAAATACCAGTCATTTATTTACTTGTATAACAAATTTTGGTCTCGTTTTTCTATTTTAAATGTCATGAAAAATACTTCCTGCACATCAGAATTCCTGCTGCTTGCGTTGCTAGGCAACATCTAGCTAAACAGGAAGGAATTTCACACAGCTGGGCTCGGAGTTCAATATAAAGTCTAGCTCTAGATGGCGCCTGATTTCAGAATTTGTCAGGATTTTAGCTTATCACAGTTTTATCGGTATCTGTGTGTATGTCAGCCGATAAGAAACAGAAAATGTCAATGCAAAAGATGTTTCAGCTAATTTAGTTAATAGTGTTTTTCCACCAGAGAGCACTGAGAGCTTCATTTTTCAATGGCAGAATTTCCCACTCAGTTCATATCTTGGTCACAACCAAATTTAAGGAATTTGTTTATGTAATGTTAAAAATTCATCATACTGCAGGTTTGGTTATAATGTGCAGTCACTAGACTGTGGCCATGGTATAACAGCAAATAAATCACTAGTTTATGTCCACTACGTCACTCAAAAACAACTTCAGCATTGATCTACGCAAACTTTAAAGTGGTGGAAAATGTTGCACCCTAATGTGTGTATCATTACAAAATCTGACATACATATCCAGAAATCTGACTCATTGCAGCGAGTGATGAATTTTGTGGTGAACAGAGAGAAACACACAGACGAGGGTGAATCTGATAATCATCACATTAATCATTATTGGCTTTACCTTCTTCCTCTTGGACTTGCTCTTGCGGTCAGAGTCTGACGAACTCTCCTCGCTAGTCTCGATAAACTCTCGACTCTTGAAGCTGTCGTTGCCTCCTCCCCGCTCCTTGTCCTTATCTCCCCCGGCAGGCTTCCTCTTCTTCTCCTCCTTTTTACCGCCAGATTTTTTACTCTCCCTAACGGGTGAAGTGTGGGAAGAAAAAAAAGTCACATATACTGTATCCAAGACTGGTTGCATCAAGAAAAAACAACACGAGTTTGTGTCGCAAGTCTTACTTCTTGGAACTGGAGGTTGGTCCCTCGCCGCTCTCTTTGTACTCTTTCTTTGCTTTGTCATATTGCCTCTTCGCCTCTCCTGCCTTTGTTTCCCACTCCTGAGGGAAACAGAGAAGCAGGCAAGTGTGAAGGAGGAATGAATAAAGCATCATGGGACAAATGCATAATGACGGCACACATCATTGGTTTGTCGAAGCACTGATCTGCATAGCACAAGTTCAATGTGGCACAGATGTAATGAAACCATCACATCTGGCTGTAGCTTCATTGAGACACTGCACTTAAACTAAATGTATTTAGACCAGTTAATACAGGCATACGTTTGTAACCAAAAAAATATGTTCCACATGACCTAAGATAAGTGCACACTCACTTCTGACAAATATGAACAATTCTGAGGTATGTTGGCTGTCGTGGCAAAGCTTTAATAAATGTTAGCAGGTGTTTGCCCATTTGGGAAACTAGACAAATACATCAGGTGATTTCACCTAGTTTTAAACGCCTATGGGCGGCAAGTTACCTTTGGCTATATGCCCTTTATACTGTACACTACACCAATTGGGTTTCTTTTTCTTGATTTAAAATGTAACCTATTACAAGATACTTGTAAAAATGTAAACTCTAAAGAAAACCTTTAGACCTTATTGGGTTCATTTTCATTTTAAATTATATAAAAAACTATTTAAAAAGTCTAATTTATTTAGGTGTTTAGGTTAGTCAGACACGCTGAGTAACATTCACTGCACAGAAAAAAGTGCCCAAGTAAAGTTTGAATTTTTAAAAAAACAACAACATGCAAATCTATCTAAATTTAAATGATCATACCTACACCTTGCATACTTGTTGCTTTCATATCATTCTATGGTCACAGCCATACTAAACACAATGGTCATAGTTAAATATCTAGTGTTGTGAGGGCAGAGGAGTAAAAACTAAAGCAAATTCTCTCCCCTCCTCGTTTCTCCTGCCTCACCTCCTTGTCATCTTTGCCCAGTTGTCTCCACATTTCTCCGGCCTTCTTGGAAATCTCTGTGATGGAGATGCCAGGGTTCTCCGACTTGATTCGCTCGCGGCTGGAGTTGAGCCACAGCATGTAGGCACTCATCGGCCTCTTGGGGCCGCCGGTGTCTTTCTGCTTCTTCTACTCCGATCGAAGAAATGAAGGAAATTGACAGGTAAATGTGTGCAATTATACAGGTTTATATAAACTGTGCATCTGTTTACAATGCTACGGGCATCCTTCTGGAAAAAAAAGAAAAATTGCTGCTAGGATCTTGTCTTCTTACAACCTTTTCTCATGTTTTCTCCCGGTCCCAATGTTCTCTCACCTCTTTGCGTGGTTTCCTTTCCTTTTTCTCCTTCACCACTTTGGCTTTCTTGACCTTCTTTTTCTTTGCGCTCTCGTCTTCGCTTTCGTCCCCATCGTCGCTGCTGTCGCTTGCTGAGGCATTGCTGTCGTACCTGATTTACGAAGGTGGAGAAACAGAACAGGAAATGGGGAAAAGTTACGTCAGCTGGGTGAAAGAAGCCAGGGTGACAGAAAAGAAGAGCTGATGGTATTGGTATGGTTTGCATTTTATTTCCAAAGAAAAGGTGTTCTAGGAAAAGGTGAAGAGACTTAAAACAAACTGTAATTTTAAAGAAAAAATCACTCACTCTTCTGCAATGTCATCATCTTCTTCTCCGGGGTTAAACGACTCATCTAAAAAGTGAAACAGGACAGACAATCAAACCTACTGATCTCCTGAACTCAACATGTTTTGCCTACGTCTGTCATACTGAGACCGTTACTCACCGCTTTCGCCATCTGATTCGTCGCTGTCATTGCCCTCCTCTCTGATCTTGCCCTCAGCCTTCATCCTCTCAAGGTAGGCATCGTGCTGGTCGTCGTCTGAGTCACTGTACTCGTCAATTTTACCCTTCATGCCCTGAAAGTAAACTGCACAGTCAAGAAAACCAAACCAACACTACCCACAATACAGCACAGCCATAAGAGAGTCTTCCATGACCTACTAATAGTCAGGCAAAGTTCAACTTAATAAAATACAAGCATTTCAAGGCTGCAATTAATCATTACTTTCATAATCGATTAATCATTTAGTCAATACAAATAGTCCAAAATCCAAAGATATTCAATTTACAGTGATATAACTCACAGAAAGGAGCAAATCCTCTACTGGGAAGCTGGATGAGGCAATTATTTGGGATTTTTACTTAATATAGAAAATGATTAATCTATTATCAATATTGTAGTGGATTATTTTCCTTTCAATTGACTAAAGGATGAATTGACTAATTGTTTCAGCACTGAATAAAATAAAATGAAATGATAGTATGTTGGGTTGGATTTCATGAACTTCACAAGTCTCATGAAAGACCTTTTTGTATTCTTAACCTTCACCTCTCGTACCGTTTTCCATAATTCTTCCTCATAGGAGTGTTTCCAAGTCATATCCAGCAAACTCTCTTAACTGCACCAACTTGTAGTAAATTACTCATAGCTACCTGATGAATGGCATCTGATGAATGTTCATGAGTAGGTGAGATTGGATCATTAGAATAATTTAGCCTCAAATATCATAATATAATCTATATAAGGCTACCTGTTCCTCTTTATTTGTATGAAGTTTCTTTCACAAAAATGTCACCCAAGAGTTAAAAGGAGAATTTCACATCACGACGTTGTTGGTCCTGTTGTCAGAAATCAGCAGACAAAAACATAGCGTCACGTTTGTTGTGACATCTTCCTCTTTAGGAAAAACACTTAAGGACTTGTTTTTGGCTGTATAGTAATTATATCTTTGACCAAAACCAAGCTATACTCTTCATTCCCATTGCCATGCATCAATATCTGTGTCTGCCAGGGGACGGACAGACGACAAGTCAGGGAGGCTCTTATTAAAACACCAACAGGAAATGGACCATTCATTTTCATTGACCTACTCTGCTGACCCTGTCACCATGGCAACAGATGGCCTCATTACCAGTAACACAGAGCTGGAGCTTCGACTGCGTTGTCAGATGGAGCAGTAACTTGCATATGTCAACAGAATCAGGGCTGCCTATGTTAGGCAGTAGTCATGCCGACAGCTGTGTCGAGTGTTAAAGCACACCAAAAGACCCCTGGCCACACATTAGTCAGCATGATGCAAAACAAGTAAAATAAAAAAAAACACTGACACACTCACTCATTTATCAGAGTAACACACTCCTTCACCCCCATGTCCCATGATTAGTCAAAAATCACTCAGGATTTATCAGGTCCAGCATCAATTGTATTGGTAACGTCTAACCAAAATCAAGATTATAGGACACAATCCCCGGTAACACACACACACACAGCAGCACATCATGCAAGCAGAAATCACTCCACACCGTTAAAATAAAGTGTATAGTCCACACGTGACGCCCATGACCATACCCACCTTCTTCTACAGGGGTACAAGGACAGACACACAAGAGAAGGGCAACAAGCATCAATATCTGGGATGGAAGTCTGACAAAACTCATGTAATATCTTTGCTTACAAACTGGGACATGTTTAAATGACAAGTGTTACCTCTTTGAACCCTCTGTTCTTGATGTTGAGCTTCTTGGCGTTAACGAAGTCAAACAGTTTGCCGTACTCTTCTCTGAAGGAAAGGAGAAAGACGGGGTTATTTTGGCTGAAATGCACTAGATTGGTTCCGGTCTGGACGATATGATCTAAAAATCTATATTCAACTCAATAACCATCCTGATCAAAACCAGGACGAGAATCACAACCAGGATGCTTGTGTGCATGAAAAACTGTGTGTAGTGTCGTCACCTCTCAATGCTGCTGAAGGTGTACTGATTTCCCTGCTTGGTCTCGATCTCAAAGTCAAAGGATCGCGTCGTGGTGGTGCCGCGGGCGAAGTTGACGCAGGAGATCTCCTCGAAGCGCAGGTGCACGGGGGGCTTGTGTACATAGATGAAGCCCCTCTCCAGCGGGTAGAGGAGGCCTGAGGACGCCTTGTAGGAGCAGGTGATGCACTGAGCCCCAGAGTGACTGTGGGAAAATGGGGCATGTTTAACAGGATTGACTGAAGTATATGAAAGAAACTGTGTTTTGAATGTGTCTATTAGGGGTTTACCCCTGGAAGTTTCCAGGCACAGTGATCTTGCGGTTGACCAGGGCCTTCATCACCCTGCTGACCATCTCATACAGAGAGCCTGACATGTTTTTACTGAGTTTGCCCTCAAAACGGCGCTCCACATCCTCCCTGTTAGACACATACACACACAAAGGACATAATTACTATCAAATTAAACACTTAGACTTTCTGGTATTTGTAACAACGCAAAAAACAGTGGAAGTTGCTGGTGCCACTGTAAACACATGAAAATTACTCCTCCAGATATTTGCTTCCCCCTAGTGGATACATGCTTTACAACACCAAAAAGTGTGTATTGAACACACACATAGCTTGTGTTACCATTAAGTTGTGTTACCATAACAGGACTCTTGCATTACCAATGTGACAGGCTCATATTGCACTTGGCTACACGCAGCCCATAAAATCATGGTGTCCTTTACTGTCACATACTCACTCGCTCATGTTGAGGGTGAGGTTGATGTCCTCTTCCTTGGAGAAGAGCAGGATGAGAAAGTGATAACGCGTCTGACCCTGCTTGATGGGAGGATCCAGACTGATCTAATAAGACAAAACAAAAATGACAAACATAGAGAAAGAGTGTGAGAGGGAACGAGAGAAACCGAAAGGGGAAAAAATACTTATTTGGGGAACAGAAAACAAAAACAAAAAAAAAACAAGTCTCACAGAAAAGGGACACTTACCACAAAGAACATCTGCCTCTGATCTTTGTGTGGCAGCAGGAATAGACGGAGGACGGTGGTGTAGGGAATCTTGTAGTCAAAGGTCTTACCATGGAGGTGAAGGAAAGTCGGGTAGATGCGGATGTCATATCTGAGTGAGGAAAAAAGATATGAGAGAGCAGACTACCTAAACGCTTAACTATGAATGGTGTAAACAACAGTACTGTAGTTGAGGGAGTTAACCAGTCATATTTGGGCACCTAACTACCAGTGTGGCTTCCCATGTCATTAATTCATGAAACTCCAAGGCGCTTTGGATAAATCACCCACCAGATGATTATGCGTTATATAAATCTCAGGGTTAGTTTTCAATTGATGGGATAACACAAATGAGTAAATCTTTTGTTTTGTGTTTTAAGTGTTGATCTCCTACCTTCCTCTGGGCGTAAGACACTGCAGCTCTTTGAAGATACACACAGCGTCTCCTGTGGCCTGGATCACATCAGCCTTAGACAACACACTCTGGGCAAACGCCTGTAGGAAAACACACACTTTTAGCACTAATATCAACGGAGATAAAAAAAACAAAAACAAATAAACATAGCACTTTATGGAGAAAGAAATACTAGCATAAAAGGAAGCAGCCCCTCTTTCCTCACCTCGACAGGGTCTTGTCGTTCATCAGACTGGCTGGGTGGGACGTAGAATCGGACCTCCATGAGGGAGACCTCGGTGTCATCATTCTGGTGAAACTCCAGAGTGACTTCGTTCTTCCCCGTGGCGCACTGGGACACGTTGGACAGTGGGATCTCAAAAGCTGCATTGTCATTTATATCAAATGACAACTGCGGCCCTGCGGTGGGAGAGGGAGTGAGAAACAGGAAAACCTAACTTCAAAGGCAGCTCATTTTTTTAAATCTTTAAAAATCTATTTATTTTTTTCACTAAAGGTGCTAGTATTAAAGAATTGTTAAGTTGCTAAAGGCAAAATTCAGCTCAAACAGGTATAAAGACTTTCCAAATTCTCTAAATAAACGACATCAGGGTTCTCAGCACATGAGGAAACTTTCTGTAGGTCTGTTCTTTACAGATTGTTTATATATGATAAAAATACATGTCGAAACATTGAGAATAAGCTCATCTTGAAACCGTAGCTGCTAATTTTCACCCTGCTCATCCATTTCCATTACATAGTATCCATTACAGCTAAATCAACTGACAATAAATTCACTACCTTTGGACTGCTGGTTGCATTTTTAACTATTTTTACATTTACTATTACTACATTTTATGGACAAAACAATGACACTAGTATAAATTAATACAGTGACCCTGTGTCAAAACTAATCTTGCAGGTGAGGACATTTTGGTTGCAGTGTATTTTTACCTGAGAACTTGGCTGTTCCCCAGTTCCATCCCTTCACACACATGTCCTTCTCCATCAGCTCCACCTTGTAGTTTGCCTTGAAAAACTCAGAGATCTTCTCAAAGTCCTAATGGACAAAAGGTAAGAGGGGGAACATAAGAGGTGGGTAGACAAAAGCATAAAATAAAGTTGACGGGAGAGGAAGTGATGCAAAGAACAGGGGAGGAAATAAAACATGAAAAAGAAGGCGGCTTCAAGTTAGCAAGACAGTAACACACTGGCACTGCATGGGTCAAAGCTTGAAAAAACACCCTCCAAAAGGGGTGAGGGGATGGAGGGCTAATTAATCACAACGCAATTAAAACCGCGCCCGTCGCTGAGGCCTCTTGGGAAAACTGGAGGTGAATGTAATCCATCTGCACGCTCTGTCCTCCTCCCCTCCACACCGTCTCTGACAATCAGCCTGTTTATTTATCCTGCAGGCCTGCTTACAACTGGGAAGGACACACACTCACACACAGCGACAAACACATGGTCAATCACACACACACACACACACACACACACACACTGTCCTAGTAGTACACACACACACATGTGGAAGTGATTGTGGTGTGCAAGTGTGTGCAGGGTAGAGAATGAGACTCTGTGGGAAACAGAGTTTATGCACCTGGATATCTGCCTGTCCATAAGGTTATTACAGCCAATTAGAGCCCAGCGAGTCAGTGTGTGTGTGTGTGTGTGTGTGTGTGTGTGTGTGTGTGTGTGTGTTACAGTTCATCAGCATGTTTGTCAGCCTGGATTAAGGCATTGTTTAGATAGGCGAGCATGTGTGAGCAGATGTGCAAATGCATAAAAATCAGGAGTTTGTGCAGAAGTGGCCTGTTTGTGTTGATGTGTGAATGTGTGTGTGTGTGTGTGTGTGTGTTCATTCCCAGTGTCCTCATCAGGCCTGCTGCTGAGTGTTTCTCTACTCCTCATTACAGTTTTGGCAGATTTGTTGTTGCTCAGCTCATTTAATCATAATAAACACAGACCCCCCACTACCCACAAACACACAGTCTTACTTACTCAAAACACCTCCCGTCTGTCTTTCATTACTACATTTTTCAACCACACTCTCCCAACAACCTTTAACCTCTCATTTGTTAAAACCGTGGATGTATTATGAATGTGTTCCTGCTTCCACATTTCTGTCTACGAAATCTCAGAAAACAGTGAAAAATGTCCATCACTATTTTCCAAAGTTCAAGAGATTTGGCATTTTTTTTAAGATAAATGACTTAAAAACTTCAATTATTGTCAAAGTTTCAGCTCTACATTCAATATCAGATTTTGGTACTTGACAGTTTGATACTCAGTGCTGCGGAAACATTTCCGTCAGAACCAAAAACATTTTAAGGTTCAATATCCAGCCCTATTACCAAAATGCAATCACAAGGGGCAGATATGTACATTCAATGCCACACTCTCAATGTAAACGATGATATCTTGGGCCAACGTAAGTGAAGTGACATACATACTGCTCTTCCAGCAGACAGTTACAGGTCAGCTACATAACAGCCTCTCTTGCAGAGATTAAATGTCTTGCTCAAGGACACTTCAGGAGGACAGATGCATCAAATCTTCTGTACAGCTCGCCAGCGGCTAAACCTCCAGCCAACTCCCGATTACCGACATTGGCTGTGGGATAATAAACAATGACATCACACCCTGTGCTCCGGGACGAGAGGATCCATCTCCGAAAAAATACGCTGATTAACCCCAGGAGATGCCACAGGTTATACCCGCTCCTGCATCCCAGCTTTTTACTTGCGTGCTGACATTCCCCATACTCTCAGAGCAGTGGGGGAAAAGAAAAAAAAGAGGGTGATAAAAAACAAACAACCACAATTTTTTTTCTTGTCTGTCTTCTGAGCCAAATTGTTTCAGTGGATTGATATAAACACTGACTCACATGAGCCGATGATTACACTGTTTATGGAACACACATGCTAGCGCTGGTTTCCCTCATTAATCCCATTAGGAGCTTTGGAGAGGAAGAGCCGACTCATTCACATACTTCTGATAGCAACACACACACACACACACACACAACTGATGGCCTTTTCGCAAGATGGTAGTGTTTTTCGTGGAAATGTCAGACAAGGGATGGAAGTTATTTATCGGCGGTCCCCTTGCTTGTGTTACATCCCTCGTCATAAACACAGCGCTGAACAAACCAGCAGTGTGTCAGGCTGTAATATTTCACTGTTGCCTTGTTCTCCTCTGAGTAAGGTAACAATTATTTCCCAGAAACCGAAGAATACAACCAGGGAGAAAGATTTAGAGTCTGTTGAGGCATCGCAGCATCAGACAGAAGCTTGAGAGCCTGATCAGCCCTCTAAACCTCAAAAACTACAAACCACTGCTTTATTGCACCAATAAATAAAAATATCTACATGAAGCCTGCAGGTACGTCTGCATATAAAAGAAAAACCACTCACGGTGTCCCTGAAGCCGTCATATTTGTAGACATGTCCTGTGCTGGTGCCCAGCTTGATGCCGTGACCTAAACACACTCGTCTCCACTGGGCCAGGTTGAGCTCACTAGCCGGGATGCTGTCCACCTTCCCTGTCTTGCTGCTCTTATAAACCACATTTTGCTTGCTGAATCGCAGCCGTCCGTCATTCTGCAGCGACAAAGGGAAGAGATACAGACACAGGACTTGTGTTAAAACGCAGGTATTTAAAGCCCCAAGAAAGAGATTGTTTATAGTAAAGCTGAAAAGAGAAGTCGACTAATAAATTAGTAAACTGACAAAAATGTATCTGCCCATTTTGACAATCGATCAATTGTTGAAGTCGTTTTTTAAGCAAAAATGCCAAATATTCACTGGTTCCAATTTCTCAAATGCAAACATTTTCTGGTTTTCCTAGTCTTCTTTGATAATAAACATAACTTGGGTTTTGGACAGTTGGTCAGACAAAACAAGCAACCTGAAGTCGTCAACTTGGGGTGGGAAAATGTATTGCACTTTTTCTACTTAAGAAAATAATCGGCAGATTAATTGAAAATAATTAAAATAACTGTTAGCTGCTGTCCTGGTTTATAGGGATAACATCTTAAAAATAATGATTTTGCGGTAAATTAATGATTGATCTTTTTTCTCATCCCAACTTACAATACATAACCATTTTTTCCCCAAAGCTGATAAACATAAATTAGATTCAGCATAGAGGTGTCTGTAGAACCACAAATCAATGAACTCAACCCCCTTGTTGGAGATAAATAATTTTAATTCCGGGATGCAGTCATATCTTTTTAACCGTATCAATCATCTTGTACGAGTCTCAGTAAATACAAAGTAGGTTACTTGTTTCAGACTCATGCTTATTTTACTGTAGTTACATGTTCTTTACAATTGTTTTTTTTTTTTTTTTTTTTACTAATTTCACAGTTATATTCAGGAACACACCCTTTAACTCCACAAATGGACAAATATTTGGAGTAAAAATATTGCTGGGGTGGTATCATGGCATCAATTTTTGAAGTGGATATCAGCCTGTGCATTGATAGTATTCAGAACTGCTTTTCCAGTATGGTTCCTCTCTACACATCAGTTTAGAGAGCAGAGGTGGTTTGAGAGGATACTGACCCAAGAGCCTTTGACCTCCTGGTAAATCTCGTTGAACTCCAGTGTGTCCCCCATCTCAGCTACAGGCGATAACTGATGCTCTACAGACAGAAGAAAATGCATTAGATAAAACAAAAACATCCAGAGTGCGTAACTCAGGCATAATCTATCATTGATTTTAAACTGTAATTCCAGTTTAGGGCATTAAGTTCCCATTTATCCTTAAAACGGTCATTTTCATTGCTTTCCCTGTTAGTTTGAGCCACTGTTCACACAGGGAATAGTTTGATGTTGATGAAAACATGATGGTCAGGCCCGCAGTTACTGAGCCAAACACTGCGTCAGACTGGAGACAGAGAGAAACCTGCCATCACGTGTGGGTTTAAATACTAAAAGCAGTATTTTTCCTGTTAACTTTTAGTTTTCTTTATCATATTAGCATCTCCACCTGACGCTATCCACTAACCGCTCTCGCAGTTTAAAACACCGAGTAGATCTGTGAGCTAGCTAGCTAACAGTTTACGTTGTTGACTGTTGGCAGTAAAATACATACAGGGAAGTTTAACGAACGCTTCAACCGTTATTTATTATGACATATATCGGTAAGTAACGGTTAGGTCCCACGGTTTCTGAATAAAACCGATAACTAACGTCCATGCTGCGCCACTAACAATAGCTAGGCTAACTAGAACTGCACCGGGTGCGCTTCTTTTTGATTACGGTCCGCCTGAGTCCTAAGTTTAATAGACAACACGCTCTACAACATCGCCCCGTAGAGACAAAGCGTACATCAAATCGAACGCTCCACCGGAGCTAGGCCGGTGTAAAGAAATCAAAGTGATGCTCAGAGTTAATTTTGCAAACGTAATAGCTCCAAATGAAGCACGTTAGCAATATATACTCTTCTATTACTTACAAGTATCGCAAAATGAGTTTCTAAACAAGCGATAAAATACAATTTGAAAACTTCAAGTCTTACTGTCAGTGTGATGAGCAGCTTCGCCTGTTTCCCGCGTGTAGCATCGGGAGCTAGCGCTACGTCACAGGAAAGAATCAGGGATGTTTGTATTTACTTCCGGTTTGACGAAGAGTTTTTCTTTTAATAATTTAAGCCTTTAATCTAAAGCATACACACTCTGATGTGTTTTAGATGCAGATGTTTGTGTAGTACTTGGACTGTCGAGTTGCTCATGGCAACTCCTGCTTAAAAACAGAAAGTTGTTACATAGTCCGCGCTGCAGAGCAGACCGCAGTGACCAGTCACCACCACTGGGTGGCACACAACACATCCAATGAATAGGCCTAGTAAATTTCTATTCTATTCTATTGTAATATGAAACAGAAGTGAACAGAGTGCGACAGTGCAGGAGTAGCACATCTCTAGTAGTTTAATAATAGCCTAACAGTGAAAGGTAGATATTACATCATTTGCTAGCTACGTCTAAATAGTTACTTAGATTTAGATTTAGATTTTGAGACTGCATGATATAGAGCAGTCTTATGACTGTTGGAAGGCTCTGGATCACATAAAACTCATAGGATACTCATGGCCAGATTAATCTGCCAGGGAGCCTTGGGGCAAAAATGAACTGTTTGGCCTCTATAAACCCTTCTGTTTCTCCCACTCTCTGTTTAGCGTGTATAGTTTTTCTAGTGGGCCCTATAATTGATAGATAGTAATTTGATTAAACAGAAATTGCAACATACAGTAAAAGCACAAAACTGAAATAAAGAACAAGGCCTTAATATATTAAACCAGGATCCATTAAAGGCCCTTATCATGCCAGGTGATATTGTGCTTTAGTGGTGTATACTCCTTATTTTCAATCAAATCAGACAAGCTGACACACAGTAACCCTGGAGGCTTCGGGGGCCCCATGAGTTCTGGGGCCCCAGGGGAGTTGCTAGCCTTGAGGATACTGTAATATAATGCATAAAATCAGGCCACTTTATTCATTCTGATAAAAAACGGTCGGGGTATCTGAGTGATTATGGAATAATTTTACCAAGAGGCCCGACTCCCGACTTTTTTAAACGTTTAACTTAGATCCAAGACAAATGAAGTATCAGCAGTAAAGCTTTCTAGCTCAATCTCTCCCCTCGTGCACGCGCGACAGCATGCGCACGCCACGGTGTGGGCCGCTGTTGGTATGCTGAGTGACAGCTAGAGGTGAGAGAAGAAGATCACCGTAATCCCATTGTAAATAAAAACTAAAACCTGAGGAACGAAGGGAGAAGAAAGAAACGCCGAGGAGCAGGCAAACACTTGTCTTCATCTTCTCCCTTTCTAAGAAACAGACAGAAAACAGACGGAATATTCCCTTAGCCTATTGGGACTCAGTGCATATGGTATATGGTTGTGTCGCAACTTTATCGCAGTTTATGGGAGGCCTCTAAATTTATAGACCCTCGTATAATATTCCTGTCGACAACTATTCACATTATAGGCTACTCAATGAAATCTTACCTCGCTTTTTGAATCGTCGATTTGACTTTATGTGATAATGTTACGCTATTTATTGTCCTACTTCCATGATATTTGAACGTTTTAATTTAAAGGCCTACATGTCTTTAATTATTTTAAGATTACTTTGCGTAAAGATGGAAAAAATATTGCTCTTAATTGTCAATTGAATTATTTTATTTAAAGAAAGGCTCATGAATGATAAAGTAGGCTATTAATAAAAAAATCAATATAAAAAATAAAAGCAAGCTAACACTCGTTTTTCAGAAAGTTAGACAGAGATAAAGAACAGAGAGAACATGTAATTCCTGGTTTCCTGGATGATTAGAGGGTCGCCGGTCCTCCTGGCCTGCAGTGAACTGATCCAGCCGGACTCGCACCTTATTAAAGGGAAGCAGATTAAAGATCAAACGGTCGCAGTCCGATTGTGTTCAAGAGGATGACTAGGGGAGAGAGACGGGAATGAGTTGTGACAAGTCCCGTGGTTCAGAGGCTCTGTCAAGTTGCGCTGCGATGCGTCAACCCGGTGAATCACCAGCACCGTGGAGGAGGATAACGAAAGAAGGAGAGACAGGGATGGGAAGGAGGGGAGGAAAAGGAGAAACGGGTAGAAAAAGAGGAGGAGGTACAAAAAGGCTCTGCAGTCATTCAGTCTGTCAGACCACACGCACCAAGTCAGCGAACCGTCAATAGTAAGCTCCATCCTCTCCTCTGTAATAGCTTTAATATAATCAATACGTCCATTTATAGGATTAAAAAAGCGACATCACCTGCATTTTTTCCTTCATCACCTCCAGAGTTGTCTGAGGGAGGAGAGCAGATTTAATTGAGCCGACACATGATGAAAAGTTGCGATTTTTTTAAGAGCGCGAACTAATCTGCAGGAGAGGAGAGGAGAGGAGACATCATTATCGGTTTAGTTCAGCTCTTCAATTTGCCAGCGGATGAACTCCTGAGAGCGCACCGAACGGAATAAAAGGATTTGGGGAAAATGAAACGGTGTTGCGGAGGTAAGCGCATTAATCTTTACACTACACTAATACTTTTATGGAAGTTTTTAAAAAACAGAAATGTGCTTCTTTATCATTCCTGTCCTGCTCTAATAATTAGGTTATTATTATTTAGTTACAATTTCTCATTTTCCTGTCGTTCGTCGATATGGAGATTTATTTATCTTGCAAATCCAATTAATATTAAAAGTTGTAAAAATGTTCAAAGTTGGGTATCCTATACAATATTAAGTGTGTTTTCAGTTTTCGCCCACTTTCTAAATATCATCCTATCTTGTGGTTTAATTGCGCATACATTTTGCAGCTAAAACTAAAGAATATAATTACAAGCATGCTCTTATATATCACTCAAATTGATTTTGTAACCCTGGAAAGACATAAATTAAAGCCTTTTTAAAATGCTTTTTGCTATTTATTTATTTTTTTAAACATCCCAAATTAGTTTAAAGGTGGTTGTAAATCATTTCTTCACATTAGAAAATGTATGATGAAGAAACAGAAGGGTTTGGTGGCTCATCAGCAAACCTCAAAGGTTATCAAGAGAATAATAGACAGAAAAAATGTTTTATGTCTTTTTCAGATTTTCCAAGAAATGTGAAGGTTATGTGAGAGGAATGTGAGATTAACAGACCACAAAGAGAGAGAGAGAGGGAGTAAAAAGACTGAAAGAAAATGTGTGTGTGTATAAAAGAGAGAGAGAAAGGCTCTTATTCACAGTAAAAAATGACAGAGGTTGAGGGGGTCAGAGGCAGCCAAAGCCCCTGTCTAGTTAGTTGTCACCGATATGAGAAAGTACATGATTCACGTTAGTCAGGGTGTGAGAGGACACACACACACGCACACACTTTTCCCCCTGGGACAATGGTGCGGCTGCTGCTTCGTGTCTATGAAAGGAGGGAAAAGGAGGTGAAAGAAAGAGGGAAAGACAGTATACTGAAGGATGGCTGCGTGATGAAATGATGCGCTGAACATAAGATCAGTTATCATCATAAGTTCCTCTCTTCCTCTCCCTCATCCTGTCTCTCCTCCCTCGCTCTCCTCGTCCCCGTCTAGGTGGTCACATCGTGTGAACTGGCCATCAGCAAATTTGGTGTAACTTTAGAAGGACAATAAATAGAAAGCTGAGTGCTGAACAAACTGCTGCTCCCACTGATACTCAAATTAACAAACAGAAAGCTCAGCTGTTGCCTGACACACACACACACACCTCCCCAGGTAGACACACACAGCGACATATGTTCACACACATAGATGCACAGAAACATGCAAACATGTTTTTCCTCCCTTCATACTCTTTCCTCCCTCTCTCTCTTTCCAACACACACAGATGCAGACACACACACACACACACACACACACACACACACACACAGAGACAAGGCCTGTTATTGCTGGGAGGGTTGAATTAGTGTCGGTGTGTTTCGGATAAAAGCGTTAGTGTGTGTTGGACCATTGAGCTCAAACAAACTGGCCAATAGGAGGAAACAAAGGAAGAGTGAAAAGAGAGAGAGCAGGGGAAGTGGAAAGGAGAGAGAAAAGTGAACCTTTCACATCTTTTGATTCGCTCAGCACCATCCTCAATTCTTCACGGTGTATATGTATATATATATATATGGATGTCAAGAGGATGTGTGGAAGGGGGGAGGGGGTTGTGTGTGTTGGGGGTGAGAGAGTAAAGAGAGGTAGAGACAGATAACTAGAGAGAGGGACGGAGGGAGAAGGAGAGAGGAACTGGCGGTAGAGGGGTTAATGCAGTGCAGATTCCCGATTGACAGAAGTTAGCAGCACCCAGAGGGAAAGAGCGAGAGGAGAGAAGGGGGGAATGATATAAAATGAGTCGGTCACGCTTTGAACAGTTACACATGCTGTTTACATTTTTCCCAAATTAACATGGCCCCTCGCTTCAGAAAACTCTCCCTCACCGGCTCCCTCTCCCCTCCACCAACTCCTTTTCCTCTCCCTCCTTCCTTTCAAATCCTCTCTTCCTCCTTCTCCTTCTCCTCCCTTCTGTCTCCAAAATATCTTTCCTCACTCTCAGATCCAGATTCAAATCCATTACTTTAACAGACTACTGTTAAAAGTCCTGCGATCAAACCTTTACTAAAGAAGAAGTATATAGTATCATCATCATATCAACAGTACTCATTATGCAGGAAGAATGGCCTCTGTGAGTTAAATTATATTATTGGATTATTTTTATTTCTGATGGGTGTTACCAGCATTTTAATGTTGTGGTGGGTCAGTGTGGAGCTCATTTTAATTCTTCTATATACCATTAGGTAGTTTAAATGGCTGTATATTTATATGTACTGTATATTTTAAAGTCTCATTTTAGATTTATAAAATCTTAATCTGCAAAGTAACTAACTTTCAAATAAATGTAGTGGAGTAAAAAGTACAATATTTACCTCTGAAATGTGTTATACTACTCAAACAGATTGATGAAGTAGATAACTTTATTCGCTCATGCACAGTAACAAATAACAAAAGATACTCAAGTCAAACCGCAGACAACATATGAAAGACACACTGCCACAACAAAAGTAACACTAACACACAAACTAACTCGTATTCCAAGAAGATATTAGTGTAGCTAAAGCCACTAAATTAAAAGACAATATATTAATACAATCAATCAATTAGTAAATAAAAGCTGACCATAAGTGATGCACCCTTAAAAAAGGACCAGTAAAACAGGTAACACATTTGAAATAAAAAATCTAACAAAACAATTAACAAGGGCAGATAAACTAACAAATATTTTTATTAGCAGTTAATTATCTTTATCAATTGATCGAACAGTTCTTTGGTGTAGAATGTCAGAAAGTAGAGAAAAATCGCAGCTTTTCAAAAATCACAATTTCCTGAATCCCAATGGTTGACAAAACATCACTTGTTTTGTCAACCAAAAGTCCACAACCCAAATATATTCTATATAACATAGTTTATCATCAAAGAAGACAAAGAAACAGCAGCAAATCCTCATAATATATACATCTGAGAAGCTACAACTAGAGAATATTTTCCATTTTTGCTTGAAAAACGGTGATTAATCCATTATCAGAATAGTTGCTGACTAATCTTCTATCAATTGAGTATTAATTGACTAATCGTTTCTGCTCTATACTAAAAAGTACAACCTGTCGGATCTGTACTTCAATACATTACTCAGTTACTTTCCATTACTGCTTTCCTACTTTCTCTTAAAGCAGTGACAGAGCAGAGACTTTGAAATTCAGCAGCGCGTTCTTGTCTGATTCTCTTTTTAGGATTTTTTTTTAAGAGAAAACCATGAGGTGGAGATGGGGAGTAGCCTGGGTGAGGGTAGCGGGGGAGGAGGAGGTGGGGTGTTAAGAGGTAAATTAAAAACCGAAGGTCTGACAAAGGGGAAGGAGGGCATGAAAGATGTTGATGGAGGGAACGAGTGGAGCCAATTAGTGAAAGGAAGAGAGGGGAACGGTAATTAGGGAGAGAAAGGAAGGAGACTTTAAAATGGAAGTTTGATCTTTCAGGAAGATTTAGGGAGAGAGGGGGGGGACAGATGAAGCGACAAAGAAATTGAAACCAAACATGGTGATAAAGTATGGAGGGACTGGAATCCACAGATTTAAAAAAAGACACAGATAGATTGGCTTATAAGGTGAAGAGGGAGACAGACATCGGGGTAAGAAGGGGAACTAAACAGAGGAAGTTGAGTTTACGACTAGCGAGAGTAGTTGCACAGAGAGTTTCTGGGCATAAACATAATTTTTATTGGATTTTTAATGTGTTTGTTCTTTTGCCTTTGTTTTTGGGTCATTGATGTTATTTGGCAACCCTAGTGTGTGTCCAGTGCCAAGAGGATCAATTTGAAATTCAGTATGAACAAACTCCAGAGGAAGGAGTCTCATGGGAGAAGTGATGGGAAAAGCGTGTGTGTTTGTGCATGTGTGTGTGTGTGTGTGTGTGTGTGTGTGTGTGTGTTCTTTAATACACAATGGTTTGTTTACATGTATTTATTCAGTTTAAAGTGTGTGCATACATGGATCTACGCCCCAGTGCACAATCTGGATGCATATGTGTGCACGTTTGTGTGTGTTGAGTTAGTGAAGGAATGCACATTTGATTGAGTACAGACTGCACATAAATCTGGCCTTTAACTGTACACAGACACACAACACTGACCCTGACCCCAGACTGTCAAACCCCCCCACCCCTCACTCACCCTCACTCACCTCGCTGGCGGCCCAACGCGTGTCTCTGGGCGCTTCCATGGTGGCTCTATCCCTCACATCAGTCTGTTGATGTGTGCATGTTTTTGCCCCCGGCACCCTGCACAGGTGTGTTTATGTTTAGGGTAAGTGTTATGACAGGAGGCTGAATTGCCACCAGGTACATTGCAGCAGAATATTAAATAAAATATGCAAGAAACAAATAGCTCCTCTGAGTTTGGCTCCGATGGGTCTTTTCTGTCAACAAAGCCACAGTGAGCCTCCAGCTCTGTTCCTGACACGTTAGCGAGATGGCAACAAATATGCAAGACAAGTCAGAGGATGGGAGCACATTCTGAGAAAGAAATGTGAAACTTTTTAGTTTAAAAAAATGGTGATAGATAACTAAATTAAAAAGTAACACAATGGCTACAGTATGTGGATTTTAGTGATATTGAATGATGAACTAACCTAAAGAGTGCGGAGAATCATTCTTGATCTTGGCAACACATATCTGTGGTAAAAACTTCTAAGCTCCAGGTTCACCAACTAGCTTTTTCTGGAGCTGTCAACCATATTCCAAGGTCTTCTTCATCGAATGGAAGGTGTCATGAGTGCAGTACTTCGGTTGGTGATGACCCCTAAACAAGTTCATTCGCTGAAGAAGACAGTGGGATGGGATACGATTAAAAAGCTAGTAAGTGAACCTTGAGTTTATGCTGAATTCACACAACGTGGGCAGAATGGGAAGGACAGTAAAACTTCCCGTTATTGTGACTTGTGAACGTTCACTCATTATTCCAAAGTGGTTATCCCCACTGATGGCCCTGTGGTCACATCATTTAATTAGCTAACTGAATTAGTTTGTTTTCAAATGAAATCACAGAAAAAAGTGTTTATCGCTTCTTAAATTAGCTGAATCAGTTCTATTAGGGTTAATATTGGATTTAATTTAGATGTAACTGCCAGTGATGGAGGATTTGCAGCCATTTTCCCAACCATTTGATGACACTTTCATCTGTCAGAAACTCCCGATATTCCCGACTTCAGCTGACGGAAGGGTGACGTGAACCTGGCTTTAAAGCATTTTATCACAGAAACTTTTTCTTTCTACAATGCACATGTAGCAGTTTGTAAATGAACTCATATGAACTGAGGCTTGCAGCCCAAATCAAATTATCAGTATGTCCAGATTGACATATAACGTCAATGTTCCATCCAGGGACTGCCGCATGAAACATGGCTGGATACATCAGTCACTTCTGTCCCTAATGTTGTCTAATATTGTCCTCCGGTGTAGCAGAGGAGTTCTGCACAGTGACTAGATAACACTGAAGTGTGGAGAGTGAGAGGATGTAGCCTGCAGCATGTTGTTTTGGTTCTGTTTTAACCTTTTGTTCCAAAATCAGGCTGCATGGTTTGATTAATAAATTAAAAGTTAAATCTTGTCAAAGTTTTACAATGTATGCTCACCAAAAGTATGCCATGACAATATACTGTAGTCATTCCAATGAAAGTTGCCCTTGAAATGATAAACATCTAATTTGGACTGGATTCATAACAACTTCTACATATTAATGTTTCCTCTCTGTATAAGACCTCTTTCAAGTGGTTAGAGCGATGGAGGGCAACCTCTTTTGGCACTGGAGCTAGTTTTTCCTGGACCAGACTGGAGAGATTAACTTGCACATGGTTTTCCCACAATACCAAATTCTGTTTAAGTGCTTGTTTAAAACCTCAAATGGTGGTGCATGTTGGGAAAGATGAAATACTAGTCCTCTCAAACACTGGGTCACTGGTTTACCAAAACACCGTCTGGAGTGTAAAAACAGTGTGTTACAAGGCTCTTTTTTCCCTGAACGCGACCTTGAGCCCCAGAATTCAACTGTGAACCCCGACCCTGTAGTGGTGTTTAACTTTGACCTGTTTGGAGCTCAGAAGCTCTGGCGTCTGAACCTCATGTTCAGCTCTGTATTGCAGATGGCAGCCAGACTCCAGAGTGCCACATCTGACTTTACATCAGCGAACAATCCGTAGATAAAAATATGATCTGTTGTGAATAATGGAGCTCCCCTGCGTGTGCATGCGAGTAACCCTAACAGGTATGTGCGGCAAAATGTGTAGAGAGTCACACACACATTTACAGAGGCAGGTCACGGTTGGCCGTTGTAGGGAACCCCTGTGTTGCTGTAATGCAATCCTCCCACAGAGAATGTTCTGGTTTCAACCCTGCCCTGCAGAGTGTGCTTCCACTGCCAGGTACACAGACACAGCCCCAAGCCTGCAGGGCTCCCCCTTGAAGTTGGGTTATATGCCGACTATAGTGTAGTTACTCAATATAATATTATATAACAACAACACGGCTCTTGGTTTGAGTTATCTCAGTTTACTCGTACAAAAGAGCGGTTGTTTTAAGCCACAGCGCAGGATGCTTTTAGACATGTCAGCGCTCAATCAAAACAACAAGAGACTTTAACGTCTGGCAATCATCTCCGAGCATGTGGCTGCAGACAAAAGGAAATGGTTTGGAACAGTTTGGGTTGATTTTTGCCAAGGAGAATTTTCTTTCTCCATCCCAGGCTCCTTTTTTTTGGTACCTGTTTATTCCTTCTGAATGCGACCCTTTTTGCACACTGTGTGTCCTTTTCCTTCAGGGCTGTTTACTCTGAGAGTCAACGATGTCGATGTCGGGGTGTTTTGATGCTAATGGAGGATGTGCGGTGGGAGGAGCCCGTGGCTTGATGAGCTCCAAATGTTCAGGCGTCGCTGAAAGATTCTTATTGCTTCTGACAGGTGATGAGGCTTTTGCGGTTGAAGAGATCGGGGAAGGCTTGGCTGATGGGGGCTGTCCTAGTTGACTGATTTCAAGGTGTGTGTGGGAGCATGTGGGAGTTGCCCGGGCCCAACCACAGTGTTTCAGAAAATAGTCTGTTAGGATGCTTTGATGTAGCCGACAACTCAGGGTCAACAGGTAGTGGAAGAGTTACCAGCGATGAAGGAGGCTGTTTTTTTTGTTTTGTTTTTTAAATCGAGCAGCTGGGGAGTTGTTTGCTCAGGTTTTGTCCCTATGTCACTCTGATGACAAGCATTTCTAATCCTGTTTTAATTTGAAACTGCCAGTTTCCCAATCTGTCGTTAAAACTCAAGTCATTTGTTGAGCACAGCTTTTTTCAGACAGCTTGAGCTTGTTAGGCAAGTTTCGAAGCAGAGTAGGTTACTTTTATTTAAATATATGCCATTGTAACACATTCTTGTTTTAAGTAGCGCAGCAGACAATACATTTGTGTGTATTGAGTACTATAGAGTACATAACATCATTAAGTTTCTACCCAACCCTGTTTGGGAGTGCATACCGATACGTCAAATGTAAGCGGTTGAGTCAGAGGAAAAAGGTGTTGACTGTTTTAGGTCAGAACTTGTTTTCTTAGAACCACTGAAAATGTGTTGAAGTTAAATGCTTTGCAAGTGTGTAAGCCATTCACTTAAAACATTTTTTTCATCCTGTGGGGCCAGCCGTGATGGATAGATGAAAGAAAAAAAAAAAAGGGGGCAATAGAGGGAGAGTAGGAGAGCTAATCGAGGTAAATTGGCTGTTGTTATTTTGACCCGAGGCAGAAAAGAGATAAGAGCGTTGAGAGGAGCAAAGGAAGAAAAGTGGGGAGGAGAAAGGTATGATGAGAAAGAAAGGGAAGTTTGAGTGCTGTGTGACTAGTGTGAGAGGAGCAAGGATTTAAATTGATGATGCAACGGGAGGCCCGAGGTGAGTCAGAGAAAGACAGAGTGAGCGAAAGAGAGAGAAAGCTGACAGGGTCAAACACACTTGTGTTATTATACATATTATTGTTTTTACATAATTCACACACATTATACATAATTCACACCTGTTGAACAGCAGCATGTTTTGCCCATAATTACAAGCATGAATCACTGCCTACAGTCTGCATGTCAGGAGGATGAGAGAGAGCGCAGGCAGGATGGGAGAGGATGACGGAGAGCAGAGAAATGACGACGGAAATGTTTTGTGCTTGTGCGAAAGGGCCAAGGAAGTAAGGGAGAGTGTGTGAAAGTGAAAACGCACACAGAGACAGAAAGCATGGGACGAAGAGAAGTGGACGAACATGAAGTTCCCTAATGTTGAAAACCACCTTTCAGCTCCAATTTTCTC
This sequence comes from Maccullochella peelii, assembly GCA_002120245.1. Classification (NCBI taxonomy): domain Eukaryota; kingdom Metazoa; phylum Chordata; class Actinopteri; order Centrarchiformes; family Percichthyidae; genus Maccullochella; species Maccullochella peelii. The sequence continues at coordinate 33,715 of LKNJ01000847.1, forward strand.
TGTTTGAAACCAGAGACAGGGGCACTAAAAGGTTTCCAGTGTTACAACCCCCTCACCCCACCCCACACACACACACACACACACACACACACACACACACACACACACACACACACTCAAAATCATTGTATACACTCACTGCAATGTGAATTTAATCCACATATATAATTACGGCTACAAACATTCTCACAAACACTCACACAGTAACATAAAACACCCACACAAACACTCTAAAACCTAAACAAAAAGTCATGCAAACATACAACTGATACAAACACATTAATGTTTGTGATTGTAAAGAAAGCCACATGTCTTTGTTTTTGGGATATCGGTCAGGAATGAACATATGTGTGTGTGTGTGTTTAAGCGGCTGTTTGTCTGACAGGCTGGTGCATTGAACATAGGAGCCATTTGCCTGACTGTCTGAAGCTATTAAGCGAGGTTTTATTTGAAGCCAGAGTAAACCTCCGACAGCCAGAAACCTCTAAAATTAGACTGGACACGGAAAAAGCTTTATTGGCAATGTCAGATGACTCTGACCTGGCAATATGTAAACACACGAGGCCATCGCCATAGAGACAAAGAAATACACCGGAATATTGTAAAAATTCCTCTAAACAGTGTGACGGTGCAGTGACTGGAGCAAAGCTTGGAAACTGCTGCTGGAGGTGATTGTAGTCTGTTGAGCTCTCAAATCATCAAATTCATTAAAAACCCAGCATCCAAGTTAAATAATCACAAAATGTCTGAGAAAATAATGGCTGAGATAAATTTCGCCTCAATGTTATGATTACAAATACCTCTGCAGTGTGTGTTAATTATCACTTGGACACCCATGATGTGGGTGTCATTAAAGAAACATCTCACACTGTCTGTCTGAGTTTTAATCAGTCTTTTGTTTTATACATTTCTCCACACAGTCCATCAACACCAGCTCGTCCTGCTATTGGCTGCTGCCATGGCAACGGCCCTGGATTCTTCGCACAACCTGGCCAGTGAGAGAAGTTCGATTGAAAGCACGTACGAGCTGACCAAATTCCTGGAGTATCAGCTCAAGGAAATCAAAGACATATATGTGAGTAATTGTTTTGTGATTCCATTCTGTTTCAGTACAATCTCTCTTTGATTTAATCACAATTAGAAACACTCCTACAAAAGTTCCCATTAAAGCAGCTATAATCCATATTTTTAATAATAAGAATCTATCAATGACAATGTGAAAAAATGGGACAATATGGGAGGTGTCGCTTGTAGTGATGAACCCACAGAGAATTAACACCTGAATCTTCAGCTCCCTTCGGCTTTACGGAGCTTTATAGTGAGTTTCAACTCACTGTTTATCTGTCCGACCCGCAACTTCACTGTTCTGGTTCACTCTCACTGCTCTCATAGCATCATTTTCGGCCACAGCAGGCAGCTGTTTTCATTGAAAAAGCTCTAAAAAACCCCTGTACACTGCCTGCTCAGCAGCAAACAGCAGAAAGACACAGTTAGCAACTAGCTGGTGAACATAGTGCAGCATTTAGCAGCTAAAGAGCTGGATATTTCACTCAGGAGTTAGTTGAGACCAAAAACAGAGCTAAGAGAGACTTAATATTGGACTTACATTCACCAGGTCGCAAACACACGACAAATGATAATGTTGCTCCAGAACTGCTGGATGTGTAAATAAGCAACAAATAGCTTAGCATAAATACTGGAAACAGGGAGGAAACAGCGTGGCAACCTCACAGTTACCACAAAACTTTAGAAAACACTGTACCCAATCAATATTGTTGTTTTAAAAAATTACTTTTACAGGATAGCACCATGTTATCGTGCTTAACTATTTTAAAGCATTTGGTCTAACTTGTGTCTTAGCTTTCTTCTGTGTACTCACCATGTTAATTGCTGAGATCTGGGAATGTCTCAGCAATTAACATCGCTATGAAGAAGTCTGACAAGAAAAATGAGCATTCAGGACAAGTTTCATCCAAACCCTCCGGTTAACTATACTAAATCAGAAGAAAAAACAAAGCCAAACTGCAAAGTCATTGTTGTAAAGATTCATCACAGTTTAAAGGTTGACTTCCCGGTTCAGTGTTGACCTACTGTACTTGTCTTGTCAAACTGTGATAATAAGTAATAAACCTTCTCATCCTTTCTTCTCATTTTTGTGTATCTCCTCCAGCTGACCTACCTAGGCCCTCCATTCAACGAGAAAGACTTCTCCCCTCCACGGCCCAACAGTACGGCTCTGTCCCTGCCCAGTGCCGCCACCCGCCTAGAGCTGTGGCACGGCCTAGAGAACCAAGCTCGGCTCGCCCAGAACCAGAAGGCCTACTCTGTCCTGCTGGCAGCCGTCAGGGAGTTGGCCCGCTCCACCCTCTGCCCCTCCCTCAAGACCTCCCTGCTGCACTTTTGCACAGGCCTGGATGGGCTGCTGGGCTCCATATCTGCACTGATGACCACCCTCGGTTACGCACTTCCTCCTCCATCTGCAAACATGGGAAGTAACGCTGGAGAGCTTCAGTACCCTCAGAGGGGTGCAGGAGGCGACCGACCAGCTCCACTGATGAGCCAGAGCCTTTACAGGTCCAGAGGCGGGACAAGGACAGAATCCGGTCAGCGTAACAACCAAAGAAAAAGCGGGATGAGGGTGGTCGGAGGAGAGAGGGAGGACGCCGTCACTGTAGACATGGTGGAAAAAAAGAGAGGGAAAGAGGGGAGGAGAGCGGAGGCGACCGCAGCTGGAGGAAGGAGTGGCGGATCGAGGGAGAAGGTAAGAGGAGAAAGAGGGAGGAGAGTGAAGAGAGAAGAGCCTGAGAGCAGGAAATGGACTGCCAGCATAGAAGAGAGAGTAGGGGAGGAGGAAGAGGAGGAGCTGGAGAGATGGGGGAGGAAGAGAAGGTTGTTGAGTATCAACGAGGATGGAGAGGAGAGGGAGAGGCAGCCTGAACCCAGGGTAGAAGTGTCGTACCTGGGCACAGAAAGCTCCCTTCGACAACTGACCATCCAAACCAACAACAACAACAACAATCAATACAGCTACAACCTGAACTCCCGTCACCCAGACACACTCAGAAAAGAAGATGGATTTATTGTAGAGAGAAGCAGAGGGTTCATGATGGAGGAGGAGAAGCAAACAGACATGGAAGCTACCTCCTCTTCCTCCACTTTCTATCATCAGCGTCGGCCTCCCCGCTCCCTCCTCTCCCCCACCCTCCAGCCTCCTCTGTCCACCCTCTCCCTCCTCTACCAGTTCGGAGCAGGTGAGGAGCACACCCTCCTCTCCCAGCCCGTCCCTCTGTCTTTACAAAGGGGCACCTCCCTCCTTTCGCCTCCCCTGACTCCGCTCCTTTCCTCCACCTCCTCCTCCTCCTCTTCACTGCTGTCGGTGCGGCCGACGATGAACGATTTTGCCAGGAAGGTGGAGGGATTTTGGATATTGCGTGAGCTGCAGAGTTGGCTGTGGCGATCGGCGAAGGACTTTAACCGCCTCAAGAAGAGACTCCGAGGCTGAGACACTGAGACACACACACACAAGTGCAGTATATCGGAAATCTATTATTTGCACAAAATCTGAGTGGAAACAAACTGAGAGCTTTAACAGACAGAAGCACATAAACACATTCATGCTTAACACATTCATTCATACCGTCCTGGAATAAGTGAATGAAGGACTATTTGGCAGGTCACCAGAAGCGCTAATGGAATATAACACACACAAAGCCAACACATTACCAGCACTGTCACCCGCCTGATGCACACAGCAGCTCACTGAGCGAGAGAGACAGACTCAGACTGGGCTGAGTTACCGGACTTCACGGCTCATAGATCAACAGAAATACCACTGTAGGTGGTTAGACACATACACACACACTCACTCACACAGGGGTAGACCGAGTGACAGGCAGAGAGACAGACAGTGCAGCCATTGAGCAAGAACTGATTCAGTGACCCCAGATGTGTGAATCAGCAAACATTCATTTTCTCTGAAGGAAGAAGGGAAAATGTATGAATGGATAGAATACAAAAGGAGAGGAGGAAATGGCCAGAGGGATGAAGAGGAGAGGAAGAGGCAAGAATAGGGGAGGAAGACGGGAGGAGGCGTGAGTCAGGGGGATGAGCACTGGAAATAACGGGCAGAGGGGTATTGCTGAGTAATCAGAAGTCGGTTGGTCAGTTACAGTAACTCTACAACAGCGCTACACATACTGTCCAGACAGAGAGGTGGTCACACTCACACACACACATGCACACACACACATGCACACACACACTTATTGTGGTAGTTGGTGCCTTAACATACCATTCACTTCTATGCTCACTCATTTGTACCACTTTTTAATGATTTCATTCCATAGCAAGAAATATTTAACACAATCTTAAAATGTTTTAGAGTAGAATCATTTTTCCTAAAAAACAACAGTTGTCTGTATAAAGAAATACACTTATTTGCTTCCTTGCTGAGAGTAAGATGAGAACATCAATACCACTCTCACGTTTGTACATGTGGGTCCGAATATCCAGTCAGACTGCTGGCCGACTCTAGCTGTGGAAGGAACTCCTCGCTGGTTTCAGTTCATTTAGGTTTACGAATAGACGCAGTGAGAAACTAAACCAAAATACTTCAGGGATGACAGTTAACCATACATTGTCCATCATGGTCTACGGCACGCCATTCTCATGCATCCATATCTCCAGGCTCATATTGGATCAGACCTGCTCTCTTGAAGTTTGTCAACAAATCAAATATCACAAATGACAACCTGTGACTGTGACAGTATCTACGTCAGTGGAACTTCCTCTAGCCTATTGCTTTGACCATAAATCCAGTTTCAGTCTTCATGCTAAGCTAACTTAACCATCTTCTGGCTCCAGTTTCATGTTTAACAGACAGATTCAGTATGAAAGTGGTATCAGTCTTCTCATCTAACTCTCAGAAAGAAAGCCAATGAGCACATATCCCAAAATGTTGAACTGTTCATTTAAGTAACTTCACACTCCAAAGCACAACAATTGAAGTGAATTTTTTCGTGCGTTTTAAAACATGAAATCAGAGACTGTTTTCCCTTTGGCAACTTACAGATGGCTTCATTTCCTTTTCAGAATAAATCTATTGTTATGTCTTTGCAATGTGCCTTGGATGATGTGGCTAAAGGTTATGGATCGTATCTCTATAATATTTATTGAACAAGATGTTTATTTATTTTTCTCCAGTGTGAAAATACTGTATTGTAACTCAAGAGAGAATAAATACTAGCTTTTGTACAGAGCGTGGTGTTATTGGTCATTTGGGAGCCCATAGACAAAAAAGAAATGCATATGGGATTTTTGTTTGCAATGGTTTTAGTTTTATAGGGATGGTTTCGGGTGATTGGCACAAGGGGAGAGGAGTTTGGGGTCGGGGCGTTTTCTGGAAAACAAAGGCCGGCTCACATTCATGACAAAAAATGGAGCGGGAGAAAGGCGGGGTATGAGAGAGTTTTTATTTGTCTGTCCTGGTGAAAATTTACGATCTCTTGTTTTTCCTTTCATCTCTCTATTCCCACCTCCCACTGCATCATCCCTCCTCCCACTTTGCTTTCTTTTCTCATCACACTATCTCACGAAGCTCCTCTTCCCCCCAAAAAACATCCCTCTGACCTGTGACAGTGAGGGATTTACATGAGCACAAACAGGCACAGGTACAAACACACCCCTTGGTAATCCCACCGACCGCCCAGCTCTCTTGTTGTGTCTGTCGATTCAATGCCGCCGTTCTCCCTGTCTCTGTCACCGCCTCTGCCTCTTATCATCTTTGCACATCCCTTGTCTTCTACACCCACTCTTTTATCGCTTTCTCACCTGTTATCTTCTTTTTTTTCTTTCTTTCTTGTTTGGCTTTATTGCTTTCCACTACGCTTTTTTCCCACGTGCTCTGTGGCTCTCTGGCTCCCTCTCCTCGCCCCAGGCCAGATATTAAAGGATCAATGAGAATCTCCCTTCCATCACCTCCGAGGTACACACCTGCACACAACCGCACACACCCTCCCTGACACAAATGGGGACCACGTGCTGACAAACAAGTGCACACATGAACCTTAAAAAGGAGCATTAGCCGAGCAGGAAGTGACTTATATGGGAGGTCGAACCGTATCAACGCTGACACATCATCACACACTCATGACTCTCACTAAGTAGGGGAAAGGGTTAACGCTGACAGAGACATTACACATATGTATACACACACATATACACACACACGAGACGCTGTGTGTTTTTTACATTCAGTAAGCAATGACTGAGGGGCCGCCAGTAGTCAACAAAGGCAGCTTTGTATGGTCTGTGTGTGTGTGTGTGTGTGTGTGTGTGTGTGTGTGTGTGTGTGTGTGTGCGCGCTTATCTGTGTATGCGTATTGTTTGCCCGTGTGTGGGCTTGCAAACGTAGCACGTGTGTGAATCATTATCTCTATGTGTCAGAATTTTGTTGGAATGAGGCTTGTCATGCATAGCTATCTAACAGCCATCACTCACCGTTGTCTCTCTCTCTCTGTCAGCGAAGCACAGACAAATTGCTGTAACTAATACGTAACAGGATAGCTGAGCCCCGTTTGTATGACTCAGCTGGCGAGTCCTTCGATAAAAACAGATACTGTGAGTGACAAGGCATCGACATTATTGGCTCTGCTGCTCAGACAGGCATGTCTGTACGATTGGCAGGCTGTGATATAAGACTCACAGCCTACAGAGGAGTTGATGTGCGGCCCATCTTGTTTAAGACCTTTTATTTGCTCTTGGAGAGCACCTCTTCTGTTCTTTTTTTGTGGCTCCTTCGCTCCACACTTCATCTCCTTTTAGTCTTAAAGAAAAACACCAAGATTTTGGGAAATTCCTCCGTGTCCCCCTGTGGAGGTCAAGTGCTCGCCTCATTTTATCACTTGTACGTACATCACATTGAATGATAACACTGTATTCTACTGGCATTATCTCAAAATTGAATCTAGAAGAAGAAGATGAAGAAGAAGATAGAACTTTTTGGCATTATTAAAATAGTACTGGACCGATTTAGCATTGTTCTCCTATGGACAACTGACAGACAAAAAATTATCAATTGATGCAGCAGAATCAAAGATATTGTCTTTTTTTATTCCACTTCCACCTACATTACCCACAATGCAACTCGACCACTGACAGTTCAGTCGGAGATTTGAGACGTCACTTCATGCAATTTAGGAGGCTTCACGCAGCTCCCTCTGAGGCAACAAAAGGCTTTATACAGTACAACTGTTGTTACATATACACTATTACTCACCAAGAACTTTGAACAGACTTGAATGTGTAAAACTGTTGGAGTTTAAGACCTTAAGGACTATTTATTCTGTCTAAAAATTGCATAGTACACTTACTACATAGACACTGTTAGGTCACTGGAAGTTGAAGCACTTCCAAGGCTGGGATAGTCAAAAGATTAGCAACTACGTTATATAGTATTTGACATAAAAATGCAGAGTCCAAGCAAAGTTGAAGCATTTCGATAAGAATCATCTGGTCATAAGCCTAAGCTAATTCTTTTTCATACACAGCTAACAATTAGCTGAAGCTAAAGATTGTGCTTTGTAGACTGTGGTGCAGTGTTTTTTCCCAGTTGCACCAACGAATCCTTTTGAATCTTTTACAGCTCTGATTCATACTGCTGAATGGCTTCTTCTCCATAGTGGTCTCTAGTATATCACAGTAGTTATAGCCATCCTCCATACCAAACTGACAGAAAAAAACATGGTTTCTCGGAAACAAAGATATCATTAAAAGAAAACTGTCAAATGGAAAAAGAAAACTTCCAAAATCTACCACTGCACAACTCTACAGGAGGCTGTGCATGGCAGATTAATATTGGTTTTTTGACTCGGATGCAGAGGTGAGTAAAACACCAGTTAACACTTAAGTCTTGTAGTGGCTCAGTGCTCATGTAACAAAGGGAATCACAGAACAAAATATGTATGTTATGTGGTTAGAATGTAAAAAATCTGAATATATCACAGGGGTTAGGAAATTACCAGGGTGTTATAGATACAAAAGAAGACTCTATTGTCTATTAAAGGTCATCTTTCTTATACCCCTGATGATTTTAGTGTGTGTGATCTCATCGTTGAAGCTGACCAATAGACCAATCTCCCAAAAACCTGTGTATGCCTTTAAGATACACAGATGCGTTCACCGAGCCGTTCTCTCGAACCTCCTCTTCCTCCGTGTCTGTCTTCCTCTCTCCTATTTCCTCTGTTTTTGTCACACTGTGTCTCCCAATCTTTTCTCCATATGTCCCTCTGCCTTCCTTGACCGTGTCCGTCCGTATGCCGTCCTCTCTAACTGCATGAGTTGCCATTTTTGTGTCATTTTGTGTCATTTTTGCCTCACTTTCACCCCATGTGTCCCCATTTCTCTGCTACAATCAAACCCTTTCACACTTTCCTCAAATTCCCTCGGCCACCCCCGCGTTCTCTCCCTCTTTTTCCATCTGTCTATTTCCTCCTCTCTTCTTCTCTCCTTTCTGTTCTGCTCACCTGCAGCACATAAAAATTCCTCTTTTCTTTCTCCAGAGGATTGTTCAGTCGCCTAGGGATTTACTGCATTCCTCTATGTTTTCTCTCCCTCTTTCTCTCCATATCTATCTCCCCTTGTTTCTCTCCGTTTTGGCAGCACTACACAGCGTTTGATTTAGCCTATCTTCTCCTTTGTCTTTTTAACACATTTATATCCCTCTTTAAGCCCCTCTGTGTTTTCTTTCTCCACCCCTCCCTGTCGTTATAATAACACATACTAATCCTATACCTGTCGTTTCCATGACCCCACCTTAATTTTTTTTTTTTTTACTCCGTATTACCTACTATACCTGCCCCACCTGGCCTCTCCCTCCTGCTGGGTTTCTGCCATGAGCTGGAACATCCCGCCTCCACTTACTTAGCTGGAGGGCGCAGGGTTGGGCTGCAGCTTCTCCCTGTCGTTTTTGGGTTGGTGGAGGTGGAGGGGCGCTCCAGGGCCCGGGGCCTGGGATGAGGTTGATTTATGAGTTAATCAATTGGTCGTCCGTGTGAGTGAGCAAAACCGCAGAGGTGTGTGAGCCCTTTCATGTCACTGTCTGTGCTTGTTGACTTAGTCCCTCAGGAAAACACCGGGAGCTGTCATTCCCCGTGTTGCTCAGCTCCTTGACATGTTTTCAAAAGCAATTAGGGAGAAAATGGGACTGGGTGTTCATTCATCTGATGGTTGAATGGCTTGTATGTGTGGATGTTCGTGTGTTGCGTGGGTGTTAAGGTCTTACCTGACCGTGAAAAGCAGTGACATCACACATGTCCACAAGGTAAATTCTGGCCTTCAAAACAAACAGAAACAAGCCTTGATATACGATGTCACTGAAGTTATCTTTCTCACCTGTTGAAACTTAGCCCAGTATCCACTTAAGTGTTAAAATAGTTTTGGTCTGCAAACTCCTAAGAAAAATACCTTTGGCTCTTTCAGTTGATAGATGATAAGAGATGATGTCTTCACCACTCCTTTACATCATCTCGCCGCCATTTCACGCTGGGCAAGTATAATTAGCTTGTGTGAGCTTGTATGCTGGGAGCTGCTGCCCATGAGGCTGACAACAGGAGAGACTCGAACTCTTGATTCTCCTCGACCGGAGAACCAAAACAACGACCGATGCAAAATGAGGTGTCCTGATGTACAAATAAAACAAGGTGGAGGCAAGGAATGCCATTACACGTTCAAACTGTTAAATCTGTTGTTAAAGCTTCTTCTTATCCAGCACTTTATATTCATCAGGACACTTCAGAGTGTACTGTGTCGCTCTGGCTAGGCCGTTTTCATTAATGAGAGAAGCCGTTGCCAGATGAGTTCACTGAATGCTGATTAAGCCTAAAAACCAGGGTCATGTAGAGAGAGAGTCAACAGAAGTTCAAACTGCTTCATCGTCACATGATTCTCGTAGACTTCAGATAGTTCTCTCTATATGGCTCTGGTTTGCCAGAGCTGAGGGGAGCAACCGTAGCGACGAAGTAGGCTACAGCAACTAGGAGTATGGAGGAAAAACGTCCAAGAAAAGTTTCTAAAGCTCAAGATACAAGAATGGTTAAAATGTCAACCAAAACTATGTTTGTGTGTTCTACAATGTGATTTGAACAACAGCAGCAGTATTTTTAGAATTTTTCTTTAACAACCTCAAACTTCAGTATCATGCTAAGATTTGTTCAGCTTCAAGTCCAGTAAAAACTAAACATGTTTGATGAAATTGTGATGTCTCAGATCAATTGATTGATGGGGAGACAAGAGGCTCAAATTTTACACCCCCACATATTTCAAGACAAACTGTGTCAACTGTTCATGACGTTTTTAGTAGAACAGTTCAGACTCTGTGTAATCTTAAAAATGTGGTGTTTCAGCTTCAGAGAAGCATTGTGTGTTTTTTTCATGCAGTTTTGTGTATTTGCTGTGCTTGTATTTTCTCTCTCTCTGTGTCTCTTTCTTTCTGCTTGTCTGTCTTGTCATGGTTTGCATTTCATGTATGTTTGTATGTGTATGTGGTGAGAGAGTGATGAAAAGAGAAAACAAGCAAGAGCTACTTTTAAGGAAAGAGAAAGACTGAGACAAAGCAGAGCCAGATGATAGACAGATGATAGAGGAGACGTTTGATGGCATCTAATAAGTCTGATAACTGACATGCATCCTGGCAAAAGCACAGGCACACAAATTCAAAACAGAGGGGGAAGCAGCAGGGACAGTTGGGGGGATAACAAAACAGAGTGAGGTAAACACACACATCCAAACACAGGGTATATCTCAGCACCTTTGTTCCCCGAGTCAAGCTATCCTGAGGTGATTCCAGCAGTTATAGCCAGAAACTTCCCTCTGCGCATTTGTTTTGCTCATTTTATGACAATCATATTCCTCCCCATCCCTCGTAAAATCTTATTTATGATTAATGGCTGCAGTGGTGTGTGAGCAAAAAAGTTTTTTTCCTCTTTTCTTTTCCCCGAGGCCTTGGGTGGGAGTCAATGAGGCGTTTTACTTGTTGCTGTGTCGCGGTCTACGTTACATGTTTGACGTGTCACGGTTTGTTAGAGACTAAAATGCCTGTTTTGGACCAGCTGTCCACCCACACTAGGAGGACTTACAGTGCTCTCACTCTTTCTTACACACACACACACAGACACACACACACACCTCCATCCCGCTCTGTGACCTGAAAATGGGAGAATGGTGCGAAAGGTAAATAGAAAGCTTTTAAACTGTCTGCGGGACACACAAAGACAGGAGATTATGGAAGAACTACAGACTCCTTCTATCTCTCTCTCTCTCTCTCTCTCTCTCTCTCTCTCTGTCTCTCTCTCACACACACACCCACACACACACACACACACACACATAGTCGCACACTTGTTTTTGTCACTTAGGAGGAGACGTTACATTGACTTACATTAATTCCCTGGAGACCTACCCTAATCTTAACCCTAACAACTACATGCCCCAACCTCACTTTAACCTTAAAAAATAAGTCTGGTGATATTCTATAAAACAAACAATACATTTAACCTTCTAATAACCTCTGATTCATAGACCGTCTATTGATGTCCAAAAACTTAAAAACACATCAATGAGCCACGCTGTTGTACTGGTTGACATGTTCCTTAATTATGGTGAACCCACATACACCATCCGTACTCATTAGAGCACCAAATGCGTATTAGTCCATGACTGAAAATAGTCCCTAACAAATGCACTATTTAATCCTGTTTGAGGAAAATTTTCTAAAAACTACAGTGCCCAATTTTTTTAAATTAATTTAAGCCTTTTTAAAGAATCAAAGTGTATATTTCTGACCCATTTTAAAAGATCTGCGTCTTCAGGAACCAACAGACTTGGGGCTGGAGGAGTCAGAAAACAGATGAATTCATTATTGACTATTCATGGGATTTGTCGACAACAACAAAAATACAGAATATTGCAAGCCTTATCCTTTAACCTAACTTTAACCAAAAAATAAAATTTCATGGTTAACCTTCTGGGGATTTCTCCCCAAATCTGAGGCAACTCTCCACAACGTGACTGTTTAAAACAGTATTTTGTCTCCACAACATGAGTTATAGAAGAACACACACACAGAGAGATACACAAAGACATTCATAAGCCGACCACTTCATTCTCACACCCCTACAGCGTCTTACACACCTGCACAGACAAACACACATTTCCTCAGACACACACTTGTTCGTGACTTCCTCTTTTGCTTTCCTAAAGTCTCACAAACACTGGACCGTTTTCTTTTCCTCTCCCACAGTGCACCATTTCAAAAGCGTAGGAAAGGCAGAACCAAATATTTTCCTGGTCCAGGCGTGGAAATTACACAGGGCATATCTTTTTACGGTCCCCTTAAAAACCCCCCACGGTAATATGATGCTATTTCTTCATTCCGTCACGCTGTCTGAGTTTTCTTTTCTTTAATTCCTTTTTGGTCTTTCACCGTTTGAGCACATTAAGACAAGACTGGACCAAAACAAACTCAAGCAAGGCATGTCTGTGTCTGCCTGGAAGGACAGATCGGGATGAGCCAGTAAGAAAAGTTTAGAGGAAGAGAGAGAGAGTCTGGATTCAGCTTTTTTTCTCTTTCTGACCAGACGGATGAATGAGTCTGAGCGGTTTTGATTCACATCCTATTTGTGACACTAGTTTGATGTTTGACAGAGATCTGAACTCTTCATCTCAAACCTGCTGAACCACCACACCACTGCAGACATCCAGAAGAGAGCTTCCCACAGTGTGTAACTGAGTCTCTGTTTCTCTCAGTGCTGGCAGTTTGAATCCAGAAAGTTTTTACATGTAAAAAAATAAAAGAAGAATTTCAGACCTGCCATGCAACCCTGACATGCAAGTATTTACTGCTAGGAGCAAGAATATTCAAAGGGATCCAGAACAAGTTGTTTTGAATAAGTTTGTGCTTTCATGTTCGGTTTGCTTAGTAGATGGAACAAAGATCAGATGCTGCCGGACAGTTTCGCCCTGGGTTCCTCGGTTCTGTGTGACAGTCAAAGTTAATCCCTCGGCAAAGAGCTTGGTGGGAGCTGAAATAACGAGTGACTAGAATTAGATTTTGCACAACGTGCCCCGGCTTGATTGACACATTCTACAATCAAATCAAAGTGCTGACAGCTGGGATTGATTTCCCACAACTGTTGTGGTTTAGGGACAGAGAACCGAACGAATGGGAAAACAAAATACAGAGAAACACAGTAAAACAGAGACAGAGCTTGAAATAAGGGTAAAGAATGAGACTTCTTTTTTTCCTTGACGTCACATGAGATTATTTTTTGGAGCTTGGGTGCTATTTGTTTTCTATTAGACTGACTGTTGTCACTTTTGACTGGGAAGGGTGACTGAAAAGTAGGAAATTGAACTGTACCACAGAGATGCTCAGATACAGTTGTTTCATAGGCTACAGCAGCTACAGTTAGCCAAGCTGGCAAGAGGTCGTTTTATTATTTCCTCATTCCTCACAAGCTGTAAACACAATATTGACATATTATCACCTTGTAAAGTTTATTTGGTGAACATGTTCGCAAACAGCTGCCTTACACATCCAGAAAAAACAGAACAAAATTAATTTAGAGTCATGCTTCTGGTCCTGATCAGTGTAAATCTAATATTCGCTCTCCTTTTAGCTCTGTTTTTGGTCTCTACCAACTCCTGAGGGAAACATCTGACTCTTAAGCTGCTAAAGCTTCACTCTCTTCACCAGCTAGTCACTAACTGTGTCTGTCTGCTGTTTGGTGCTGAGCAGGCAGTGTACAATGGGTTAATCAGAGCTTTTTCACTAAAAACAGCTGCCTGCTGTGGCCGAAAATGACACAAAGAGATCAGTAAGAGTCAAACAAAAACCACAATGAGCTGAGAATATGCTAAAACGCTCCGTAGAGCTGAGGGGAATGCACAGTTGGATAATTGTCTGTGGGTTCATCACTACGAGTGACCACTTTCATCTGACCCATTGTTAATGTACATTATTTTAAATTCAAGCCAACCGCATTTAAGACAAAGTGTTGATACCTGTTTCAAATGGCCACACTCTTGAGGCAGGACATAAAGCCTCCCTCCGCTTGGCTGCATCACACTGCCGCCCTGATCTCTCTCCAAGAGGTTTGCATATATTGCGTGTCTCTGTAGTCTCGACATGGTGACTCAAACAAATGGGGATAACAGCATACAATTTCTGGCCGTCTCCTCTTGAAGACCTTCATTGTGCGCTCGGTACACACGAGAAGTGATGTTAGTACATACGACATCTATGCTGACATTTCTGCATGCTTGTTTGAACTGGAAGAGGGAGATTTCTGAGGGTCGTGCCTTTTTTGTCCTGTTAAAGGAGTTTTTTCGTATCCAAACAAAGTGTCTAACGATAGTTGATGTCCTGTGCGGTTCATATTCCTTTGAGGCAAATTTGTAAACTGGGATTACTCGTTGTACAAAGAATGAAAAAAAACAGCCTGACAAGCGCTTTGTTCGAAGCCTGCTGAGGCCCTCACTCTGACACATATGATTCCAATAAGGGTCAAAGTTTAAAGTTGACTCAATCACTGTTGATTTGAACCTGGTGATGAGGTCGCGGTCTCCTTGAATCCTGAATTTGCTGCGCCCTGTCAAGGCTGCTTCGAAGTCACAACATTTCTCCAAAGAAACTGAATTATGTTTCGATGTTTTCCCTCTGCTGCAAATTTTGAAGAGAACGGTGAAGAAAGACGGGAATCCGACTGCGGCAGTTGAGACTGTAAATTGAGAAACGCGATGAGCATAAAGAATGGTGAGAAGGGCTTTTGGGGTTAAATGCAAAATCAAGAACTCAAAAACATCTACCATGAGCATGTATTTTCCTAAACTGCACGAGACCCATCTTTGCTTCTCCCTCTCTAAAGCTCTTGGTGGAGTTTCATTAAAGTATGCTTTTAAGTTAATGCAAGATCTTATCATGCATCTCCACTCAGCTCAGCTCCTCTCTCTGCCTCTCTCGCTTCATTTGTTATCACTTCTAATCTTCTTCTTCCTTCCACTGTTTCCCACTGCCTCGCTCAATCCACCCCCCCCTTCACATACACCTTTTCTCTCTCCCTCCGTTGCTCTCTGTCTGATTTACTCAGCCTGCTTCCAGGCACTCATTATCTACTTGAAGTTACGGAGTTCCTTAAAAGGCAGAAATAGAAGAAGGGCGAGAGGAGAGGGGTAATACTTGAGGCCTGAGACACTAAGACCTCCACCATTCTCTCCTCCTCCTCCAATCTACCTTTTGTTTTGCCTTTCACTCCCATCCCTCTGTCCACAGTTTGTGTTACACCGGTAGCCCTGTCTCTTTCTCCACTCGCCTTGTTCATGTTTTCTTTCCCTGGCTCATCCATCATGTGCTGTCGCCGGCGGTCGTGACGCTGTCGTGTAATTATCTCATATTTATGCGAATATCCATGTCCTGTACTAGTGCTGCCTTGGTTTTATGCGCACTCAGGGTTCCTTTGACTCCATGCTGCTGGCTTAAAAAGCTTCATGTCATAATTCAAGCCAGAGGGAGATGTTTGATTGGCCCACAGGCCCAACGGCACAGCGGGATCTCTTTGATTTTACGCCACTCTCAGTGGTGGCTGTTGTTTTCAGACAGCAGGAACCCCCGTGGAAAAAAAACAAAAAAAAACGATGAATGTGCTAATTACTTTTAGGCACCTACTCGCCTCACAGGGTACAAATGCACCATAAGCAATTTGGAGGATACATTTCATTATTGGTCTTTCAGTACTGTGCAAACATACAGTTTCAATTTGGGGAGCCACAGTGGGAGTCTCACCCCTAACCACAGCACGGCTGGTGCCATGCTCTGCCCATTGAGCTTCAGAGCAGGAGCGTGCAGAGAAACAGCAGGGAGGGTAATCACGACCTACATTCAATGCCCTGAAGGTCCAAATGCCCCTCGAAAGTGTAACTCAGGCCACGTTCAACCTGGACTCCATTTTCACATCTTCTTTCAATTCTGAAGTCTTCTTGCCAGCATGCCTGGCTCCTCGCTCCGAAAAACAACCTCAAAAGCTCCCAGGGCCTGCTTGATCTGTGATGGATAATGCAAAAAGGTTTAAAGTCAAACGAAAATGTCAATTTTCTTCACTTTTTGTCTAAGGAAAATTATAATGCAGCTATTTTGGACAGTTTTCCAGTTTTTAAAAGAGAATTAAACCGTTTTTGGACAAAGCTTCAAAGCTTCAAGCTGGGTTTTCTCCCTGCAGCAGCTGACTGACATCTCATGGAGATGTGTTGTCAACTTCCATGGTGCACTACTGACTGGAGTGCATCATAGCCCTGTATAGCCTCCCAACATTGATACAAGATGTTTTATTTCCATTTTCCTCACAGCACTGGTTATGTACCATTAGCAATTTAAGACATCTGTCCTTTAACATCATTCAACATTTGTATGGACCAAGTTTGTGTTTCACTCGGAAAGTGGAAACTACCAAGCTAAATTAACTAGCGTGCACTTTGCTAGCTTCCACTAGCTTCCCAGTTAGCCAGATTTCCACTACATTACTTTTTGTTCATGTTATTTCAACATCTGCTGAGTGCCATTGTCAAGCTCCTGCACACTAAGTGTCCGTCCCATATAATGCAAAGGAGGGCGTCTTAGCTGTCTCCCCTATAATGTGGTGATGGCAAACCTTACAGCACCAGGTAGCCTTGTAACCTCAGCCCTCCATATGTTAACCTGTGATTCAAATCACTGGGAAATATACAGAGTTTATGGAAATAAAAAGTCTAAAATAGCTACTTTTGTTGTTTTAATGAGGTTCGTTTGCAGGTGAAACTAGATACAAACAGACAGTGTACTGTAAAGTTCCTTTAAAGTCAGCTGAATCAGTTAGTGCTAATATTTGATTTTATTTAGGATATTTGCTGCCAGTGATGGTGGCTTTGCAGCCATGTTACCAGTGGGTTGTTGACACTTCTTTTTACCAAGTGAATTCAGAAATTCACGTTTTTCCCACTCAGTTGCTTGTAATTATGGTCTAAACTATATGACTTGAACGTGGAAACAAAGTCGGCCACTCCAGCTGGTTCAACTGCACAGAGACTGTACCAATCAAATTACCAGTACTCACATTGTGAAAAAAAATTCTACTGCTGAGAAGAAATTTTAACTTAATGAAATAAAAATGTATTAAAATGAATTTTTATTTCAGTTCGACTACAAAAAGACATATAAGTCATCTGTTCCTCATATAATTTTGTTGTTACTTTGGCTATCATTGTCTCAATAAATGATACCATGTGCAGGTGTGCATTAGCGTGTTTAACACACACGCTTTTGGGGCTGCTTTTGGGGTTGTAAATCTATTAATCTTACAGGATTTATGAGCCACACCCACGTAAGGAAGATGAATGAAGCTCTGCAGTGAAGCAACTGATGAGATATTGGGCAGAGTCGGTGTAATGAAGAATGATGGGAAAATACGTTCCAAGTTGGACAAGACAAGAGTTATATGGCTTTAGGACTCAGAAGCTCAAGAGGCTGGATGTGTCAAAAAGATGTATGCTTTGTTTTCTGTGTTTGAGGAGAGCACTGGAATACATTAAGGAGAAAGCTCCTGCTCCAAATCTTGCCAGGGGGTAAATAACCCCACTGGAAACTGTTTTGTTTCAGCCCTCAGTACTGTTTCCTAAATGATTGGCCACTAGTTAAAGAGGTTAAATAGACTTCTCTTGTAAAAAGTGGCATCATGCTGTTTTTATAGGCCTCTGTTGCCCTCCTGTGGCAAGCAGTGAGCGTTACTATTAGCGGTTCATGACGTCTCAGGAGCTGTGAGTGTGTTTGACCACCTGTGTGTAGTTTTGAGCTGAGAAGAATGATGTATTTTGGTCTTCTGCTAATGGAATCATGGGATTAGATATGTTTTATGTTTCAGGTACCGTGAGACTCACCCGCTCCCCTGCCAACCCACCAACCGTCCACACATTAATGAAAATTAAGACCACATTGTGTGTGTGTGTGTGTGTGTGTGTGTGTGTGTGTGTGTGTGTGTGTGTGTGTGCGTGCGTTCACTGATTGCTGTCTGGACCTTATTTAAGTAGAAACAGATTGAAGAATGATAATTAGGTCTAATAAGATGGAATTTCCCTAACTATGTCAAACAGCAGCCGCATCACAGGGCTGCTTTTAAAGGGGCTTCAGGTCAATTGAAACCACACACACACAGGCACAAAAAGTAATATGAGGCCTATGATAACTCTTTCTGCTATTATCTTCATAGTAAAAATGTTTATAAATTTAAAAATAATGTGGGTTATGCAACACATTTTATGCATGTTAAAGGAAAACTTAGATGAGAAGATCAATACTAGTCTCATGTGTGTCTGTAAAATATGAAGCTACAGCTAGCAGCTTCCTATTAGCAATAGCATAGCCTAAAGACTTTAAACAGCAAGCCTAGCTCTGTTCAAAGTTAACAAAATCCACAAATCAGCACCTCAGGAAGTCCAGCACAGACAACTTTACACTTTGGTTTTTGTACAGATTAAACAAACAAGATAAAGCGTATTAATTAGAGTTTTAGAGGTGCTTGTAGGTGCATTTTGTAACCTTCAGACAGAGTCAGGCTAACTGTTTCCCCCTGTTTCCAGTCTTTATGCTAAGCTAAGCTACCTATCTGCTTGCTATAGCCTTTCAACAGACATATGAAAGTGGTATTGACCTTCTCTAACTCTCAGCAAGAATGCGAATAAGCGTGTTTCCCAAAATGTCGAACTATTCCTTTAAATGTTAACTTCACTCCATTCTCTCATGTTGAGATTGGTCAGATTGTTAATGCATATTGTTGTTCCTCAACTTTTTCACAAAAGTGGCAGCTATCCTGTCTGATTTGGAGGCCTGACCGTTACACATCTGAGAAACTTTGGCCAAGAAAAGCCATCAGAACACAACACAGGTCTGAGAACCAAGCCACGTCATCCTCAACATCTCCAGAGGGATGTTGACGCCTGTCAGTCTGGAAATTCTTCCAAAGTCATTTCAAAAGCTCCAGGACTCCACTGAATCTCAGCCAATTACATACTGTACAAGTGGAGAAACTCTGGGACAGTTGGGTATCTTCCTGCCAAAATCTCTCTGAGAGCAAAGAATAAAAATCATACAGCATTTCAACATCCAGGGGTCTGCAGGCTTCTTTTGTCCTTGGCTTCGGTCGGTGTTCATGAGTCCACCATCAAAAAGAAGCTGGAGAAAAATGAGATTCATGGCAGGGTACCAAGACAGAAACCACTGCTCACTCGGAAGAAAAATGAATTCTTGTCTGAAGTTTGCCAAAAACTACCTTGGTAATCCTTTATAGTGAAAACATTTTGGCAAACACACGTGCATTAGGCTTCATAACAAAACCCCTGCTGTTTATGGCCAAAAAACTACTGGTGCATTCATATTGAGGTGTATATTCATAGTCAAACACAGCGTAAGTAGCGTTAGCGCTGTTGTTGCATTGTCAGTGCGTCTGGATCCATCAGGCTTTGATTAAGCTTCTCTGTCCATAAAACTAATCAGAAAGTCAGCAAATGACCTTATCAAAGCCAGAAATTTTGGAGCTCACTTATTTTTGTTCCTTGTCATCAGGACTGATGTTTTTCATTCAAGCAATCAGAAAAGCAAAAGTATTTGCAATCAGTTAACTAGCTAGAACAAAAAACCACCACACCACAGCAGACATTTTGACAGGTGTTATTAATAACATTAACACCGGCTCCGTTCTATTCAAGTGTCCCAGTAAGCTGAATACGAGTTTCCGTAAATACTTGTAAATAGCATTCACGTCAACTTCCGAGTCATAATTACGACTGGGAAACTCATATTTTTCTGAAAGCTCCGATATATCCGACTTTGCACTTACGTATAAGGAAGTGGTACAAAACCAAATAAAAATGGAGGGCTCACATCAGCCAAAGACCGTCGTTTTAAGGTGATTTAACCCAAATTTAATGTTGTTATACACACAGTATTTTAATCCTCACACAACCAACTTTCTAATCATACAACCATCTTAAAGATGCTCTCAAGACGTTAACGTGGGAATCTTTCCCGTCTACCATCCATCCCATATGACGTGAGCATAAGCACAGGTGTGGGCTAATTGATAACATTGAAAACAACTGCATTCCATTTAGGTGAGCTAGTTTGTGCACGCTGGCTCACTGGTATGGCTTACTGGGACACTTGATGGAACTGAGTCGTCTGTTGTTATCCATGAATTTGTTTCATCTGTGCTTTTCCTGCTTTGCCAAGTCTAAATGTCTGCTGTGAAAATGGCCTGTTATATTCAATGTTGGAAACTAAATCAAGCACTTCATGCTCAAACGTCTCATCAGCTGAATCAGTTCTGACAGTTCTGAAGTCAAAGTGACGGTCAGTTTCGAAGTGTTTGGCTGCAAACTGAATTGTGACAAACTAAAACCTCATTTTAGATAGATAGTTCTCACACTCTGATAGCTTAAATAGACAAATCGGAGTCCTGTCAGTCACGCTAACGTGCAAATTAATCTATGAATCAGTTAAAGCATGATCTCTCTACAGTCCATCTCACTCTATTCAGAGTCATTCATGGAAGTCAGGTGTCCTCATTGAACTCATCAGACTCTGTACTGTTTGTTCAAAGTTTGCCCGTCGCTCATGGTGATAAAAGAATTTATTCAGACTCTCGTACTGAGACATCAGTGGAGAAGGATCACATCTGTGCATGCAGACTTCCAGTCTGTGGCAGCAAATTAGTGGCGTTGATACCCCACTTTAATGTGTTATTATAAGAGTGCAATGTCAGTGTGGTAGGATGTAGAGACAGCTTATGACTGACACCCACATTATACAGCATTTGGTCACCCTAACTGTCTTAAATCCGCTGACACCACTCAGGTGCTGTTTTGAAGCTGACCTGACCTTTGACCTCCCCGTGACGCAGACAATAAAAAAGGAAAAAAGACAAATCGTTATGTTTCCCCGAGTAGCTTCCATAATAGTTTAAAGTTAATCATGATTATTACTAAAACAATGTAAATAAAACCACAACTGTTTGAGTCTTATATTAAGTTTTTGATTTAATCATATGATGATCAATGAAGGGTGCATTTGGACCAATGAGGTCTTTGGGCTTTTCCATGACTTACAGAAAGGAACTGCATGAATATGTGTGCATAGTTAACACATATTGTTCTGTTAAATACTTCATCTTCCCTGCGGTTGTTGCCTGAATCCTTTGCCAGTACTGCTGCCTGTCCAGCAGGTGGAGCCGTCTATCAGGAGTCCAATATTTGCATCCTTTGCACGATTTCTTGCAAAACCAAAATGGGTGTCTGACTCCATATAGGAAAAAAGCATTTTATAATCTAAACAAAATCTTGTGCACGTCTATACAGGCGTCTTTCCTTCTTTTTAAGGGTTTTCAATAATGAAATACTGTATGGATGTTTAAATATACACAAATCATGTTATGGAAGGAGTGAATCAACCTCTCTTACCAAAGACTGTAAAAGCAGAGGAGCCTGTGTGACGCTGACAAGAAAACTGCAACCATCGCTGCTGAGTGTGTCAGGCAGGCTGCCTCTCCATAAGCCCGAAACTGACACAAAGAGGCACATTAGAAGATGTGTATGCCACTGAGACAATATATCTTGCGGGAAAAAAGTATTGATTTCAAGAGAACCTTTTCCAAAACTGCAAAAATACTGGAGTCTTCATACTCTCATAACTGACTCCTCAACTTATTTTTCATTAGTATGGACCCTAATAATAACCCTGAGCCTGTAGTGTGTTTCTTATTGTCTTTAGCTTTCAGCCATGAAAGGCAGAGGCAGAAACAGTCCCAACAAAAACTGGACATTGAGAGTTTCACAAAGGTATTAATTAATCGAGGGCTGCTGTTGTTGTGAAATACTGTGAAGGTGTTTCTGCATTGTGTCCCCTCTGTGTATAATTGGCCAGCTCCATATTTATATCAGGCTGTGAGGTAAGTGCAGTACAACATGATCAAACTGAGTATAAATTGACCTGACTTTTACTTCTGTTCTCATGGACATTGCGGTCTGCAGGTGGAGTTAAAGGTGACATTTCCAGGTGTCCACAGCTGGAGAGAGCTCACACAAATTCCAACAGGATTATTTTATTAAGAAATTGGGGCCCAGAGTTCCTGGAATTGCCCCTGCAGCTGGAACAAATGTTTCATGACCGACTGTGAAGCTGTGATATTCAGAAACCAACTATGGCAAATTAGTATATGTTTGAAATGGAAAACTGGACACTTCCCTGTTGAGCCCAGCAGGGTGCAGATTTTCCTTTGTGGTGTGAGCACCCTGAAGGAAGCAGGACTAATGCTTTTGTATGGAAACCAGAATTACTAGAGAATTACTAGAGCTCAGCTGTCAAGAAAGTAATAAAGATGGAAGCTGAATGTTTTGTTCATACAGGAAAGTTAAGCTGATATAAGCTGATGAGCTACACTACGTTCAAAATGACTGACTTCTGCACTTTCAGCTTGCTATTGAAGAATATCATATATCAAGATATTGTGTGCTTTATTATCGTTGACCTCAATCATGTGTGTCTTTCACTAGCTGGACCAGCGTGTGTTTGAAATGGGAATTGGATATCTTGGAAGCCAGTGACTCTGTAGTGTCCTAAGCATTGCTTAAAAAGACAACCTTGACAATGGATTCTCATCAGAGTCAAGTCGCCTGATTTCAGTGTTGACTTCCTAATTTCTACAAAATGCTTGAGTGTATACACTGTACTCATATCATACCTCCAGCTGTTTATTCTGTATATAATCTCACTGCCTACCATAACTGTTGCACATGCTCATACTATATATATCNTAGCGTATTCATATCTACCCCTCACTGTTATATATATATATATATATATATACACCTTTATATATGTACATTACTCTGCAATTTACTGCTTTTTGCACTTCTGGTTAGATGCTGAACTGCATTTTGTTGTCTCTGTACATAAAGGTAAATCCAATCTGTCTAAATTGACATGACAAAACCTAGTATAGTGTGTTTTTACTGTTAATTTTAATTAACAATTGTTAATTTTGTTTAATAATGATATGGAGTTTCAGCTCCATTTAACTCATTTTATGTCCTTTTTTTGTAGTTTAAGCGTTTCAGAGTCCCCGGCTGCAGACTCCATGAGGGACATTTGGAGTAAAGACATTTGGAGTAAAGACATTTGTCCTATGGAGTGGTGACTTACAAAGTCATAGAAAGAGGGAGGGAATTAGAAGTCAAATTAGGACGAGAAGGGCGGGGAGTCTGTAATGAAACCTGAGAGAGAATTGTGGAGCCTCTTAGGGACTACCACGAAACCTCCACAAGAAAGAAAGAGCAAGAAAGTAAGCAGAGAAAGGAAATGGTTTAATTCCGGCTCTCACTGCCTTCTAATTATAGAGAACAACAAGCAGCGGTGAGATTTTTAATCCTCATTTTTGTTCACTCAGTGAGCAACAAAAGCCTTTTCATTTCAAGCAGTTTTCCTCTCTGAGAAGACATACAACTTAAGTAAGTAAATTAGTTTTTCTCTCACTTTTTCACTATGTTATGTCACTATAGTAAGTGTACTACCTTGTACTGTAATACCGTGCGTAAAGTGGCGGCATGACGCGGCAGCAGGACCAGGCGGAGGATACTCACACGTGGCACGAAACTGATACTTGACAACTTCTACGTTACATACTAAAGGTAGTGTGTACACAGTTCGTATTAAACCCGCGATATGCGTAAAAGGCTCAGAGTCTTCACAGAGAGGGTGAAAGTGTCAGTAGAATCCACAAAGTGAGGGTGAGTCGCTGGTTTCGGGAAGTTTCGGGCCATTCAAGTGTCTGCATGCTTTTACAGTCATCTCTGTGTTCATCTTTCATTGTGTGGTAAACTCCTGCTTTAGTCAGTTCTGTGGTGGCGCTCATTTGTAGGCTACGCCTATAAGCACATAGTAATTAGACACATATATTTTATTAAACTCTAATTTAGATTTTATTAGGCTACTGTCAGCGGTGGTCGTGGACACGTTTGGGTTAGTAAGATAAAGACATAGCTTTGTTGCCTTCATGGGCACCCCGTAAAGTCAGGTTTTATAGATACCTCATATAGTTCAATTTAAAATTTTACTTTAGACGCAAAGAAAACGACGTGTTTAAGTGGGTTGTGTTTCATGAAGTCACTCAGAGAAACTTTGTGCAGATGTGGTGATAATTACAATGACAAAAAGTAAGCTCATATCATGTTTCGTTACCAAAAATAGTCTTGGCCTATACATTGTATTACTATTATTTTTGTTATTGATTAAAATATATTTTTAGAAAATAGTGAAGTGTGTCCATTACCTTTTCCCAGGGCCCAAGGTGACATCTTCAAATTCTTGTTTTGTTCTGACCAAAACCAAAACCTAAAGATATTCAGTTTACAATGATATTAAACACAGAAAAGCAACAAATACTCACATTTGAAAAACAGGAAATGGCATATATTTGGTACTTTGTGCTTCTCAAATGAGTTAAATGATTAAACAAGTGTTAAAATCGTTGGAGATTGATTTCTGTTTATTAATTGATTAATCAATTAGTCATTCCAGCACGACTATAAACCCCTTTTGCCATATGTTGTGTTGTGATTTCATGCCTCCTTCACTGTGTCACGTGTAGGCAGGTGTGGTGTCATGGCAAACAGGTGGTATCCACCACTTTTTGGGGGTCGTTCGTGTGTGTTGATCGCACAATTGCGACATTTGGGACAGCACGTGAACGCGGCAGCAGACTTGCTCCTGGACTGGTCTTTTCAGCGGCCGCGCCGGTAATTGCACGTCGGGCTGAGGTCATACCCGCGGAGAGACAGCTGCATGCCGGCCGGGCACTCTCGGGGGTTGCGTTTTTCCTCGGGGAACAGGGGCTCCTAGAGCGCGTGGTTTATTTTCTTGGGAACTTGTGAGGATAAAGAGTTTGCCCTGCGGCCCTTTATGTCCTGCAGAGGTCGATAAACACGGCTGGTTGAGGTCAGAAACATCCCCGCGGGGGAAAAAGATCAGGGCCAACAGAAAGACTTGAAAGGAAGCAGGACACGTGATGAATTAAATATGTCATGGTCAACTCAAATTTGAACACAGAAACAGTATAATGGGTGTCATTTTATCATAGTAATCATAAATATAATAGACTATAATAGGCCTCCCCTAGAAATACCAAAGCTCTCCATGGCCATAACAGAGGGGTGCTCAGGTATTTCAGGAAGCAGCTTCCTTATATGGTGTTAATCAGTGTAGACTTCACCTGAGCTCCCTCCACACACAAGCGCGCGCACACACACACACTTCACAGTGTTATGGCAAGAGCTCACAACTGCCTGCCAACCCTAAAATGACTTCTCCTCCTCATGTTTGAGCTCGTCTTCGTTGTGTGTTGACTAGCTAGCTAGTATTTGTTGTGTGTTGACCTTCCTGCGTCACAAACAGAACACTCCTTATTATCACCAAGGCCTGGTAGTAGTAATTATCGTCAGCCTGTTCTTCAGCGTGCCAGTTTTCAGGTAACTGCTGCCGTAACAAGCAGCACAAAACAGGCGGGAAACAGAGATGAATAATGTGATAAGCAGAGGTGGTGGCAGTGGACCAGATCTTTGTCTTGAACTTGCATGACTTGTGTGTCTTGCATCAGTCACACGTGGTCATATAATCTGAGCTCAAACACACACTGAGCAGCAACCGATACCATGCCTTTCTTACAGACACACAACACGCTCTTTTGTCGTGACACCAAGAAGCCATGACTCTGTATCGCATTTACAACAGTTTCTCAGGGAGTGTGTTGCAGCCACAGCAGCGTAAATCCAATCCATGTGACAGCAGCCTCTATACTGGTTCTTCTCGAGGTTTCTGCCTGTTAAAAGGGAGTTTTTTCTTGCCACTGTCGCTTAGTGCTTGCTCTTGGTGGGAATTGTTGGGTCTCTGTAAACATAAAGAGTCGGTCTAGACCTGCTCTTTATGACAAAGTGCCCTGAGATAACTTTGTTATGATATGGCGCTATATAAATAAAACTGAATTGAATTGAATTGAATATACTTAGGCCTTCAATGGACTGTGACTGTTCTGTCTGTCCGTTCTGCTGGGTAAACAAATACGTTCTGCGTGGACAGTTCTGAGACTAGTTTTCATTTTTCTCAATACTGTATCTTTTAGTGTGTTGGTCAGACACAGGGAACATGGAGATGATTAATGGTGCTCAGAGTGACAAAGTGAGAAAGTAGTCACTCAGTATAGTGAAAGCCTGCATACTTTATTCTTTAAAATAACTGTTCAAAATGCAGACGTCTTTGTTTTTGGTTCCACTCTGCTGTTGTGACCTCCTGCCTTTAAAGTCATGGTGTTACCAGAAACCCAAGGACAAGGAGCACAGTTAATGTTTAGTTAAAGTAGTGTACTAATGCTGACATGAATACACAGTTGAGATGAAAGATATTCAGCCAGGATCACTTTAATGCACTTTTTGCATCTTAGAAATGTCCACCATTGTTTTGCTATCGTTAGCAGCGGCATCTCCCACTGATTCATCTTCTTTGGCTTGTTTCCCTACTTTAGGCATCTTTTGCAATTTGTTGAAGTTATAAAACACTAACAGACAAATGCTCTTTTCGCTGACAGAAAAATATTTAAAATGTTGTAACTTGACGGTAGGAGCTAGTGGAAAACCTGCCAACTTGATATATAATTATAGATATGAGAAAGGGGGAGAACTCATAGGTTAACTCATGATACAGCAGATGTGGTGTCATGGTACAGGTGATTTCTGCATGATACATATGAGAGGATACAGTATCTGAAGAGGAAAATGTACCCCTAACATGGTGAAATCATTTTTCAAAAAAGCAGGAAATTAAATGAGATAATGAAATGACACTTGAGATAAAAGAGTGTAATAGCAACATGAGGCCTACACAAGCGCTGTCATTCAGATGTCAGGAAGCCATAAACTGAGGAAAGGCTGCACTGTCATACTGATATTGAGATATATTTCTATTAGAGTTGCAAAAATGAGTTGATTAATCGATTAGTTGATGGACAGAAATTTAATCTGCAACTATTTCAATAATCGATTGATCTTTTAAGTCATTTTTCAAGCAAAAATGCCAGAAATTCCAGCTTCTCTAATGTGAGAATCTGCTTTTCTTGCTCTTAAATTACAGTAAATTGAATATTTTGGAGTTTTGGACTGTTGCTCGGACAAAATAAGACATTTGATGAAGTCACATTGGATTCTGGGATATTGTGATGGACATGTTTCACTGTTTTCTAATGTACAGGCCAAACAATTAATCGAGACAATAATCGGCAGATTAATCGATGACGCAAACAATAGTTAGTTGCAGCCCTAATATCTCTATCAGTTACACCCTCACCCCTGATTATAGGCACCCATAGCCAATAAGTTAGCCTCTCTACTGTCTTTGTGCTCTTGTGATTTAATTAACAGGTTCATTTGTGGGTCATACATTTACAGGACTGAGTGAATGAGCGTGCGTGTGTGTTTGTGTGTGTGTGTGTACTGAAGGGTTTTTCAGCATGGGGTGTCAGTTACATAGAAATCCCCCCTTTCCAAACTCTCTTTTTGGCAGTTCACTGGGCTATGGATAATCGCATTACATACACACGCTAAAGAGATGCCCTCATTAGGAAGTCCCCCCCCCTTCAAATCAAGTGGTTGAGATTTTTCCTCCCTCTGTTTGTTTCCACTTCTGCTCTGGTTCGCCGCCAAATAGAATAGCTGGTTATATTTGGATCTTTCTTTCTTGTTTAGATGTTTTCCAGATGTGTGTGTGTGTGTGTGTGTGTGTGTGTGTGTGTGTGTGTGTGTGTGTGTGTGAGAGAGAGAGCGCCTGTCAGGATGGTCATGACTGGATTCTGTGTGTTGGTCACTCATATCACAGGTTATAGTGACCGGTGACCTGACCTGTGCATGTGTGTACTTTCCAGGTGGTCATGACTAACCTGACTTCGACTGGTCGGCCACGTCATAAGTTTCAGTATTTGTTTTTTGTTTGTGTTGTTTACGTAAAAGCTGCATCACCGCTCACTTTTGACCCATTAATCCCAGCGAGATAAACCCGAAGCCAAACTGTGGTTACATGCTGTTGAAAGATTCCTCGAGTCCAACTTCAGATGGAAATGTCGCCCTTTTAAGATGCTCTCCCCACTGCCAGAGCAGAAGCAGACAGATCGAGCGTACGGTGCCTGGTATCCAAGTGGGATTTACAAAACTCATCAGGCAAACTGAGAGAAAAAGGTCCTGTTTCGAGGGACTCCATCAGGTCTCCCCAGTGACGTAAACATAATGAAACATCAGTGAGTGAAAGAAGGTGCCCATTTTTAAATCCTACTGTGGACTGACGTCTCTCTCTGTTCTGGGGATCAATATGTGGAACTTCTTACCCACAGAACTCAAAATAGATCATGCCTGGGATCCTTTTAAACAAGTCCAAGTCAAGTTGGTACAGCTTTTAAAGTGTAGTCGTGAATGATCTAATGCTTCTCATTGAGTTTTATGGTAATTTTACTGCATCATTGTTTGTGTTTTGTGCTGGTTGTATTGGAGCTGCAACAATTAGTCAATTGGCAGAAAAAGCAGCAAAAATCGAATGATAGTTCAAGCATTTTTTAAGCAAAAGTAGCAAAAATGCCCTGGTTTCAGCTTCTCAAATGTGAATATTTTCTTGTTTTTTTTACTCTATGATATGAATTAAATATCCTGATCGGACAAAACGACATTTGAAGACCAGACAAATTCTGTTGAAGCAGCAGAGGTACTCTTAGCAGGAATCCGTTACTATGTTGATCCCATTAACCTGGGATGCATGCAATGAAAGTACCTAGTTTTTGTATATCTGAATACTGAGAATCTTCTCCCTCCCTCTGCCACCGTCCCTCCTCGTCCCTCCTCCATCACAGAGCAGCAGCGATGGCGCCCTCTCTCCTTCGGGCGTACAGGAGGCGTTGGTGGATGGCGGTGACGGCGGTGTTTGAAAACCTGCTGTGTTCGGCTGTGCTGCTGGGCTGGGGCTCCCTGCTCATCATGCTGAAAAGGGAAGGCTTCTACTCCCACCTGTGCTCAGGTAAAATCAGCAGCTCTGCATCACGTAACCAAAATGTTTAGTTTGTTTCTCGTTAACAGCTCCGAAAACATTAAATTAACGTTGTTTCATCACCTTGATACTTTATGACTTTTGCTAATTTTATGAGAATTGCTTATATGATTTTGAACTGATGATATATTTCAGAAGTTTGCCACATGATCAAAATGACACATTACTTCTGTTTTACATCAAACATGGTTCAATACAGAGAATTTTCATATCTCTATATCTGTGATTGGTGTTTATATGCAGAACTAAAGATCCCAAATACCAAATTAGTCTATTTGAATTTCTCTTATTGGAGTTTGAGTCTGACTCCAAACATACCGTAAGTAACGTCACTATGTACTGTACATTTCTTTGTCAATGAATGACCTTTTGGCAAACTAAAGGAATATATATTTGTTTATAAACACCCCACATAACTTTTAAAACATGAAATATTTCCATATTTGGTGTAACAACAATGCTTTATGCTCATTTCTGTATTTTGTCCACTTTAGCCCAGTATGTGACAAAGGGAAGGTTTACTACTATACTTTTCTACATACTAGGTTTAGAAAGGAGAAAATAGTGGTTCATTTGCAATTATTAATATTTTACACACACTTTCTTTAGGGTCTGTGAGACAATAAACCATGAGGAAGTAAAGCCAATATCAACAAAACACAAGGGTTAACAATGGTTTCCATCTATTTTCAAACTCCTCGTCACTGATCGCATATGTCTCTAGCAGTGTGATTATTTTCAAGTTTCATTATTTTTTCAATAATCTACAAAAAGGCATTAGAGGAAATTCTTGAAAAATAAACAGAATTTTGTGCAGCAGAAATGTGTTTCTTTTTTCTTTTCTCTTTGCTCTTAATCATCTCTCGACCAAAGACTCCAAATGTTTTTGATTGGTCTTTCTCACGCTCACCTCTATTATCAACCCGCTGCACTCGTTCCCACAGTGAACGAGTCCGTGGTCGTGTCTCTGGGCAACTCCTCCGGCAGTGAGGTGGAGGAGTGGCTCAGCTGCGTGGACCAGGAGGAGATGCTAAATCTGGGCTTCACTATTGGCTCCTTCTTGCTCAGCGCCACCACCCTGCCGCTCGGTATCCTGATGGACAAGTTTGGGCCACGCCCAATTCGCCTGGTGGGCAGGTAATGGTACCAAAAATAACCAGAGATACGTCACATTTGTGAGGGAATGTGCACATCAGCAGGGTTGATGTGGTAAAGGGTCTTTATATGTTCAGTATAATTCACAAACACCTAAACTTCTTTTTTTAAGATACAGATTTCTTTTATGAAAACATAGTTTTTTTTCATTTGGAGGTTTGACTACTTCAGGCTGCATAAAACAGTCAAGTCAATTCTTCAACTATTACTGAGGTTATAGTAAGAAAAAGCAGGCAGATCACATTCCCAAAGGGGGAGGAGGGAGACTCAGTAAATGTAGGTGGGGCACTATAGTGTGTGTGCGCACATTGTGTGTATAGTAAGCAGTCAAATTCTTTCACTACCTCATACAATTATACGGTACTGTACTACTGATGGGAATTACAATATAAAATGGCTCCGTTCCCTTTCTTTCTCTTTCTCTTCTTTCTACAGGGGCGGGTTTATTTTAGTTTATCTGTGAAGTAATCACTAATGATAGGGCAAGATGTGGACGAGGTTCTAAATTGCTCGTATTGCCAGACCTAATGTCAGTGATCTGCATTGTGAACACGCTATAACTGCTTTGTCAGTGAATTTACTACTTTGAATTTGCCCTCTGTATGAAATATATAACGTAATGAAGTTGCCATGCTTTGAATGTAATTCATGCAACGCTGTGACTGGCTGCTTCACAAAATGGGAAGTGGATTCAGGGCCGGCAGTGAAATTTGGGCACAAAGATAAAAAGAACGGCTCTCACTGGGTATGACTCGGTTTCCCCTCCGTTCGTACCAAAGAATCGGATCGTTTGCCAACGTCACATCACTACACTGTACTGTCTGAATAGAGGGACTGCCAGCAGTATCTTCACAAATAGACTTCGCAAAATCATTCAATCACTTTCTCATTCACAGTTTTAGCAGCCATGAAATTGGATAGCCTCGCCATTAAAGTGCCAGGCGTGTTGATAATTATAAAGATAAAAAGTTGATAAAAAAATGGAGAATGAGAAGTTTATCTGGAGCTGCATGTGTTTAAACATTCAGACTGATAAACCACTTACAGTTTCAGCCTTTGGCAGATAACCAATGACTTAACTGCTGTTTTGTGAACTACACTTTTAATGTAATTTATGTATGACCTCTGGGAAGTCTCTACTTGTTTCTTTGTTTGTACAAACACTAATTGTAGATATGTGACTTCCAGCATGCTAAGATATGATGTAGTATGCAAGAATTTAAAATGTCCTTGTTCTTTTTTTACAGTTCGTGTTTCGGTCTGTCCTGTGGTATGATGGCCGTGTCTGCCTACAACCCTCATGGCGAGTACAAACACACACACACACACACACACACACATTTACTCAATACGCACCAGATACTGGTTTGAGAAATATTGCAATATTTGTGTGCTACCTAGAAATGCAGTATTTTATTTCCTGCTGCCTGTTTATTTAGCTCTTGTACCAACTACTACTTCCGCTACGCTTTAAACAAAGTGCCTTTTGAGTCATCCAGCAGCACCTCCCACAAACACACATCTTTCCTTTTTTTCCCCCTCAACTTATTAGTTTTAATTTTGTTTTAATTGCTCATAGTAGTTTGCAAAAAATGAACTTACAAATGTTGATGTGGAAACTTAACAAAACAAGCAAAAACACAAAAAAGAAAAAAAGTCAACCAAAATTTGAAAAGCAAAAAGATGTTCAGAAGTTGGATAACTGCATCTGAAATGTTTTGTTTTAGCCTGTTTATATCAGCTTCTCGCCTCATCTTGGAGCGTTGTCATGACATGTCTGCCAGTCTTGTTCTGAGATTTTTGGCATGAACTCTTCTTCTGGGTTTCTCTTTTTCTCTGCAGTTCTGTCAGCGCTCATTTTCTTGGCTCTCTCCCTAAACGGCTTTGGAGGCATCTGCCTGACCTTCACCTCCCTCACGGTGAGACACACAACCAACAGGAAACTATAAGACTATGTATACTGTATCACCTGGGTAATATTGTGATTATAAGTAGCATAAACTGTACATACATCGTCAGTGTGTTGCAGATGTGCGTTGCTTAGAGTTAAATTTCAGACATTTGCACTCAAAAAGTTGATCCTCTTGTTCCTCTTTGGTGGTTGGTCTTTTCTCAAAACAGATCCAGTGTAGTCGTTTTCAAACTGTCAGGAAACGCCGGCTTCTGAACATGAGTGGTATAATGGTGTCTTGTTATAAATGCTTTAAGGAGACAATCACTCTTCTGTGCCAGATCTCATTGAGCGTTCTCGTTTTAGTGGGTGAGGTCGTGTCCACATGCTCGGCGACACCCGTATTTTGATGGCTATCGTGTTCGTTTTCAACTTCTGCACATAAGACCTACTGATGTAGTAGAGATAGAAAGAAACGAGAACGAGGTCGAAAAAGGAAATGACAGCTCATCTCTGGAATTTGCTCATCTAATGCCTCCGAGGCTCTTTGCTTTCACACTATGTACTGTATGTGTCCCTGACAACTTCCAAAAATTATTGTCCATGTGTCTTTTAGTATTTATAGGATATTTAAAGCTGTCCGAGTCTCATCAGGACACCCAGGACAAAATATAGTCTTTAATGTAAACAGGGCCAGTCGTTCAAGGCAAAGAATATAAAACTCACAAAAACCAATAAATGTTTTAAATTTCAGATTCTGAGCCAAAAGGAAACAGGATCATTTCTGTCTCTTCATCCTTTTGTCTCAGCGTTTGAGGCCAGAGAATGAGAGAAATTAAAACATGCCTCCGTCTCTTTCATCAGCATCAAGTGCAAATATGCATGCTGTCAGGATCATTTTTAAGGGTCTTTTGCAGCAAAATGTACCTGACAAAAATAAAATGTCTCCACCGTGGTTACATAACTCATATTCTGAGAATGTACTAATGTTGGCTTGTGTCCCTGGAACAAATGAGCAGAAGAGTTTTGGTAGCTGAGAGTCTCAGCGTGGTCGGGGCCTCTATTTGTCTCAGCTGAGGAAACAGTGTGTGTTGTGACTGGGAGCCGTGTTTGTTCACATCAGGCATGTGTATTTGCATGTGATGTGTCAGCTGGTACCAACATTATCAAGTGTGTTTTATTGTTGCCGCCACCTCCGGTGTCCTGGCAAGTATTTCGGTTTACATTTAGGTGCTACGTGTGAGTGTTAACGGTGTTTCCATCTGAGCTGCACAGATGGAAAGTCTCCTATTTGCATTTGTGTTTCCACCAATAACGGCCTGCGGTTCACCACACACCCTCCCCCAAAGCCCGGCCCACTCACCTCTATTCAAAACATTCAAGGCCACACTTTCTCTCGTCTCTTCTGTCCCCTCTCTCTTCCTTCCTTCTTCCTTTGTTCTTGTCAACCCATCTTCCCTCCTGTTTCTCTGCTCCGCCCAGCAGTCAGCAGAAAATCGATGCAGAACCTTTTCAACTCCGCATGACTGTGCACACATGTGGATGTACAAATGTGTGTGTATGCTTATGTACACAAAGGGAGACCAACATGAAACAGATGTTTAGATAATGAAGGTCCAAGCTGAGTATGGAGAGATGACCTCTCCCCCTGTGTACTGACTGCAGCCCGGCTCTGTGTCACATGTCTCTGTCTGTGGCTCTCTGCAGACTCGCTCAAATTAAATAGACATTCTTCACCTTAACAGTCAACTGTGCCCGTATATCTCACTGAAACCTGCTGGCAATGCTTGGAGCCTCAGGTTCACATGAGTCAGCAATGTGCTTTCTGTCTCTCCTTTTGACACACCCACACTCACACACACATGCCATGATGATTTAAACCATGTGCTTGAGAGTAATAGCTCAAAATGGATTATAAATCAAGAAGTATCTTTGTTCTTTTGAGTTATTGTGTGGAAAGAACATGTGTCCTGATATAATCCCCTGATACAGAGGGTTTGTCATATGATTTGATACAGTCAATAGTCGATACAATTAAGAACATACAATAACAAAATACATGTTAACATTATCTGGTCTGGTGGAAAAATTACAGTATAAACAATTTTCCAGCACCAAACACAGACCATAATATCATAACATAAAACCTGTAAACTTTAAGGAAAGTTGCTGATGAAATAATCTAACTGTATGACCTTGATCAAGGGAGTTAACTCCTCCCCACTCCACAGACACTATTTGCACTCGTGTTATGCGCACATTTACTGTGTATAGAAATAATACATCAAGTCTTGTTGCAAACAAAAGCATAAAATTGGCAGAGAAATATAACTAAATTACAGCACGAGGCCGAAGGATTGTAAATGTGCAGTAAGTGACTCTGTTATTACAGGAGTTCAGGACATTGTTGTGTGCTCTTTGAAAATTTAAGTAATTGAGTGTTGGATGGCCTAAAGGGAGTAATATTTCCCAATAAATCTTCCTTTTTTAAACAGTTTAAGGTTAACACAAGGCATGGTGTGAACATGTATTGCACATTGGTTGCAACACAATAAATAAAATATATTAATATAATTCATGTGGCTGGCAAGGATAGGTACCTGCTTTATAAGTGTGGGTGTGTGTGAGAATGTGCGTGAATTTATACTGAAGGTGTGTGTGTGTGTGTGTGTGTGTGTATATATATATATATGTAGATAGATAGATAGATAGATGTGTATAGAGGAGAAAAAGCAAGTAAAAAATATACAATAGAAAACCATAGTTTAAAAAAATAGGTAACCATTTTCACTGAATTTTCAAAAGAACACCTGCCGCCTTGATCAGAGCCTGTGATGCAGACGCAGTGTCATTTTCCATTGAACTGTAAATTGTGTTCCTTACCTTAATGATGAAGGTTTGAGGTTTGCCCCGTAGTTCAGTGTAGCTGCTTCTTCTTTCTTCCCTTGCAATAATCAAAAACTGATCTGCAAAAAAAAAAAAAAAAGATTTGAAAAATGTCCACATTTTTCACTTGAGCATTTTTTTCTTAATAATTAGATTAGCTGGTGCTAATCAGCTGCGGTTTAGCGTTTCCTGCTGGGAGCTCCACAGAGAGAGAGAGAGAGAGAGAGCGAGAGAGAGAGAGAGGGGGGCTACAGCTGTGGCTTGGGGAGATCAGTCAAACAAAAAAAAAAACAATTCTTCATTTTCATCCTTGCTTATTTTTTTACACCTCTCCTTATTTCTTCCTCTCCTGTTCCCTTTTATTTGTTAGGGGTAATGGGATTGTAGAAGTGGGACCCAAACGCAGACATAACTCAGAGGTAGTAGTGAAACAAAGGTTTATTGAACTTAACTTCTGGGGATGGCAGGTAGACAGATATGTGAACGCAGGTGAGTCCAAAACACAGGAACATAGAAAGTCCAAGGGCTCAAAGCATAGAAGTAATCCAACACAAGATAGTCCAAAACAATGCAGCAAAAATAACTCGCAGAACATGGCGCAAGGAAACATCCAACAGTAGGTAATGACCCGACAAGGCACACAGGGAAAAGACAGGTATAAATAGAGACAGACTAATGAGGGAAACTGACCCAGGTGAGTAACGAGACACAGGTGAACATAATCAAGGGAGAGCCAAGAGGACAAAACCCCACAGGGAACATAGAACAAGACCTTCAAAATAAATTCAGACAAATACCATAGAACCTGACATTATTCCACTTTCTCCTCCCATATTCTACCTCTCGTCCACATGTTCAGAGCTGCATCAAAACTTCAGTGCTCATTATGCTACTATTTGGCCCGTTCTGTCAGCGATTAAGATCGTAATTAAACTCAGTGCCAAAGTCTTACAACACCCAAGTGAGTGAGCACAGCAGGAGTAGAGCCTGAACTGATAAGTCGTGACAAGTGAACGGCCAGAGCTACATTTGTGTGTGACTCAGTTGACCCTCATGTGCCTCCATACAGTCACATGTTTCTGCCTACGTCCCCCTGGCAGCGTTAGCATGCAGGACATGTGCTGCAAGGCCCTGCGTGAAATATGTATTTTATGAGAACTGCCAGAACTCAGTGATGGGATCATGGCTGCTGCTGGCACATGCACACACACGTCACGCTTTTTCTGTGCTCTCTGCCTCACACGCAAATCTCCCAGACACACTCAAGTTGCTGCTACCATACTTTTGAAAGCAAACCTCAGTTAGCTGACATCCCACATGGCTGGAATATCTTTGCTTTAACCTAAATAAGAGATGCGAACTCCCCCGTGTGCTCAGAGGGCCCTCTCGCCTACATACCACAAACCTCCGCAGTCCAGTGCTGTAGATCTGATGGCCACAGATGGCCGTGAAGTATTTCAATTCTCAGAAGTGCTGAATGAGGACGGGTGTTCCCTGGGATGTTTTTTTTCATCTCGCTCAGACAGTCAGGCTCTCTCGAACATCCTTAGGAAAGCTTTTTTTCCTGTTTACATGCATGAAGTGACTTCATGCTTCTCCCTGCAACACACACACACACACACACACACACACACACTAGTCTGCTAGCCGCAAACCGTCACCACAGCCTAATCACCAAACGGCAGCTAACCCTCCCCACGCACACACACACACAAAACACCTACTTTCACAGAAAAGCGCAAATGTGAATTCTCACCTACATCCTTCCTCCTTTACGTCTTGCTGGACTCAGCAGCCAAAAGCAGCTCTAGGAATGTCCATTATTTCATAGCTATTTCATAGTTTCTGACCCACCAGGGAGTCCCCTGCAAATGTGACCGATCTGTTTTAAAGAGTGTCACTGCTTCATTTTGAAGTGCACTCACATTTTACATTAACATTTTACAACAGGCATTTGCGATAAATACACAGTCCCATGGTAATGAGAAACAGACGAGTGAGATATCAGCTACACTTCAAGCTGCTATAATGAATATTTTTATGGATCAAATGACTATGTTTATGTGAAAGGGGTTGCTTGTAGTAGCGAACCCAAAGATAATTATTACTTGACTCTGCAGTTCCCCTCAGCTCTACGAAACTATAAAGCCTCTTTCATCTTAGTGTTTTTGTTTCCTGGCCCCCAACTTTACTGTTTTGGTTCACTCTCACCGCTCTCATCTTTGTCATTTCCAGCTGCAGCAGGCAGCTGTTTGCAACAAAAAAACCTCCAAAAATCCCACAGTACGCTATCCGCCCAGAATCAAACGGCAAAGTTAGTGACTAGCTGGTTAACATAATGGAGAAGAGCCAGATATTTCCCTCAGCAGTCAGTGAAGACCAAAAGGAGATTAAATAATGGGCTTACATTCATCAGATGGCCACAAGCACAACTCCAAATTAATGCTAATGTTGCTCCATATCTGATGGATGTGTAAATAAGCAACTGTGTGCTAATGTGTTCGCTATATCAGCTTTATTACAACATGTCAGTGTTGTGCTGCTCCCAAGAGTGTCCAAAGTGGCTAAAAGAGCTTTAGTGGACACTGATATGCTGTTATAGAATCACCAATTTTTACCGTCTTTAGCTTCCCTTTTGCATTTACAGTGCATGTTAGCAAGGTTTGTAGATTTGTAATCGAAACTGTCATCACCCCGCATCCTTCCACCTCTATGCATCGATCTCTCCTCCCTTCATTTACCTCCTTCCCATCGTCCAAAAGTAAAGAGAGCAGAATTTAGTGACCTGGTGGTTAAGACACATGCCATATAGCTGCAGGGTCCACAGTTGTTGCATATCACACGCCTCTCTCTCCCCATGTTTTCTGTCTGCATCTATACTGTCAGTCCAAAAAAGTAAAAAGTAATCTTAAAATAATAAATAAAGTTCTGAATTGGTTTCATTAATTGATGAAAGTGGAAAAAAATGTTTTAATAATGACATAAATAATGTTTTTTGGCTCATTGTTTCTCCCCAACTGTGACTTGACGTAATTTGGTCTAGCCTCAGTGAGATCGGTGTGAGGGTGTGGAAAGTGCACACACCTGGGACACTGACACTACATGGTGAACTCTGACCCAGCAAGGAGATTAGGTGATGCCAGCAGAAGTTTGGAAACCATGGTCAGCAGAGAGAATAGTGAGCTTGTCATGCAGCACACCTAAAATCCCACACATGTGATTTTTTAATGGTGATTGACCCATTAAAAGCTCTGATCAAAGGACACTGAGTGTGCTGGCAGCACAATAGGTCATTATATTCCCTAAGCTTCTTACTACTGTAAATAGGTCGACCTAATATATGATGTGTTAGTGCCTGGCGCCCGCCACCTTGTAACCTTTGCCGTGTTTCATGCTTGCCCCCACGCTGGGTCCACCGAGCCCACTGAATTTCATCAAAAGCCGGCTATAGATCGGCTTCCACATTTTTAATCCTCCCTCAAAGAATTTGCTGAACTAGCAAGATGGTGGATGTGTGCTGTGTAGCTTAGTCTGTATTTGAACTGTGGGGTCATGACTTTGTTTCTTGTTTCCTCATGACATGGAAACTAATATTTCTTTAATGAGTCTGCTCTGAAGTGTTACTGGGTGCAAACGCAGTAGGCAGGAACAGTCCACAGCGTCTTGATGAGGAGGAACTTTCCCGGTCTAGTTCATCCTGGTTACAAAGCAGCTGTCTGCCCTCTGCTGGTCAAAATAAAATACTGCACCTTGATTAAACTACATTTTTGACTCAGGACAGCCCATATAGGTTAATGTATTTCACATTGCTGAGGTCTAGGTGAACATGTTTGATAAGTGTAATAACTGACATCTATTCTGTCTATTTATCTAATTAGTTTCTTATTCCCCCCCTCCTCGGTCCCTGCAGCTCCCCAACATGTTTGGCGCTCTGAGCTCCACTGTCATGTCTCTGATGATTGGCTCCTACGCCTCCTCTGCTGTCACGTTCCCTGGAGTCAAGGTAAATTACGAAGGCTGCGTTAGCAAAAGTGGACAATAATACTGACACATTCTTCATGG
This sequence comes from Maccullochella peelii, assembly GCA_002120245.1. Taxonomy (NCBI): domain Eukaryota; kingdom Metazoa; phylum Chordata; class Actinopteri; order Centrarchiformes; family Percichthyidae; genus Maccullochella; species Maccullochella peelii. Next base: position 72,909 of record LKNJ01000847.1, read on the forward strand.
GTTTCTCAAATAAACCACGTAAATATATAGCCATAGCAGTACATTATGGTGCTTGAGGGATATAAACAATGTTATGGGTAAAATTATGTTTGCTAACATGTTCAACATAACAACTTTAAATGAATGGAACTTTAAAAGCAAGTGCAAGATGCTTTAAAAAAACAACCCTCTTCCTCACCTGTCTCTCCTCTTTCCAGCTGATCTACGATGCCGGCGTGTCCTTCCAGGTGATCATGTGGATGTGGGCGGGTCTTGCCGGGTTTGTCTTTTTCAACTGTTTCTTCAACTGGCCCGCAGAAGGTTTCCCAACACCTGACGAGGTAGACTACAGGTCAGTGTGGACGCCAGCTTGTCGCTTCGTCTCTTTCCAGAGACACAAAAATGACTATCGGAACATCGCTCCTTCACTCCAACCTCAATATATGTGTGTGTTTATATTTACAACAGTAAGATCCTCACACTGCGAGAGCTGCCTTCGTCGGACCAGAAGGTTGTTGGAGAGAGACTGAGCCAGAAAAATAGAGACGTCCGACACTCCACAGAGAAACTTTCTAATGGGCCTGACGCTGCACCCAGTAAGTCAACAAACACACACAACCGCTATGCTCTCAGCCATTTACTTTACAATATATATCCCATTCTTTTTGGCTTGTGTTCCTTTAAATACTTGGGACCCCTCATCACAGGTTGTATACAGTACGTCAACAGTGAGTGAGACCAATTCAACCAAAAAGTGATTCTTTCTTCTCATATTGTTTTAAAAAATGGTTTTAGAGGCCTAAAGAAATAAAATGTATTCATTTACAAGAAAAGTCTTAAAAGAAACAATTTATTTTGCAGAAATGTGCTTTTTCTGACTTCACGAGAAACATCTGTGGGGTCACAAGATGATTAACAGGATAGAAAAGGGCTACCCCGTGGGTTGCGACCCCCAGGTTGGGAACCCCTGATTTATATATTACATAACTGCTAGTTTGCTGAAAGACTGACAGACTGGATACCCCACAGCTTTAACAGTTAAACTCTGATAACTATCCTAATCACCTGCCTAGAACTCCTCTCATATATTTGTATATAAAAATAAATAAATTCACTTATGTAACATTTGCGCTGGATAACACTGACCCTCTCGTCCTCTCTCAGACGCTGTTCCCTTCCGTCGGTCTGTGTTCTCTCCCATCTTCCTGTGGAGTCTGATTACAATGGGGATGTCCCAGTTGAGGATCATCTTCTTCATGGGGGCGATGAACAAGATGCTGGAGTTTTTGGTCACCCACGGTGAAGAGCATCGTGAGTGTCGAACCCTCAGCCACATTCCCAGAAAACACTTGCTGTGTTTTATCATTAATCACAACCATCTAAGAGTTACTGACAGAGTGGGTCTTTGTTTTTATATTTCAGCATCGGAGCAGCTGGTGATTGAGGCAGAAGAGAAAGGTTAGTCGCGCAATAACACAGCTTTGAATTTGTACACTTTATGTAACTTGTCTGGCGTTTTTTTTTTTCTTCTTCTTAATTTGATTGAATATGTCCTCCTTCAGTGAGTTTCTACTCGTCCATCTTCGGCACGCTGCAGCTGCTGTGCCTGGCCACATGTCCTCTGATTGGATACATCATGGACTGGAGGATGAAGGAGTGTAAAGAGGAGAAGACCGACCCCCCAACCACAGAGCAGAGGTACATGCAGTGAGTCATGACAGTTAAAAAGTGGTAGAATCAACAGTATTGATAAAACTGATAAAAATCACGGTGTCTACATTCATTGTCATGGTAAGAAAATCCTGAATATTCTAAACATAACTTGGTCCATTTTGTCCAGATGTGACAGACATGCATTGTGAATGTTGGACGGTGTCATAATAATGGGAGTGGTCCAGCATAAAACACCTCTGTGTCTCTATCAGACAGACCAGTGGACCCAAGAGAGACAGTAAGATCCAGAAAGTGACCAACGCCATGAGAGCCTTCATTCTCACCAACATGCTGCTGCTCGCTTTCGGGTGCTGCTGCCTCATAGACAACCTGCCTCTACAGGTACCACGCACGCACACACACCTGAACACACACTTTATGGCAGCAAGGAAACAAGTAAAGAATAAATAGTCCCAACGCTCAGATCCACTGATTGTGTTGCTTCTTTGCTCTTTTCCTTCCTCAGATCTTGACCTTCATCCTCCACACTATGGTCCGAGGCTTCATCCACTCCTGCTGCGGAGGCCTTTATGCTGCTGTGTGAGTGCTGCACTGCTAACTCATCAACCACATGGTCTGAAGCTCTGTTTAACACACTCGCATCTTGTCAGAGGAAATGGGAAGACGTAACCTTAGGGGGGAAGAAATGTGAGTTTAGTTTCCAGTTCATTAATAAGGTAATAAACATTCAGCTATATAATATTTGAGACCTGGCTATTTAGAGTTGTTTTTCAGCACCATATAAACACCAAACATATGCAGCACTTTACAATGTGATAAAAGCAACCAGATGTGGTGACAAAAGTAGGGGATGCTGTAATATGTGTGTTAAATAACCACACCACTACAACCATTCAACATATTCTTTTACCAAAATCATGAGCTGTTGGAGTCAATATCGACTATATTGAATCAAGAGTCTAGTCTTGAAAAATACAGTACAATATTATGTGATACAAATACTTACAGAACATGTTGTAATTGTATGTCTGTGGTAGTCCATTACCACACAAGACAGTATGTGGACCTGCACACAGCAAAAATATGTGCATACATTTAACTCTGAGTGTAAAAATCACTACGACAGGCTGACGAGTGCCCTCCAGAGCCGCATCAGCATGAAAACAAGCATCCAATCAAAAAATAACTCACTGAAAAGTCGTATTTGTTCACCGTCTCAGCTTCCTAGATTGCTTCTTCTGTGCTCTTAGACTCTGGCAATAAGTTTCCCATCATACATTTATAACACAGAAAGCAAACAGCTCATTTGTTTTAGGACATTTTCCTTATTGATCTGGGGCTCACGGTCAGTTCATTTGGTGTTTCAAACTCTTGGTAACCACCTGCGTCTCTCCCACAGCTACCCCTCCAACCACTTTGGCACCCTGACAGGCCTCCAGTCCATGATCAGCGCTGTGATCGCTCTGCTGCAGCAGCCGCTCTTCATCGCCATGGTGGGACCACTGAAAGGAGACCCCTACTGGGTGAGGACGCACACTTATCTCTAACTCCATACACTCACTGTGAGTGTATGGAGTTTTATTTGTCTAATTTCTGAGAGCGCAATGAGACATTTTGAGCACAGGAAAAGATTGTGTAGAGAAATTACTATCACACGTACTATAGGCCTATACAAAGTATATTTATCATTATTTTCATCTAACTGTAACTTTCCACCTCTGTCACCCAACTATCCTTCAGATCAACCTCGGCCTGCTGATCTTCTCATTGGCTGGCTTCCTGTTGCCGGGTTACCTGTTCTATCACCGCAGACACCTGCTGAGGGAAAAGGAGGCCAGAGACAAGCTGACCGCCAAACAGGAGATGCAGGCGCTTAACCACAGCGAGGCCAATGGCTACAAACCTCACAGCAACGGCCTCAGTGCTGTGGAGGCTTAGAGCGACACGATCGAGCCAAGGATCGGGGGAATTTTTTTTTTTGTACATGCCTTCAGAATGAGCACCAGCAATCTTCTCATCCACATATATTTTGTTTTGATATTTCCAGTGTTTTTGTTTTTTGCGTTTGGTCATTGCTGGTGCACATTTTGCTCACCACAAACCAAATCACAGAGCAAACACAATCCCCCGTGTGTTTTTTATGACTCAGAGTTAGACTTTAAGTTCCCTGTGATTTTGGGGAGAAGCAGTGTCATCATTTGTTGCTGTTTATTTATTTTGGGTTAGGTGAAAGAGCCAAATTAGTGTGATTTTTAAAGCCATCGATTTCACTCACAAGCACATGCGAAGACACATGCACACATCCTGGTTTGGCCTGTGTGTCAGACTGCGGATATCACGGTACTTGAAATACTGTTACAAAGATAATCATCACAATCCCCGCTAAAACCAAAGAACTGTTTAAAGATATTGTTTCAAAGGTGTGTTTAATGAACTAAACTGTTACTATTTTGTGCCGCTTCTACTGTAATCCCTTCAGTAAAAGCTATAAATAAATATCTATATATCACTATTAAAAGTATGGAAGCGTATTGCTGTCACGCCAGAAAAAGAAAAACAGATCAGTATCACATAACATTTATTGATTTTTTCATGTTATAATAATATACTATTTATCTTGTTATAACGTGATAAATAGTATAGTTATAACAAAAAAGTATCTTGCTATAATGTGATAAGTTTGTATGTCGTAATAACGTGAAAGAATATTGTTATAACAATGAACTTTAAAAAAAGAAGCTTTTGTGGCATTTTCAGAGCCCAGTTATTCACACATGCACAGATAGGCTGGTTGTAGAGACAGCACATCTACCTCCTCTGTTTCCATTTTTTTTTTTACTGTCTCTCTGCAACTGACTCCTGTCTGTCCATCTTTTTATTTTTTTGTCACATTAGGACATATTAATCCTTTAATTGTCAAATACCCAGATTTAATTAGTACAGACTTTCTCCTTATGCAATCACGGTCTTCTTATATTTAGGAAAAACATTTTAATGGAAATTTTACAATGAAAATCATGACTGATTTTTAAAATTCTGACACACACTGTGTGTCAGTGTTATTAAACACTTTTTACTGCTTTATGCACAGAAATTAACTAGTGTGTGTGTGTAAAATATGTATTTTAAGTGTCTTTTTATACTCTAGCTGCAGTAGCATTAAAAAGGGAAGCGTTTGTTTCAGCATCAGCAAATGTTATTTTGTAGGGTGATAATTATAAATGAAGCTCGGATGACTGTAGATGTGCATTCTGCTTTTGCCTTTTTTGCTTTTTTTTTTAGTCATGTATTGATTTCAGAGCATTTTTTTGTAAATAGAACTGAGGTGTGTCTTGTATTTTATTACATATTCTGCTTGCTTTACTATATATGGGTGTGTACAGTATATTGACTGATGGCTGAGGAGACACTGGCTGTGGTTAAACTTGTTTTTTTTAATGTGATTTTTCTGCTTGGATGCTCAGTCACATTAAAAAACAGACCTGCTTGTTCTGCATACAGCCACAACATCATGTAGATTTATGAAATCAGTTATAATGTATAATTTTACATTTTTTGACTCAATCCATTTCAGTAGTAGTAGTTAAGTAGATTTTTCCTTTCTGCATTTCTTTCCTGCTTTCTAGTTCATCTTCTTGAATCTTTGCTCTCGCTTTGAAGGAGAGTCTGTGTTTTGTTTCAAGGAGGTGCCTTTGCTGCCATCTTGGCTTTATTGCAGTAGATATGAAGGTAAGATTAATGCCTCGGCCAAACGCCTTTCTCTGTATACCAAAGCCATGTGTAGGGACTGTAAGATAGTCTATAGTACGGAACTTTTCCTCAGGAGAACATACAGGGGCTGCAGTAAACAGCAGTTTGGTCATAATGTTTGGCTTGTGTTTATTGTCACAGGTGTTGATTCAGCTTGTTGGTCATTTTTGAGGCTGTACTTTATGTTGTTTAGTATAAATACTGTTAAGTGCATTTTAATCAGTGTTGGTGAGGTTTTCCAGTTCAACACGTAATTTTTTCCTCACCGCAGTAGTGATTTGTACTGTTTGAAACCAGCGTACCAGCAATTCCAGCAACAACTATCTGACCTCTTTGTACCTCTGTAAGTTGTCTGACCTCTTTTAAAGCTGCCAAATGACATTCAAATTTAATGCGACACCCTTGTGCTTATGCCTTTGTAATTAGTATTTACAATACTTGCAGCCTGAATTGTTAGTGTGTGCAGTTTAATCAACACCTCTGACAGTCTGTACAATAAAAATACACATCCTTTTATCTGTATTTTAAGACTGTCATCTCTCATCTTCTCTCTTTACCCTTGGGGTTAAAGTGTTGGTATGTCTTGCTAAATGTACCTTTCTTTCTTGCCTTCAATCGATATATCCAGCTTGTCCATTTGATTAACAAATAAATGTATGAATGTAAATGTATTGTCTGAGTGGCAGTTTTCTTGCCATCCATTCAAACAGTTCTCATTGCAACAAAGAGCCTCAGTATCAGCTGTTTGTTGTGTACCTGGTCATACAATCTAAAACAACCAACAAAACCTACAAGAGATCTTACAAGGAGACACAAGCAAATATAATAACCAAAGTTTATTTGATTTTGGCATTATGGTCAAAAGATATCACAACAAAATCAAAGAGGGACATACATACAGTGCCTGCCCAGTCATCCAGAACACCACACAGCTCATCAGCGGCTTTCTGCCTTTTACACTGTTCTGTAATTTCTTTCCATCATCACACACATCCACTGTGTCGCTGCTCCTTTCACGCTCACACACATACAACCATTTGCATCATCACCTCCCTCATTAAACATACTCCCATTAATACAATTATCTGTAAAACACATGCATCCTCTTACAAAATGCACAGTCACACAAACACATTCAAACAGGCGTGCACACAGAGGGCTCCTGTCTATCTGAGGCTGTTGCTGTTGGGTTGTGATCCAGCAAGGCCGGGGTGGTCGGGACTGTGGCGGTTCTGGAGGGGGACAGAGAGAGCAGCAACGCACTATTTAACATGTGCATTGGATATCCTGCCATTTAAACAGACCATGTGTTACTTGTGTAGTCATGCGAGTGATTAACTTGTGTTCACTGTTGCTGGTTGTACATAGATATGAAGCGGGAAGAGTTCAGGTAGATGGTTAAAACTGCATTCATTCCTTTTTTTTTTTTTTAAATATTAACATTGAATTAAGTGATGTGAGATTGGAAGCTCAGAGTGACAAAACCACCAAACACCCAATTCCCACATCTCTGCAGCTCTCTGGAGGATTTTGTTCTCTTTTAGCAAACCGTTTTGATTAAGGCTCACACATTTACTTTGTTGTTTAGTCTCTGCTGTTCTCACTAGCAGTTTCAGCAAAAAAAGTTCTGATAAACCTACCATACGTTACCTGCAGCACCAAACAGCAGACTGGCAAAGTTGGTGACTAGCTGGTGGATAAAGCTAAACACACAGATTATTTTCTCGTTGGTGAAGACTAAACTAGAGCTTAGTTTAGAGCTCAGCTTAAGGTTAGTGAAGACCTACATTTGTCAAGTGTTCAGAAACACGATTCTAATGGGATGATAATGTTACTACGTATCTGATAAATGTGTAAGTTGGAAACTGTTTGCGAATAGTGAAGCCATAACTTTAAAAAGCAATAAGTCAGGGCTGTTGTCTGCAAGCTAGTTGTGAAGCTCTTTCACTGTCTAGCGGCCAAAAATCAATTGACGCAACTTTAAGTTTACTTAAAAAAGTAAACTTGCTTGAAAAGTAAGCTTGATTAACTTGGAAATGTTTCGGTATGGTTAAATACTTCGCATTAAAGTTTGAGTTTTAAGATGATAAAAGTTTAGGAATGGGTTGATGTGGTTACAGTCTGGATCAGGATCTCTTCCATCTCTGCCTATAACTGCATAAGGATCCACAATAAAGCCTAACTGAATTACCGGGGTCTTGAGAGATTTACTTACTTTCTTCTTTTTCTTGTCTTTCTTCTTTTTCTTGCGGTCGGGATCGTCGTCCCTCTTTTTCTTCTTCTTCTTGGGATCAGAGTCTGATGGAGTTTCTGTGACGTCAAAAAGAAGCAGGTCAGTGGCCCTAAAACATGTTAGATTCCTATGCGTTTGTTTATGCTGCAGGTATAGTTTGTGTCATACCTTGTGGTAATGGGTCCTGTGGTCGATGGTGTTTGTGTTTGTGTTTGCTCTTCTTCTTTGGAGGTTGTATGTGCATCAGTCTGTACTGTTCTGGGAGCTGGGGAAAACAAACACAAAAACATGCATGCGTGTAAGTATTGAATTAAACAATATAATTAAGAAAGAACGGATACCCGTTTCTAGCAGACCAGAATATTCAAACTAAAGAGAAATTTGCTAATACTCTGGGTAATCAGCATCAGCATGCTGAAAATGTGTGTGACTTTAGAACTTGTGTGTGTACGTGTTGTGTACTGTATTTTGGTAGTACCGGTCCTGTGTGTAGCCTGAAGCCTGTGAGCAGAGCGCCGGTCAATGGGCTGAAGGAGTTCCCACACACTGGAGGCTTATCAATCAGAGAGCGTAATGAGCTGCCATCCTGAGTGCCCGGACAGTCGATCATACCTGCAGCACAGAAGAGAAAGGAGGGGGGGCAAGGTGGAGAGCACTGAACACACAGGTTTAAAGATGTAAAAGAGCAAATGTCAAAAATGAAAGCAGTGGCATGTCAGGGGTTTCATTAAACAGATATCATTTTTACCACTATATTTTCTATTGTGGGGAATTTACAGATCAGATCTGAACCAAAATGATGGACCAGTCTTACATTTGTATTTTAAATCTACATATATCTCAACATCTACAGGAGATAGGTGTGGTGTTGTTCTTGGGATAGCAGCTCCATTAGGAGAGTTGAGGTTTCTGGCACAACTTCACAGAGCAGTCTTAAAAGGTCAAAACTACAGCAACACTTGTAGCATTAAGTACAACTTGTTGTCTTCATCTGAGTCATTGTTTGGTCTGTAGGTCTGGGGGCAGCGGTGGCTCAAGAGGTCGTTCATTAATGGCAGGGTTGGCGGTTTGATTCCAGATGCCTCCTGTCCATGTGTCCTTGAGCATGACAGTGAACCCCAAGCTGCATGTGAATGAGAGGCAAACTTGCAGATCGCTTTGTCCATTAAGGTAGAAAAGCACTATATAAATGCCGTCCATTACCATTTATAAAGAGAGAGCAAGTTTTTGATTACCCTGATGAAGGTCACTAGCCAGTCAAAAAAGTTGTTCTTTAATACTGCAAGTGTTACCCCTTGAAGACAACAGCTCCATTCCCAGAGTGATGCTGCCTACTGCCAATGAGCACAGTTTACAATGAGGGGAGTTAGAATTAACAGCTATCAAGGATAAAGCCACTTGGAAACTAGTGTCCTACTCTGAACATGAATCACTATCATAACTACATTTATGTTTTCTAATGAGATCTCTGCAGACCCCACCATTAACACTTGACTGTCAGGTCACATTTGTTCCTAACCATAACCCACCTGGTAACTCTGGCAGAAAGTTGCTGAGCTTCTCCTTCACCTTCTTCCCACAGAATTTGTTGTAGGCGTGTTCCAGATTGTAGTGCGTGATGAGGTTGGTGTTGCCCGTTAACTCGTTTCCCACTAAACACACAGATGCATATCAGTGTAATTCAGGCAAACTCCACAAGTCATGGCATGTGTAACTAATTTATACATCTTTCAAATTAGGCATTCCAGCAAAAATATCGCTAGGTGACCATTTCCAACCCGAGCTAATGTCAGTTCAGGGACGCTCGTTACTATGATTTCTGCAGTTAACGTTATACAACGTTTAACTTTAAAACACAAGAGTTAAAACATAGGAAACTCCGTTGAAAATGTTTTGTGTCGCAGTCACAGACAACATTAATACCAACCCTACCTTTAGAAAAACAGGTGGGCTAATACCAATAATTAGTTTACTCAATATCCTCGGTAACACTTATGCTAACTTGTTAGCTAACGTTAGCTAGCATTGTTTACAAATTGCTTAGCAACCTTTGATAGCGGTTCAACTCCTTCTCTAAATTAACAGACAAATAACATACAAAGTATAGAGCAGTTATAATAGTCTGACAGTACCAGGAAGCTCCCGCAATAAGTAGAAAGGTTCATTCATGGCTCCGGGCTTCCGCAGAGCAGGCCCGTCATCCCCGAGCTGCGGTGGCATCTGCCCCGCGATGGAGGCTTGATTTTGCGGCAGAGGCGGCGGAGGTTTCCCTGGTCCGAAACCCAGAGACGATGAGCCGGGCGGTCCCTGAGCTTCATTTTGCCCGAACAGAGTTGAAAACATTTCCGTCATATCTATCACGAATAATACATTTATATGCAACAAAAAAGCCGGCTTCTTCAAACGTATGGCTTGCTACTTGCAAGGATGGAGCTCACCACGAATCCATCCGAGGATCGACTGCTCGACTCCACTTCTTTGTGGCATTATTTTCATGGCCCCCGTACCGTAATAACAGGAGTAAACTGTCAGATTACCATAATGATTGGTATATGTTGGCCCACACGGATATAATCACTGAGGTCACAAAACAATTTTTATTTCCAAGATTTGAAGTTTATTTTCAGACAAACAAACATAGTAAACAACATCGATATGTACAGTTAAGTTAGTTATATCTGCTGGTCAAATAGTTTGAAGATCACACATCAAAAACATCCGCAGGGCAGAGAGAAGATGCCATACTTTCAAACTCTGTGACTGATGCCTAAAAGTGAAAAGGGGAAAAAAAACACATTGACAAAATTGTTAACACTCAAGACAAACTTCTATTTTATATTTCTACTTATGTTATAGTACACGGGTATCGTGTGGCCCTCAGCAACAGCTGGCAGACAATGGCCTCCTTCAAACTGTACCAGTGCCAAAGGCATGATTTTTCTCCTTTATCTTTTTAATAAAAAAAAACATCACTCCCATTTTCAAAATATCAATGTTATTAAAACTTACCTCAGAAGTAAAATGTAGGTTTTGATACATACTGTTTGATCATGCAGCTATTACAGAATTTAAAAGCTAAAAATTACAAGAATATGTTTCTATGCATTATGTAAAAGAGCTTTGGTGTATTCATTTCCAGGTGACATCCAATGTCACAAATTCATTTTAGAGAAAGACTACTTTACACTTACTTAGTCATGCATACCCTTTGTGAGCATAAAAATAAAACATGTTGAATATGCTTTCATCCATTGTTTCTCTCTCACCTTCCACTCATCAACAGCGGTAGAAATACAGTGTTCAGTCTGAACAATGCTCTCTCTACCAGCCTGAACCTTCTGTGCTAGGGCAGCATTCTCTGCTTGAATCTTTTTCAGCTCCAGTCGCATGTAGGCCTCCTGTTTTTTATAGTATGGCATCAAAAAGCTGCAAAAGTCCTGCTCAGGAACGCCACTTGGTCGCCTAACAGAACAGGTGAGATGGTAAAGGATTAAAATGTTTAGTATTTTAATCATGATGCAAAATAGAAATATTGCAGTGGTGATACACAGTACAATGAAGGATGGCAATGCACCTATATTACATGTCCTATAGTGAGACACAAGAGCGTAAAATATGCGTATGCAAGTGTTCAGATAATACAATTTTCCTTAGTGAATAACTTAACAATGCTGGGGCAAATTATTGGTACTGTTGCCCAACAACTGCCCACAAAGTTGCAAATAAATACATATTATATATTTAGTTAATAAAATGAAAGAGGAGTGGAGAGAATCTCAGCAGTTTGAATTCAAAAACGCACAAAAAATGTGTGGATTTTATATCTACCTACTACTTGCTTGTTACAATTTATTTGAATGAGTGGTGAGCAGATGGATGCCAGAATTCAGATGTTGTCAAAGAGGGGAAAGTGTTTTACAGGGAAACTGAGCATACATAATACAAAGCTTAACATGTAACCAGTAGAACATTTCATTGAAGAGTTTTTAATATTGTTTACAGACCATGCAGCGTCTGGATTGTTCTTGGCATCACTCTCCAGTTTGTCCAGCTCATTCAGTTTGAACTCTAACTGGCCTTCTTCGATCAACCTGTTGATGTCCTCCTTCATATAGATAGACACAGGCATTCATGTAAACAAGTCAAAATAAATGCGGGTAGACCAGTGTATACTGCATGCATGTATATAATACAAACAAGGTAGTAGACCCTCCTTTTGTTGTCTATTTTCATACATGGTATTAATGTGATATTAAGGTGCTGCACACCTGTACTGTCCTCTGCAACTCCTCTATGAACTGCTTGTGAATGCTCTCCATCCTCTGAGGGTTCTTCTTGTACAGCGGACGAAACGTGCTGGCGAATCTGTTAAAACTGTGGGTGAAAGCAGTGTCAATCACAAGTGCAGCGAAGTGTTGCTTTTCCCAAAACACCAGCCCTTTTCTAGGTTACCTAATCTAGTACTGAAATGATTAGTTGATTAATCTAAAGTTGATCGACAGAAGAATAATTGATAACAACAGTTTTGATTACTGAGTAACCGTTAAGTCATTAATCAAGAGAAAATGCCACAGATTCACCATTTATAGTCTCTAAAATGTGAGGATTTGCTGCTTTTCTGTGTTATATAGATAAAATATATTTGGGTACTGGACTGTTAGTTGGACAAAACAAGTAAATGGAAGGCTTAAGATGGGAATTTTTCACTATTTTCTGACATCTTATAAACTAAACAATCTATTGATTAATCAAAAATGATTGAGAGATGAGTTGAATGATACTGAAAATAATCATTTGTTGCTGCCCAAAACAAATCCTTATCTTATTTTAAGAATCAAATCTATTTGTAAAGATCTAGGAAAATAAGGCAGAGTGGGCTAGTCTTAGTTAATATTTCTAAAACATTCTCATTTCTAAACAACTCTCTTCTTTTCAATAATTCACGATTAACAACTTCGATTAAAACGGGCAGGTCTTTTCAACGTCCTATGACAGATGTGTCAATGAATGCGACACAGTCATGATCATCATTTACATTTACAATAGATTTCAGTCCTCCACACCAGCTGTGACCACAGAACCGCAGTCACACACTGCTTTTGTAGCTCATCTTCATGTTAGCTTTGTACCGTTTGAACTTGCAGATCATGTGCTACTTATGTTAATTTAATATCATAACACTGTAATTAATAGTAATGATTATCAATAAAAAACTGCTACAAACTGCAAACACGTCTTTTACTATCGTTTCGGGACAAATTTCCACCATAAATACAAATGACACGTTACCTGGCATGGTCGATGAACTTATTCAGGCTCTTTTGCATCACTTTGTCGAACAACTTCAACCGGTTATACCGAGCTTCCGTCTCCTCGGACGGCCTACAAACTGATCCAGGGTTTGACATCTGTGAGGAAACTTCTCCTGCAGCTTCATTGGTCTGGTTTTCAGAGAAGTCTTTAACACATATGTTATCTACAGTCTCCTTTTGTGTTGCTACTTCGTTTTCCTCCATTTTTCAGCTTCCTCTGTTTACGTTTTGCAGTACCCGCCAAATCTACGGTGAGTCGCTGAGCCCATAAAATGCGAAATCGTTTTGTTTAGCGCATGCGCAGTTCGACCCAGCCACCAAATCCAGTTACTTACTTCAGCTGTCATTCCTCCTCAAACCCTTTCTGGTTGACTGTCGCGTCTGCCAACATGGGTCTAATCACAGGACTCTGTACTTTCTTGTACCACTTACCTCAGATTTACAAATGGCTGTTGAAACCGTATTATATCACCTCACTCTTCATGACCGTCGCTTTCCTGGTGGTCCGAAAGGCTCCCGGTCTGTGCGAGCACCTGGCGACCCAGCGGGAGGACGGCAACTCCTGCGACTTTGACTGGGTGAGCATGGTGGGGATAGGGTTGCGCTGCATTGCTGCCTGCCGCTAAATATGGTGGGGCTAAGTTAGCTGCTGTATGATGAGTTAGCTAATTTACTCACTTCAAAGTTGGGTACATCAAACAAAGTTGTTTCATGTTTTGTCTTTTTGTTTCACAGAGAGAAATGGAAATACTAATGTTTCTCAGTGCAATAGTGATGATGAAGAACAGGAGAGCAAGTAAGTAACCCCCACCTCGGAACACACACACACACACACACACACACACATCTATGTGTAAACCAACTGATATTACAACATGGTAAGAGTTTGTTTATAGTGTAAACAGTCACATCATCAAAAGTGGCCTATGTCCCAAGCCAGTGATGCTCAATTTGGGAGCAGGGAACCACCAAGGTTTATTGTGGCATATTTTGTCCTATAATGAGTAACTGTTAAACTTCAACCAAATAGGTATTTGTCACCTAATGTGTAACTGTTTCAAATCCTTGACCTGAAACCAGGTGAGACGCCCTGCACCAAGCCACATCCAGGAAGTGCTGTACTAAAAACCTTGCTTTGTTGTGTAAACATTACAGTGTAAACCTGCCTTCCTCTGACCTTGAATCTACAGCGTGAAGGTTTTTCCTCTGCTGCATTCATTGTTCCTCCTCTCTTCTTCTTCTTATCGCTCTTTCTCAGTCACACTGGAGCAGCACATAGGTAACTTGTTTCTGTTCAGTAAAGTTGCCAACGTCATCCTCTTCTTCAGGCTGGACATTCGGCTCGGCATCCTTTACCTCGCAATGTGTGTCGGTCAGTGGCCTTATAACACTTGTTATAAATACTGCCCCATTCACGACTAAATTTGAGTTATGGGAAGGGATATTTACTTCCATCAAGAAAGAAAATATTAAACTTGGATATTAACTTGGATCTATATACTCACCTACAGTTTCTATGGAATTATTGGTAGATATTCATAAAATAAGCCAAAATATGGGGAAATTGATTAACGTGAATACAAAAGAAAGGCACCTGCAAACTGCAATTGGAGCTCTTGTTTTATTACAGATGTTTCGACCCAACACTGGTCTTCACTAAAGCTTAAAGGAGCTCTGATTCCAGTGTGTGGGTACCTTCTTTTATATTCTTCTCTTTGATTTTTGTATCGAGCACCTATTCCACTGAGGTATTGTGGATGCGAACTTCAAACAATGCTTTTAGGGTTTTATTGTATATTTATTAACCTAAACTGAGATTTTCATAGCTTCAGAAAATGTAAAACTTACATTTAGTACATTTAGTGTTGTTTTCATCCACTGGGATTACCTCTGTAATGTAAATTTATGAGTGCCTTTTCTCCAGCATTCGTCATGACCTGTAAGCCACCTCTCTACATGGGCCCCGAGTACATCAAGTACTTCAGTGACAAGACAATAGATGTGAGTGTTACACTACAGACTATGTTGAATTGCAGCCGTTTAAATGCTTGTAAATTACAGTGCAGTTATACTTAGGCCTCTGATATGTGAAGTAAATGTGAATTACTATGGGTTAATCAAGTATTCATGAACATACAGATGTGAGCTTCTTAAATTGTTCTTTTGTAGTTCCAATAAACTGCACAATGCAAAGTTTTGCAGCGTTTTGTTTGCATTTTGGACTGTGTCCATCAAACATGTAAGGCCCATTATAATAGCAGTCAAAGTTGCCAGTTAATATTATAATATGTTTATTGAATATCAGACATTTGAAATTGAAATAAAATATCAGACCTCCCTAACTGATCATGCCCCAGTCCTGGAGGTGAATGACAGAGATCCACACCTGTGTAATCTGTTCTGATCTAATGTTGTGTTGTTGAGCCACTAGGAGGAGCTGCAGAGAGACAGTCGTGTCACCTGGATTGTTGAATTCTACGCCAACTGGTCCTCTGACTGCCAGTCTTTTGCTCCCGTCTTTGCCGACCTTTCTCTCAAGTAAGAGATAAGTAAATACAGAACTTCCCGTAATGAAGATACTGAGCCCTACAGTGTCTCAGTCAGGGTCTCCACAGGCCCTCCTTCAAGTTAATTAGTTATTATTGGTAAAACAGATGTAGCAGTGATTGGCTGAGCTGTGTTCAAGACAAGACAAAGTAGTAGACAAATACACACTTGTCTATAAACCTACAAATCACCAGTCACACCTTTTATTTAAATAAGCAACCATGATGACTATTTACTTTGTAGGAAGTATATTACTTGAAGAAGAGGCACCTTATGATTAATAAACATTTAAAACCAAAGTGTTTCTTGAATCTACTGAGCATTATACAGTATATGCTATAATAGTATTTTATTAGTGCCTAGCTGTTCTGCATTCACTGTAAAATGGTCTTTAATGTCTTAGATATGAAATGCAAAATAATTGCAGACACTGGTGTCTGTCAGTGAGACACACAAAAGCCTTCTGGTTTCTGTAGTGCTGCTACATAATAGTGTGTTTTGTTTTAAAAGCATGTATTCGATGGAAGATCGGTTTAATAACTCTCTTCTATATTCCATGCTGTATTTCTGTCCAAATTTTACATTTTTAAAGTTTAGGTTTTAATCAAAATAAGTTGTTTTTAAGATGCATTGAATGTTTTCTTCAGTAATCACAATGACATTGTTGGATTAAACTATGTTTCAGTTCTCCAGAAGAATTACTTCAGTTTTGACTTGAGGCCTAAATGTCTCTTCCCCTACGTACTGTAGATACAACTGTGCTGGACTCAGGTTTGGGAAGGTGGACATTGGACGCTATGGAGAGGTTTCAGAGAGGTCAGTCATTTTCTCGGCTCCGCACCTATCTGTAATGACGCTGCAGTAGCTTTAATGCCTGAGCACAGGTACTGACTTGAATTCTTTCTGAACAGGTACAAGATTAGTACTTCTCCTTTGGCTAAGCAGCTGCCCTCACTGGTGCTTTTCCAAGGAGGGCGGGAAATTTTGAGACGTCCGATGGTGGACAATAAAGGGAGAGCTGTATCTTGGCCCTTCAATGAGGTAAGTCTAGCATGCAACAAACACATGGACCATGTACTGAGTAGGTGTTGCTCACAACAGCCTCACACATGGATGCTAAAATGAAGTTTATTTCCACCCCAGGAGAACATTATCCGAGAGTTTAACCTCAACGAGCTCTTCCAACAATCCAAGAAGCTGAACAAAGGTCGTGGTTTGAAAGAAGAGGAGCAGAACAGCTGTCAGCCAGAGGAGGGCAGCGACGAGCTCCTTCCTGGAACCAACAGCCCAGAGCAGCCCACAGAGAGCAAGAAAGACCAGTGAAGAGGATGATTCAGACAGGGGCTGCATGAAGTCTTTTCTTTTCTTTTCTTCCAACATTGCTATGCCTTACATTATTGCAAAAGTACAGAATATTATGGAATGGAGAAGAAAATAGGTTCAACCACTACTAGGTGTCATCTCTACACTTTACTGTAGCAAATAAATGGCTGGACCACAGTTCCCTGGTTTGACTGGGTATGATGCAGTGTGGTTTGAATGCAGCCATGCAAAAGATAAGCAATGATTTGGGGACATTTTATTACAGACCTTAAGTTATTTGAGAACAAATGCCTTTTTTGTAGTTTTTTTTTTTTTTGGCTACATCTCATCGCTGCTGTAAACGCTTGCTGCTTGTATTTTGCAAATAGTGTTTACTGATGTCTCATTTTAAAACCAAAGGAAAAAGTGAGATTTGAAACTGAAATAAAAAAAAGATAGTGACGCATTCAGTTTTTCATCAGTTTGACCTTTTTATTCTGAGAAGACATCTTTTTAAAAATTCTTTATAAGGCCATTTTGGAAATGTCTTTAATGTACTCATTACAGATATTTGTGAAACTCGTTCCATTCATCACAGCCCACAAAAGCGAGATTTTCTCACATAGAAGTATACCTACTATACTCACATAGTTTCAAATTGTTCACTGGCCACCATCCTTGGCCATAGCAGGAAGAAAAGTAACACAGGTTCTTTCTCTTTATCTCCGTACGACGGCTGCTTGTGCCATTAATGATGCGCTTGTTAACCACCCACACAAGAACTGAACTGGGTGGGCATTTGACAGTATTCTCACAAGTATGCACGCCAGTGAAGCATTCAGCACGACAAACAAAAACCACATGCACACCGAAGACATAGCCTGGGAGGCTGGAAAACTCATAACACATTTGGGCTGAACGATGATACTTGTGTGCTTCAAGCATGTACTTTCCCCCAAAGACGTGCTACATTCAGCCAGCTTTGACATTCTACTGCAAACACCGCTGTGGGCCTTGATAGAAAATAAATCTAATAAATAAAACTACTGTAATGCCCAATCCTGAAAGACAAACTCACTTACACACCTCCCTTCTAATTATTCCTTTTTCAACATGGCTGTGGATAAAAAGTTTTTACTGTACCTTTACAGAAGTTTTTTTTTTTTTTTTTATAAATGAGAAAGTTAATAAAAAAAAAATCTAATCTGCCTTAAATGTTTTTTTTCCTCAGAAAAGTGTAAAAATAAAAACCAATAGAAAAAATAAAAATGCGCTTGTTTCACTATGAATGGTGTCAAGGCAAGAAAAAAAACAAAAAAACAAAAAAACAATCAACACAGTCTCCAATTGCAAACCAGTCGCTCTATTCAGTGGCATATTGCATTTACAATTTCATGTATAATTTTTTTTTTCCATAAAAAATATTCAAAACTTCTTTTCTCAAAAAAAAAAAAGAAAGAACAAACTGGTAGAGACTGGTTTGAAATTGTGTCCAAAACTACATGGTTGTCTTGTCTAGTGAAATAAATAAGCCCTTCCCTCGCTGCCCCTATTTGGCTGGCCGTCTGTTAAAGGGTATAAGGTTCTGCTCGCGTCTTGATTGACTGACAGACAAAACATTAGAGAAAAGAAAAAATAAACACCAAAAAAGACATACAATGATCGTAAAGCTACAAAAAGATTTTGCATAATGTCTCTAGCATAAACATTACAAGCGTACATTCCACAAAGATGCTTGTGCTGCAATCGTGATTCAGAATTTCTTTGTGGCTTTCCAAAAAAACAAACAAAAAAAACCAAAACATTAAGCTCAATTATTTGCCACTTCAGCTGTCCAGCAAAGGATCATCATTCTCTTTGGACGATGTCAATTCCAGCAAGAGCTCTCGAGTGGCTGATGCAGCCATTAAATATATAAACAGGCAATTGATTTGAAATCACTTTCATGAATAATTACACACAGTACATCTGCCAACCTTATCAATAGTCATCTTCAATACCTGACAATTTGACCCAATAATAATAATCTGTAAGATTTTACACATTTATATAAAACAATATTTAAAAAAAAAAAAAAAAAAAAAATTTCTAAAACTAAAATGATACTGTGTTTATAGGTTGGACTCTCTCCATGACTCTTATTGATAAACAAGTTGTGTGGTCCGTTCAGACAGAGGAGAAGACGACGTTTCTATTGGTCAACAGTCCTAAATCCTCCCTCTTAAAATTCTACGTCCACTTGATAAAGGCCATCCTTTCCTTAAGTGTCAGACACCATGGTCAATACTCCTGTGTGCTAATGTACCAAAGTAAAACAGCAAATCATTGAATAGCTATGCATGTTCTATAGACATATCTGTACCTAGCCGTGATCATACAGTCACATCAGTCTATCGCTCACAAAGTGGCTAAATGGAGACGCAATGATCCTGTGAAAAATGAACCAGTGTCTCCTTTTACTCTTTGTTCAAACCTGAAAGGCTAGCAGAGAAGAGTGGCCAGTGGCGTTGCAAAGATAACAAAGTGAGTACCAGACAGGCCGGCTCCTTAAGTCCGTTGCTGTGGTGAACAGTCAGTTTTCAGGGGCCTGCGGTCATGAATAATATCCAGCTCAGGTAAGAGACAAGTGGAAGTAGTCCAGTGACGCCCCCCCCCCCCC
>LKNJ01000847.1:92370-157742 GCA_002120245.1 Maccullochella peelii
CGTGATAGACCATGAAGGATGTCCGTCACTCAAACCGATATCTCGTAAGTGGTCCCTCCGACGCCTGTCACCTTCTTCACCCCGCCGCCTGGTTTGGATGTGGTGTGATTGGCCAAGACTGGGCGAGAGGTGGATCTGATTGGACAGCCATCAGGAAGGGGAGGGGAGGACCGGGGGGGAGGGGCAGATTAGGGATGAGGACAGAGGACAAATGGATGTGGAGGTGAGTGGTTCTACTTGAAAAATAACAACAAACAACCAAAATGTTTCAATACCATTGATGTTGTAAGGCATTTGGTAACTATACTTAGTGAGTGAGAAAAGGACAAGGACAGAAAAGTCTACAGGACAGAAGTAAATAGCAGTATGGTTGAGCATGCTTTCACAAAGCTAAACACATACTGGCATGCTGTTAACACTAATGCACACATTCCACCAACTGAACCAATACAACTTCCACACACACATCCAACTGTTAAACACTAAACAAGCAAAACACTGACTGTAAACCATGAAGGAGGAAAAGGAAGACTCACACAGATCAGGGAGGAAGAGCAAGGCTGACACAAACCAGGGAGGAAGAAGAAGAGGATTAGGAGAAAAAGAAGGAGGAGGAAGAGTAGCAGGCTGACGGATGTGGCGTGGATGGATCATTACTCACTGTGGAGCCTGTTGCCCTCCTCCGGCTCCTCCCCCTCCTAGCACAGTGCCTCCTCCTGCAGGCCGAGGCTTGTGCTGAGGCCCTGCCTCCCCAATGTAAGACTGGGACTTGCCAAGGGAGAGACCGCGAGGTGGCGGGGAGACAGGGGGCTCTAGTGAGCGAGCCCCAGGGGAAGAGGATGAGGAGGAAGGGTTACGAGAGGCTCGGGAAGAGGAGTCCTGGTTATGTTGGAGCAGGTGCTGGATTTCAGGAGGCCCAGAGGAGGGGGGAGGGGGCGGGCTGACGGCACGCAGGTAGGCCCTGTGGGGGGAGGAGAAAGTGGCAGAGCCCTGGAGCAGCTGCCCCTCCCTCTGCTGGGCAATCTGAGCTGAGAGGAAGGGCGACGTGTAGCCCTGCAGCCGGGTACTGGGTGACACCACCTCAGGCTGGCCTGTCATAGTCGCTGAGGGAAACAGAGCATGAGGCTTCTGTGGTGACAGCTCGTGGGCCGCCGACTCGAACTCTGGGCTCTCGGATGGAGTCAGCAGGCTGTCATAGGACAGGCTGCCATTCCGAGGCGTCTGATTGGCCAGGCTTTTGTAGCTAGTGTCTGTGGTGCCTTCTGAGTGGAGCGTGGCCAGCGGGTTATGTGCCGTGTGCGCTGAACGCAGGCTGGAGGAGCGGGAGCCGCCAGTGGACAGAACCAGAGAGGATGGGTAGGAGGTGTAGGAGCGCCCAGTCAGAGAGGAACCTGACATGCCCCCTGACATCCCCCCAGCAGTCCCGCCAGGGCCTCCGGGGCCCTCACCCCTCTCTCCTCCCCCTCTGCGCGCCCCTACACCTCCCCCCACCACTGTGGCCCCGTCCAGGCTGCTCGGCTCTGAGCGGTAGCTAGGCTGGCGGCTGGACTGGAGGATGGAGGGAGATGGAGAGTCAAGACTCTCCCCACGGATCATCTGAGGAGAGGAGAGGAGAGAGGAAGAGAAACAGACCAAAGGTAGAGGGGGGAGAGGGTAAGGACAAGTGTGATGAAGATGAAGGCAGGAGTGAAGAAATATGAAAATCACCAACAGTTTAACATACAACAGTTTTTCAATAGATTCTAACAGTAAAATAAAAAGTGGTGGGGAGAAATTGGATGCTTGACCAGTGCTCTACTCCATCATCACACTACTGGATTTGAAACATTGACTGGCTTGAACAAGCACTGACACTGCATGTCAAAGACTGTGTGTATCAACACATAAATGGAAATACAAATACATACAGTACATGAAATACACATTCCAGTCAATGCAGTCTCAGGGGAAAAGGATAGATCCACTCAAACACACAGAGACAGCCAAAGGGATAGACATACACACAGATGACACTAGCTGAAACTTACTGATCGACCGATGGCCACTGAATGATCAATTTAAAGTAAAAACAAAAAAGAGGGGCATGGTATTAACCACAAAGGAAATTAGAAGAAGTGGGGTAAATCAGCCACCAGACCATTTGTTACAGTAATCTATTGTTGATATTGTTTGTTCCATTCTCTCTTCTTTTTGTGCAATAAGTGTGGTTGTGTGTATTTAAAAGAATATATTTAGATTTACATGTGTCTGTTTCCAATCAGTAAAATACACATGGTTAACTTCCTTTAAAACTGTTAATATACAGTATCTACATCATGTTATGTGAATAGTTTATAACCAACACCTTGAGGGCTGTGCAAATGTACCTTGTTGGGGTGTGTGAGGGCAGTGTGGTTCCTTCCTGGGCTGCTGTAGGCTGGTCGGTACTTGTACATTGATGGCGTCGTTGGAGCTTCAGTCAACAAGCTGCTCTCTGAGTGGCAAGAAACCAAGAGTCACATTTGAGAGAGGCGTGTGTGTGATTAGAAAACAAACAGTTGAAATGTCAGGTGATTTACCTGCAACTACCTAGGTTCACTATGTATTTCTCTGTGTGTGTGTGTGTGTGTGTGTGTGTGTGTGTGTGTGTGTGTGTGTGTGTGTGTGTGTGTGTGTGTGTGTGTCTCACCCTCCGTGTCAGCACGTGGCAGGCCAGGGTAACGAAGCTCTGGCTTTGGAGGAGGTGGAGGCTCTGCATCAGCTGACTGGCTCTCCATCTGATCTAGACTGCTCTTGGACTGAAAAGGCCACACACAAAAGTCATGTAAGCCGACATACAGTATTAAGCCGTGTTCAGACTGACAAATTAATCAAAAACTCTGCCTGGCACAGAGGGCTACGGTAAGAAAACAACACAGGATTGTCCTGTACAAAAGTTTAACTCAACCTTTACTGCAACAAAATGCAGCATCATCTGCCAATGCAAAATGTGTTGGCCAATCAAATGCATGCACACGAACATTGCAGGTAGATTACTTTGTAACTGCAGTATACAGTAGATCTATTGTTTATCTTGCAATTGTTGCAATGGAGGACAGTTGTTGCCATAATAACTTCTTGAGGTAAAAAGTCCTGTTTCACTGTTCAAGGTTTTGGCATCTGAACTTTCAAACTCACTGATGTACTCAAATAATTTTTAGTCTGAACGCCCGCTTAAGCAGCTGCTAACACGTGGTATTGTATTATATACTCTTATTCTACCTGCATTTATCTCTATATCAATTCCGGACCCAACCCGGCCTGACACGTTAATACAAGACTCAAACCCTGACCAGTAAGTTTATCAAATGTGCTTCGAGTTGAGACCCCCAAAATTTGATTTTGATGACTTTGGAGAGCAGAGGTATTAGAGGGTCTGAGACCCCCACACACACTGCTCTTATTATTCTTCATTACATCTGTTAAATGGAGGACCCTTGAAACTAATTCAAAACACAAAAATTCTTACAAACATGAGCAACAATTTTCTGTATTCCTAAAAAGGACATTTTCATCCCACAGCAACAATGTATACAGTCAAACATACAGTATATACCAATAATTTCTGAATAACATGGACAAGAATGCTTGTTTTTTGTTGGATTTAGTATCACTCACCCTGGTGCTGTGTCGGTCATTCTGGATGCCGTTGTCCAGGACCTTGGCTTCTAGTTGGGCCTCAGTGAGAGGCGGTCTAAGAAATGGTGGCTGCACGTCCATTGCCCGAGTGCTCCGCCACCGGCCCATGTATCTGTGAGAAGGACATACACATACATTTCATTCCTAATTAAAATGATACAACAGGTCTAGCAGTACGTTGTTTATTGACAAACATAATCTAACACCAGAAGCCACTCACACTGAAGGCTTGTACTCATATATTCCATTAACTCAACAGACAACTGAAAACAATAAAAGAGGAGGGTGGAAAAGTGGAAGGGGAGGGAGAGCAATGGAAAGAAAGAGGCAGTGGAAAAAGAATAATTGTGGAGCAGAGTGTTAAAGGAAGGCAGTAAAAAGATGAGTGCAGAGGAGAGAGGAAGGCTGACCTGGGGGCCTGGGAGCTGCAGAGCACATGTGAAATATTCCTCAAGCAGCCGTTGGTGAAAGGGTTAACGCCTCCCCGGAACTTCCCTGTCACCTACAGTGAGAGGGAGGAGAGAAAAACCTTCCAACTCACATGGACACCCACATTAATGACAAAAATACAGAAAAAAAAAAAAATCTGTCAGTGAATTCAATGTGATGCACACAACCAGCTCTTGTATGTACCTGTTCATTTGTGGTCCTACCGCGGGCCACCAACACTATGTGGAACCCAGTCAGGCCAGCGACTGGGATAAAAAACAGACCAGCAACACACATTACAGCCATACTGGGAGAGAGGGTCAAGGAGGTTACAACAAATACCAGAAAAAAAAAAGAAAAAAAATACTAGGATAAAAATCACAATGCAAAAAAATAATGGTAAAAGAAAGCCCCATAATTTGTCTTGCGTCTTTATGACAGCAGTGAGCCAAGCGAAGGATACGTAACAGCAGCATGTGGTGTGTCCAGCTGCTGCCGGTGGTGCAGGACATAAACCAAGCCAAAGCCAAATACGTTCATGATGTGGGTGGTAAGTGACAGCAGGAAGAGGAAGAAATGCCGATAATTCCTACGCCCAATGCAGTTGTTCACCCACGGACAGTGGTGGTCAAAATCCTGAGAGAACAGGGACAAATGACAAGAAGGTGCAAGCAATAATAATAATAATAATAATAATAATAATGATAAGCAACACCTGGTCCAACAATTTCTACCTCCCACGCTCACACATGGAACACTAAGAATAGGACACATTTAGGTTGAGCAGTCAAGTCACACAGGAGTTTATAAAAGCTCACTGTGAAATTAGGGCTTGCTATCACACACACACACACACACACACACACACACACACACACACACAGCAAGTAGCGTTTTTAGACTTAGTGCTGTTGAGACTTGAATACATTAATTTTCAGTTATTTATTTTAATAATTACAAAGCAATGAATGTGATGTAAAAGTTCCACTGACATTCAATCAATAAGTGAAAAAATATAGGAACAGTAATAACAAGACAACCTGAGGAAAGACATTTTAAATGGGCCCCTAGATAATCACACACCATTCCACCCAATTTCCCTGTATAACTTTCATATATATTTATATAATACTGTGAAATAAATTAATTTCTAATTAGGAGTCACAATACAGCAAGCTCATGATACTGTACTGAGTGTGTATGCGTGTGTGTACCTCCACACAGTTGTCGCAGACTGAGCAGTGCGAGCAGCGTGGCGGGCGGTAGAAGCGGCAGGTTGAGCACCACTTCATGCGCACCTGGATGGCTTTGATCTCCACTGTCTTATAGAGCGGAGCGCGGAAATCATCCTCTTTATCCTCATCCTCCTCCGCTAAAGACAACAGACACACACACTGAGGCTGTACCAACATCATAACACCTGAGCATACGCCCTGCATCGTCTTATACTATGGTATACTATACTTATACTAAATTATTTCAGTCAATTTCTAGTGGATCGTGGTAATAATTATCATGTACTCAAAAGCATTGTATAAGAACCATTAGTATGTCATAACTAACTTTCTAGGGAAAAGACTTGCATACCAACACTGTTAACATGTATTTACCTCTGGGGAAGACTCCAGGGTCCATGAAAGTAGCCATGCAGAAGTTCGCAAGGGTGAAGAGGAAGATCACAGCAATGTAGATGGGAACGACGGCAGAAAAATACCCTGACAACCATGGGGTCCTGGACAGTACAAAAAAGGATGGAAACAAAATTACAGTTTGACATGTTATTGCCATAAGTACTAGTCTTTCAAAGCCCGACATATTTTCTTATTCTATTCAAGACGTAAACAGCAGCACATATGTATATTAAACAAGCAGGCTCAAATGCCTGCACTTGCTGGCAAAACACAGATGGGAAAAACAAGCAAGTAACACTCCACGCTCCATCAAAAACTGCTGATAAGCTTTTGTGGAAGGCAATTTACCCCCAAACAGCTCCAGTGAAGCTGTTCAGTGGCCAGAAATAGAAGACTGTGATTTTAAGTGGGGAGCTCACAGGTGTGACCGTGAGGACCTGTGTGACTGTAAGCGTTCCTGAAAGGTTTGCTCAGTCAACTTTCTCTGAATAAATAAAGATTAAACAAACAAAAAAAAAAGAGGAAGTCTTCAGATAAAACATAATGCATTGGTATGTTTCCACATGCCTTCAGCAAACAAAAATATGTGCTTGTATACTTGTAGGCTCTTTTCACCATGTTTGCATTATTACATTATAGCAAGAAAAAGATACTTACGTGAAGCAGAAGAAGAGGGTGGTGGATCCGACAAGGAAGGTGGTGGCTGCAGACACCGGGACATATCGGCTGGGTCGAAATGGACGGGGTGGAGAAGAAGCAGGGACACCTACTCCTCCCCCAACCCCCCCACCACTGAAGCCCGGCATCAGAAAAAGAGAAGGGAGGAAGACAGAGAGGGAGGTAGATATCTACTGTCTACCTATTGTAAAGGGTGCTTCACAGGTCAAAATGGCAAATATGGTGTTTGTTTGGGAGGAGAGGCCATGACTACAGACTGGAAAAGAAACTACTATGCAAAGCAGCAACTGAATGGAAACATGAGGAATTCTCTGCGTCCAGACACTAAATGTCTCCCGGCACCAAAACAATCACTCAAAAAGAGAATTTTTTTATATATAGCAATATACAACTCTATTTAACTTTACTTAATTTGTGTGCATAATCTTAATAGAGGCTTATAAAAGCAAAACTATACAAAGGGCAATGTGATACAAAAATATGTGTAGATAATTCATAAATATTTTTGTATGGCTTTAATGTAACTGTATTTGGTGCAACAATATAAATAAATCTAATCTTAAATTGCACCCTGGCACCAGTGCAACCGTAACGCTGTTGTGCACGTACACAAAAGGACAGACACTCACACACACGACTAAAACTGGAGCTATATAGGTTTCTCCTCACTCCTGAAATTCACGTGTTTACATTAATGCTCGTCACTGTGTGTGTGAAAATGAATATAAAAAGAAAAGACCAGAAAATTAAAGAGGTAGTGGGTGGATAGCCAGCAGGCCAAGAGCAGAAGCACATAGAGGAGAACCGGCAGAGGATTGAGCGCAGCAGCTGCTGATGACTTCTGTGATTGTCCCGAGAGGGCTTATTTAGGCACTGGGTGGGTGGAAGAAACTGAGGATGGCGGCAGCAGGGACAGTTCCAGCGTTTCAAACTAAGTCAGCAGGGGAAAACAACTAAACAAACAAATTCACTTTTAAAACAGTTGCGGGAAGCTACTTAACATCAAACAAAAGTCCAGCTGGAATCTATTTTTAAAAAACTGCTAAAAAATGTTTTAAAAATGATGTCTAGCCTTGCCTTTACAAGTAAAATAGCTCAAATAGCCAAGCAGAGTCCCCTGGATCTTTTGAGACCCCTGCTTTCAGTCTTTGTGTCAATATGGGGACAAAATCAACTCATTCCAAAATGAAGCCCAGTGTATGTCACCGAGGTGTCACCGCACTTGGTCGGGTCTGGGTGTAGAGACCTCTCCCATCTCCAAATTCTCTGCAGATAGACCTCCTTTCCCATTTTGTATCTCTTATAGAAAGCCATGTGCAGCAGGTTTTATGTAGTCTGATGCATTTTAGTCCTTTCTTCTCTTTGCCCCCCTGTCTTCTTTCACCCACTGGCCCTGTGGGTACCCTGTTGGAAGTTCCTGTAAAAAACAAAACAAATTACACTGTCAGTGGGCAAAAGTAGACAAAAACAAATGCTGCAAATTTGATAATCAATAAATTTATCAAGTAAAAATGCCAAATATTCCCTAGTTCCCCATTCCTAAGTTTGGGGTTTTGACTGTTGGAAAGTTTGATTTCATTTTTCACCATTTTCTGATATTTTATAGACCACATGATTAATAGAAAAAATACTTGGCCCTACACATAATAACAGAATGGAGAACACAAGTACCTAGAATAATACCATGTATTGAAATGTCCATGTTTCATTTTGCAGGTTGAAACTTTATTGTCAAAAGTTAATTTACTTGTTAGGTTACAGGGCAGACTTATCTAAGAGAACCAGAGGTTTCACAAAAATCAGGCTGACTAACCAACTACTTACCGTCCTAAAAAGCTATTTCTCACCATTACTCATAAACAGAGCCTGCTGTTGTTAAACAGACAGCTGTCACCTCGATGCCCTCGGGTGGTCAAATGAAACACCTCCCACTACACTAAATTCAAAACACAGTGGAGACAACGATCTGTGACGAAAGTGGACGCCTTTGACACACACACACACACACACACACTGACAAATTTCCCTCATCTCTACATGAAAAACTAGTCCGTGAGGACTGAACACACTAAAAACAGATCCGGAGTAACAGTGTAATCTGATAGTATGGACACACCCCTCTTCTCAACAATCATCAGTACTAACAAATACAGAGACAGAGTGTCTGTTGTTAATCATCTCATCTGCCCCACTACAAATCCCCCTCGACTATAATGGATGTTAATCCTAAAATCTCCGTGCCGAGCCTTGCCTGTCATGTCAACGCAGCACTCTGCAGTTCGCGAGCTAACTACATCGTTAAGTGGCCGCTCGAGCAAATTTAATCGATTTCCCGAGCAATATTGAGTGACAGTTGCTAGCTGATGTCTTGTTTAAGTCTATGCCACTCAACTGAGTATCACTTCATCTTTGAATCATACGTTGGCCAAGCGTTAAACAACAGGCCAGGGCAGTGCTAGGATTCAGTCATGACAACTACCACAGTGAATCTCATTAAGACACACTTTTAAAAACAAACTAATAGACGCTGCGATGTTTTAGTTCGATGTTATAATGTCCAGTGTAATAATGAGAGATTTAAACGCGGCCCATACTTAGTAATCAGTAAGCTCTTACCTAGCCTCGAAAGTTTTTTGCGACACTGCTCAGTCCTTTACCACAGCTAAAAGACATAGCTAACGTTACCTGGCTAGCATGGCAGCTTTACACTCGCGGAGTAGCTTTCATTATCGGCTGACAAGATAACTGTAGCTACGTTCAGCACAGTCACCACAAAGAGCAGGTAAAACAACCAGGGCATACCTAATATCGAACATGCGAACTGTCTTGCCTGTAGGGTGTGGGTCGTTACGGTCTTCCTTGAGTTAGCCACTAGTTAGCTCGCTGTCTAGGCCAACGTCGGAGTCCCGGAACTAGTCCATCATCACTCAGGTGGGACGAACAACCAATCAGAGGCCGAGGAGGTGTGGTCTCAGTAAACAGCTCAAACAACCTGCATGATAATGTATTGATTTGCTATTAGGAGAAATTATTGTTGTGACTCTCGTACGTTTTTATTACCAAATAAAGCTAAAGGACTACATCTTAAAATAATACACAAGTAGTATCCTTGCAACACATTTAAAGATAACATTTCCTCAAATTGCTCATTTCGCAACAATGAGGAAGGACATGTCCAGTTATTTCATAAATCTCTACTCAGCCCACTTATGGAGAGATATCTCTTTCTACTTAAGGAACTAAAACAGGTGTCAGGTGTCTTTCTTTTAGGTTGTAATACTGGACACTAACAGATGACTCCATTGAAACATCTGTGCCTTCTTGGAAAGTTCCACATTCATAAATCAAGAATAATTAGTCTGTAGTCTGCTTTTTTCTTGTGAAATACTGTTTAAGTTTACATTTATTCATCTGGCAATTTTTTGTCCAAAGCATACAATCCAAGCCACAGTAGATCAGTGACACAAAGTTTGCTGGTGTAAGAAGTAAGTAGCATTTTTTTTCCTTTTCAGATTAAACAGAGTATTTGCAAAGAAACACATACACATACTCAACCTGTGACATGGGCTTAGAAGCAGACACTGCTCCATTTGAAGGGGTTACAAGTCAATATGGTTGTGAACTGCTGGTGTATATATTAATTACAGAGGTAATCATTTAAAATTCCCCCAGCACAACCCGACCCCCATGAGACATTTTCACCAAAAGAATGAACTTTTTATTCATTGACACACCATCACATTTTTATAATTTCTTCTAAGTAAAAAAAAAAGTAAAATGTCTATTAAAAAACCCCCCAAAACAATCAGCCTATAAAAATGCATCGTATCATTTGTGTGTGACTGTAGGATATAAACTCCTTCACAATCCATTCATCAGTGGTAGCTACGGCCGTGTCTAAAGGTTTTTGACATGTAGGCTGCACTGGTTGACCTCACTCCATTGCACCTGCTTTTAACAAGGCAATAACCAAGAGTCCTATTACGATCTGAAAGCTTGCCAATTCATGTGTTCTTAAATACAAAGATCTAAGTGATACTTGGCAGTCACCATTTGAGATAAATGTCACTTGTAATAGAGAAAAATAGATGGAGCTGTAAAAAAGGAGAATAAATCAATTATGACATTTCACCATCCTTGACTGGAAATTAATCACAAATATAGAAAAAAAAATAAAAATGTGAACATAAATGTATAAAGGGGTTATGAAATTGAATTACTCAGACTGAAAGTTGACATCAAGTCAAATGAATCAAATTCTTCCTCCAGTGTGTCCTTTCTGTCAGTAGGCGCTTTAAAACTATTTAACTTGTACTAATGAGTAGTGGGAATTGGGAGTTTTAGTGCTTTAGCTTGGTAAAACAATTTCTCTTTTTCACCACAGATCCCAGATGGTCAATTCAAATCCCCCACAACAGACCCACCTATGATGAAACCACATCCTGCTGATTAAAGCCAATGTTTAGAACAATACCACAGAAAATAAAACACTCTAAACATACAATTCAGGACATCGATTAACCATGCAATGTGTGTCTGGGCATCACACAGTATATGTTGTTTCAATTTGACGTTTTGATACTGTATGTTAATAAGTTGTGTTGTTCACATTGCTGTCATAACATTTAGAGAAATATCCACATCTTAACAATGTGAGTCATTACAACAGCATGTAGGCCTGTAGAATATTTGAGATATCCGGTATGATCTGGCAGGTGTTTACAGAATAAACAGCAGATGAGCTCATTGTTGTGCTCCTAAACAGTTACTGCCATACTGGTGCTGTAGGTCAATTAGGATATGGCCTAGTTTCGTGTCCTTTGCCCCACTTTTGTCCAAACAGACATGGTGAACACAAAGCAGGATGTTCACTTCACAGACACATTCATAATAAGTTTGCAATGTTGGATGAGGCTTTGTGGAAACACTTTCTGTGTGGTAAAAGCTCAAGAAAAGCCATGGGATTTTAAAGAGTTTTCCCAGGCTTGATGAAGTTGTAATTAAGTGCAGACACACAAATATTTTCATAACCAGTCCATTAGGTACTGGACATATGCAAGTAAATGTAAACTGATATACAATGCAAATGTAGGATAGGGAAATATGCATTGCTCACAACGGAACTTTGTATAATTAACACCAAACACAGAACTTTTTACATTTAAAAATGTATTACTCGAGAGAAAAAAAACAAAGTTTATAAAACAGATAATCAGATATAATTCCTGCAGTGATAAAACATCCCGTGCCAAAAATTGCCCAAACATCTGTACATTTGGTCTATAAAACGGGGTATAATTACAGATAATAATAATAAATCTTTTTCTCAAAATCTGGGAAGCAAAATCCAGCACCTCTGGCTCAAAATTCTTCTGAATAGAACTCCTCCCTAACATGATCCCCACTTCTTATGTGACCGAGTCCTACTTCATTTCATGTCCATGAAGCGGATGTCCATGATAAGCAGAGTGTGTCTGGGCAGTGGTCTGGGTGCTGGAGACAGCACTTTCATCACTTGTGTTTGCGTGTCCACGTAAGTCACCACAATAAAGCCACACACAGGGCTCTCCACTATATCCTTTCTAGCACCTTCCTCTCCGTCCTCAGCACTGCTCACACTCAGCACATGATACGTGAGGTCTCTACCTGGTGTCACAGGCACCAGCTTTAGCTGTGTGTCATCCTGAGACATTCCCAGTGGCAAGCATGAGTCTGGGATGGATGGTGCCCCAATTTTGTAGATGCGGACGTCTGAGAAACGCACTTCAAAGGAAAAAGGATAGAAGGACACTCCACGGAAGCCGTAGAAATACTCGCGGATCTTCTCATCCCGAGTATCCCGCCGACACTCCTTGGAACGCTCCACCACCCCCCCGGACTTTGGTAGGAGTACAACCCGCACAAAATGAGGGAGGTCTCGTTTGAGTTCATTGTAGAGCCTCTCATGGTCCAGCACCAGCACCACATCCACCTCAAAGGCAGAGGCACAGTGGACCAGAGCCTGGTACCCAGAGCCCTTCACCCAGCCGCAGGTGTTGATGATACAGCCTCCAACGCTGGCCTTCCTGTTCACCTCACAGCGCTGGGAAAACACCTCAGCCAGGCGTGAAGTCAGCTACACATCATGAGAAAAGAAGAGATTAAAATGGTCAGAGACAAACAAAATAACTTACAGGGTTCATACAGCTTTTTAAGAGTAAAATTCAAGCACTTTCAAGGATCATATCTAAATTGTTACTATAAATGATAGGAGATAACATCGACAATATGACAAGATCGTTTCATTTTAAATATTTTTGGTTTACATGAGTGATTGTGTAGATGAAACACCAGATTATGATGAAAATCAAGCATTTTTCATGGAGTATATTCGATTTCAAGCATATTCGTAACCTTGATAACATAGCGGTTAAAATTGAGCATTTTCCAAACTTTTAAGACTTTGTACGAACCCTGAACTTATGACAACACAAACTAAATTTGTAGTTTGGCAGTGGGATTTTGGTTTCATACCGTTATGTTAAGAAATGTCTAGAATCTTTTTCTTCTCACCTTATTGTAAAGTTTGATGTTGGTCCCTGGGGTAGTAGAGCCAAAGTGGTAGACCAAAGGAGCCTGGACTGAGAAACCCTCCTCCACGTCTGCTGGACGCTCAATGCACAGTGCCGACACTGTCCCAGGAACAGACACCTGAGGAGCAGAACATACTTTACACTTAATATTGATAAGATTTGTGGCCTCTTGTACTTAAAAAATAAACCAACCTTGAGAGTGCTGGTTGAATAGGAAGGGAGCATTGTAATTGTTTGGATGAATAAATTGAACCGTGAACCTTGATGGTATATTACAAACAATGGCATGAATAACTACAAAAATATTTTTCAACATGTCCTATATCCCAGATACTGTAACAGATTGTGTACATCACCAGCAGTTGATCACTATTGTCAATTTTGTGCAGAAATCTTGTGCTAGAAATACTATACCTTCTTCTTTTTACTGCCATTAAAACAGAGTGCACTAAGAAACTCAAATTATTTGTTTTCCAGAACTTATTGTACATGTGATTCACAGAAACAGCCACATGGGCATGCTTTGCTCCTAAATCTGAAAGAGGAGAGGAATCCTAACTATTCTATAAAACAGATGATAAGTCTATGTGACATGATGCAAAATAATAAAAATATCAGCCAGTAATATTCCTCTAATTTCCGCAGTCTTGGTCGATGTTTGTTATGACAACTCCATTCATCTTACCCCACTCTGGCCGACATCCAGTTCCACCAGTGTTGGCCTCCGGCCCACCCTTACAGCATAGCTTAATAGCAGCCGGCACACTGTTGACTTCCCCACATCTGTAGGTCCCACCACCATCACCTGAGGGATGATTAATTATTCAATGTCAATGCAAAATGCATTTATTGTGATCTGACAAACTTGCATATAAAGGCCCCAGAAAACAGTAGTTCTTTATTCAAACCTACCCTCGGCCCCCTCTCATTGTCCCGCTCTGCTTGTTTTCTCATCTGTTCCAGGGCAGCGTGTGTGTTCAGGTAGAGCAGCATGGGAGTATCCTTGGACACATAAGCCACCTGTGGTGATGAGGGAGAGACACTGGTTATTTGAGCCTCACATTCATCAAACTCACAAAGCCACACAAGGTTAAATGTGACACCATATCCCATTGGTGAGTTGAATCACCAAGTAAGCAATAAATAAATATTTAAAAAACACATTTGCATAGACCCTCCTCCAGATGCTCACCTCTGGCTTCCCATAAAGATTCACACTGCATCCTTGCCAGGTGAAAACTGCAATCTTGGAGCCTGGTCCAAATGTGTACTTCTTGTTGCGGTTCAGCTCTGAGCCAAACACCTCAGCCATTCCTGTGAGGAGCTCCAGCTCAACTTGCTCTGCTGCCTCCCCTGCCTCCACCTCAAACCGAAGTTCAGTCTCCTTCTCCAGGTCAAACCTGGTGCTGACCTTCCCAGGTGTTGGAGCATCTTCAGTCGTCTTTTCCACACCTTCTGTTGCCATGACTTACAAGAGAAAGTCTATGTTACAAACACGTGGCAATAATGGAATATTTAAAAGAAAAAGTTACATACATATACATACTTAGGGATACATAGGGATGCAATTACAGACTATTTTCATTTTATATTAATACCACTGACTCTATAAAATGTCGAGAATATTGACAAATTTGCCACAAAGTTGTAGAATATTTATTTAACCAGGAATTCTCTTGACATACATCATCTCTTTAACAAAGGTGACTAAGCCAAAATGGCAGCATATACCCACTCAGTCACATAAATAAACACACAAGTAATTACTATATTCACATATAGCAAGATAAAATAGTACTTGAGAGATATGACAGAGTAGCCATAGTGTCTCAAATGTAACAGTATTAACGAGAGATGCTTGATTTTTTCTTTATGTGGCGTTTGAATGTTATATTCAAAAAAATGTAAGACTTTAATACCCACACAGTCAAAGAACCAAAAATATTTCACTAATGCCATCAGGTACCTCCAATCATAAGTGGCAACTCGACTCAGTCAAAATGACGTTTAACATTAAGCAGCAATCTCTGCTCTTTAACACCGGAGACAGTCCAGTGTTGGGCTAAGCGTTAACTATAGTTAGTTATCTGAAATATATTTAGAACATGTTTACTTATCGATGAGCACACTAAGAAAATAATCTAGCTCATCGGTCATTAGCAGTTAGCAGGCCGTAGCTAACTTAGCCATACAAATTTCAGCGGTAAAGAGGGAATGACATTAAACTACTCACATAATGTCAGGTAGACATTCACCTGACATTATGAGAGTAATTTAGTTTATTATTTTTCATTTATAGTACTTACGGGCTAATTTCAAGCTTTGTTGTAGAACGAAAATAGGTGAGTTCCCAACTCTTGAGGAACGGCTGCTGGGTGCTGTGGCTGGTCGCGTGATGATGAGGTCACGTCCTTGGCAACCAATCGTGTTCAACGTTTGCTTCAGTTTAAAGAAATATTTGAGGCTCGAGCAAAACGTTGGAAATAGATTTGAGGTCATGAAAGATTATTTTTGTTGTCCTTTGTTAATAGTTTAAAACAGCAGTTACTAAATTACTTTTTTCAGCCGCAAGTGAAAATATAGTTACATAGACAAACTTAAATATGTTGCGATATGATCACAAGCGTTATCTTTAGTCTTTTGAATGCCGATCAAAAGTGGATTAACTACGTTTTATATATATAATAGAAAATGCAACTTTCATCCTTCCTGAATGTATTAAGATGTTAAGCAAGTTGAGTATGCTATGTATTAATGTTTTAATTGATTTATCAGAATACATTCATAGTTGTATCAAGCCAACAAACAACAAAAAACTCTATTTGGGGTGTCGTGACTCTTCCCTAAACTCATACAATATAACTCATGAAAATACAAAAATAAATACCTTCCCACATATAAATGACTGCTTGGCAAAAGTAAATAAAAACACAAACCAACACTCACATAATAAGTAAGAAACAAGAAACACTTTATTTACCAAAAACAGATATAAAAGCACAAGAAACCATTGAGAAATAGGGAAAACACTTAAAAAAACCCAAAAAAAACAGCAGGACTGCAGGATTCAGAAATGGAGACTGTAGAAATGTACTAGCTCAGAGACGCTCCACTAGGTGTCACCATATATCCAGAAGATGCGAGCTGTTGGAGCTTGGATCATCAGAGGAGGGACAGAGAACATCCCATTGGTCACTCTCCTCATCATTCTGCTTCCATGGGCCACATCTCCTGAACTCTTGGCTGCCTGTAAGACAAATTATTTTTTTGTTAAACTCTAAAATATAAATATTGCTGAGAAACCACAGGTACTAGCCCTACTACAGCCGTAGTTACCTGAGGCTTTCAGTCTCAACCAGCAGCAGTACAGACACTTCTGCAAAGTATGGAGGTAAAGTAGTTTTGACTGAATTGAATAAAATTGATTGCATGTGGTTTAAAACCTGATTCCATACGTGCAGACATTATCATGTAAGCAAACTGTGGACTGTATTTTATTTTCAGACTTAATTTCGTCATATAGAGGGGTCCACACCATTTAGCCTGCCACTGAAAGTCTGATAGCTACAGTCTAATGGCTGATGGTTGATACTGTGTTGTAAGGTCAACTAACAAGCAGTTAACATCCCCTCTAGGCTGGTGACTCATAAAATGCTAAGACATGAAATGAAATCTAAGTTTAGGCTATGACACAACACAGCTATGGGGGAAAAAATGGAAATATAGATAAACAAACAGTGAATCAGACAAATATTAAAACAGTATCATCTGCTTACAAAGTATCTTAGGAGATGCTGGTAAAAACAACCAATAAGCAATGAGTAAATGAAGTCATAAAAAATGATGTCAAACTTCCCTTGTAATGCATCCCATTTTAACTCCAACTTTAAACAAAAAAGCAACAAATTAATTTTTTAGTGTGACCGTGCAATCCTTGTTACATTTTGTATCTAGAGTTTTCCATATTATATTATTCTGTCTGACAGTTTTGAAATGACAAACCTTCACTGGGCATCTACTCAGCCTTCAGAGCCTCCTGTAGAGCAGCTACTACAACATCAGGTTGAGGAAACTTCAGCTTACGAGGCGGACCCTTCTTTATTCCAGTCCACAGAGATGTTTCTTTAGGGATGAGACAGAAGAGTCATTTATAGGAACAATATAGAAGATAAGCAATAGTATTGTGTGTGTGTTACAAAAGCCTCTAGAGGATAGCAGTAAAATCAAATGCTTTCAAGACCATTTAAGATGTGTTAGCTCTGATACTCAAAAACTAAGGGGTCAAAAAGCAAACAGCAACTGGTGTACCAACCTCTTAACTTTGGAGCAAAATAATCCTACATAATAACACAAACACAGTGCACACATTATGCCTAATTAGACAAAGAGTATTGTGCCTTGGCATGTGTCTCATTGTTTGTGCAAACTTTATTTTCTCTGGTGGCTATTCTGCACTCCTGGTAAACATGGCCTCCTGTTGACTGTTCGTGCAGGGTTTAATGAGGCAGAAGAGATATTCTCTGAGTACAAGTACAAGTTTGTACTTTCTTCACTTCCTTAGTTAACACCTCAGATTTACAGCTGACATGAAACCTTTTAAACTTTTGTGTGAAATTTTGTGGTGTGGTTTTACTGAATGGTTGGAAAAAATGTGTTTAATTCAATTCTGAAGTTTGTGTTTACGTCACGTCTGTATATACATTCCTGTCCTTATTGGTTTTTCCACAAACAATGTCCCACTTTACTCTGGAGGAGATCAACTGTTTTAAAGTGAAGATGAAAAAAACAAAGGCGATTGTCCAAAGCAATGCCTGCGATTATCCCGAGTAACTGGGGGCATTTGTTTCTGGGAAGACACATTGATCAGTGATATTTTTCAATGATATGAACACAAAATGAAATTCCATTCACCACCAACAGTATCCATTTCAGAGGTGAATGTCTCATAACCTCAGAAAATACAACCAAACTAGGCGCATGGCAAGCAGTAAAAGTCCAATATGAGATAGTGACACTATCTGAGAATGATGGTCTTCTCTTGGAGACGCCAAATGAGTTATTTTCGGATTTCCCCTTTACGTCCTCCTCACCTTTGCCTTCATCCAGCAGAGTGATCTCGAAGCTGTTTCTCTGCGGTTTCTCAGGGTTGATGACCACAGTCAGTCCAGGGTGGGCAGCCAGGAGGGCAGATTTCACCTCCTCAGCATTACGCCCATACACTCGTCAGCTCTTACTGCCAGAAATAACAGATCAACCATCAGGTGGACATCTGCGCAGGCTACTGAAGTTATCCACGAGGAGCGTGCCTGCATGATAATGCAACTACGTACACTTACTCAAATACTGTCCTTAAGGAGAAGTTTGAGGTACTTTACTTGAATACTACCATTGTATACTCATACAACTACATTTTAGGGGGACATATTGTTTTAGTTAAGAACTATAGGCTGTAAAACAATTACATTAGCTTGAAATGGAAGCAGGAGACTTTATTGCATGAGCTTCATGCTCTGAAGAAGTCATATTAATAACATCTGTTTATGAAATTAAGTCTATAAGGCATATCCATCATTTGTAAGAGCTGCTGCTTCTTTTATTAAGTTATAATGCTTGTTTGCTGGCAACAGCAGCTGAGGCTCATGGGTATTGTAGTATTTAGAGTCATCCACCAAAATGACAGATAAAACATGATTGCCCAGAAACAAAATTGAAATAACTGAAATAGGTGGTCCTGATGTAAACCTATCATTACATTATCCAGAGTCCTGTGTTTCAACATTCAGGATATTGTTGAAAGACAATACTGAAATGGGAATACAGAATGGAGTAAAACACTTCAGCGGCCTCTCCCACCTCACAACTCTATTAACAGGCTGCTTATGCATTAATCAGTATCATGATTAATAATAAATTAAGTAATAGTAGAGGAAGATGAAATACTTTTGCTTTTGAGTACTTTAAAATTTTAGTAACTTGAAAACTTTAATATATTACTTTTACATGTGATTAAGCGCTCAGTGAAAGTTAGTGAGTAGTTATTCCAGTACAGACTGTAATGTGATATCACTAAGTTACTCACCAGTGTTCAATGACCACCCTTTGGCCTTCCTGGCTGTTCTCCCCCTCTCCACTGTCCTTCTTCTTCTCCACTGATGGTTTCTTCTCCTCTGCCTGCATCTCCGCTTTGCGCTTCGTCCCTCGACGACCTGAACACACGTGATGTTGCATGTTTGTATTCATAACAGAGATTAGCTTTCAAATACTGACTCATTAAAAGGTACTGTTGTAAAAGATAACGTTAGATAAGGCAGTGAGTCGGCTTAGTCTATATAACGTTAACCTGCCAACCAATTCTATGACTTAAATCAGAAACTGGTTGATTGGTTGGTTAAATATTTTATTATTAAGTTTGGATGATTTGCTCCACTGTTAGCCATTAAGCTAGCTAATGTTAACTCCATGGTAGCCTACAAGAGAAAGTCTAACCAAAACATGACATCCGCTGGCACATGTGGTATACCTGTATATTGACTAGACAAGATACATTACGTCTCTATAATATTGCTAAATAACGCAGTTGTATTTGTTCTTAGTAAGCACGTAGCTAAAACACACCCACCTGCTTTAGACGCCATTGTTTTTATAAAAGTTTCGCGCGCATGTCGACTGTACCAAAATATTTGGCTGAAGGGGTGTCCAGTATGACAGACGAAACCAATATTAAGAAGGTTTCCTCTGAAACATTTCCATTGATCAAACGTCAGGTTTTCCTTACTGGTTCTTAAAAAAAAAACATATATATATACGTAGCAACATACGTGTATTAATTTTCAAGACAAGCATAATTGCAACATTTCTCTAAAATGTCACCATTTTTAAAACCCATTTGCTAAAAAAATGGTTGTCAATAGTCAATGATAAAGTCTGATTTGATTGTTTTTTCTTTTGAACGAGGACGCCAATCGAAATAAGCTTTCAGTTTACCGTGTGTTTGTCCTCAACAATTTTTTATTGCATGTATCTATAATAATCAATCTAATTTGCACAAAACGTTAATTGATGACAGTTTCACAGGCTACTATACAAAGTGTTTGTAAGAACTTTATAACCTTTTGTGTGCTTCACCAGAGACTTTGCTTCTGCTCCTACCTAGAGCCAGGACAGATTGTTAATCTGGCTAGCCACCAGAGCCTCTTTGATGGAAAGTCATCCCAGCTGTTCCAACATGATGCCAACAATTATCTGATGGTACATCCACAGGTTGACGTGTTGGATGAATGTGACAAAGGAGCTTGAGGAAGAGGCCATAAATGGACTTGTTTCTGTTTTTTCTTTTGTTTCCAGCAATTGTATCACACTAGATATGACATTGACGTAAAATGCTGCATGTAATGTAGGCCTAACACATTTTAAACAAGTTTTCATAGTAAACTAAGTCACTTTTGGTACACAGAGTCATGGGAGTCAGACTTTTTTTGGTCTCATATTTGCATCACCTCATCCTTCTAAAACCTAGATACACCTAGAGATCTAGTCCCCCTTCTGGCAGCTGAAGATCTGTATAATGCAAACAGTGGGACAGATGAATACAGGTCCCAAGGGTTGTGCTCCCATATTCTCTAATAGTTTGCATAATCCCCAAATGGAGATTTGTGAGAGACGTCTGAAAGACAGCATCCAAAACAAACAAGAAGAAAGTGAGATAAAACCCTGCAGGGCAACAGACGGATGTGTTTGAATTCTCCAAAGTAAAGAGCAAATATGGTGTTACCGGAATAACAATACCAAATCCCTGTGTCTTTCACAGTGAATGTGGCAGTCACATTTTTGGGCACTCAAACAAATTGTCTAAAGGACGTCACAAGCTACGTCTGTGCCAACAAACCTGGGCTATACAACCTCCCAGAGCGAGGCGGTGTGACTGACTCACAAGTGCTCATCTAATCATTGTTCATTTGTTCTCTTGTTAACTACAAACACAAGGTGCACACTTCGTCACTTTTACTCTTGCTGTCTTTGCCATGTGATTAAATCTTCCCCTCTTTCTGATACAAACAGACAATACACAAAGACACATCAAATCTTTGGTGTTTCTTTGGATCCCAATCTGTCTTTGCAGTCTGTTGCAGTGTATTTTTAGCTGCGTGCGTAAACCTTCAGAGGAGCAGACAGACCGTCAGACAGATATGCCCTGTTCCCATGTTCATGCTCACACACACTCATGCATGCACGCAGATATTTCTGTTGCTCCTCTGCTTGCAGACACACAAGCAAGCAGAGGAGCAACAACAGATGGCAGATATTTCATTCATAAATTGATGTTTGCTAAATTCGTGTTCGTTCAAATCAGTTCTTACTTTGCCACACAGGTTTTTATTTACTGTATGCTGTCCCTGTTGCTACAGGAGCCACTTGTGTACCAGAGTTTGTACAAAGACAATACATGAGGCTGGTCACATATTGTATGGAGACACACAGCAAGTTTCCATCATGTCTGTTTTCTTCTACAAGGTAGAAGAGTCACTGGAAAGTTTTAAAACTGAATCCATACATGCGGGAAAGTTTCATTTTAAGGAGTTTTAAGTTGACTTAACTTAGAGTTATTAAAACACATGTATTTACAATAGACTAATGCTAAAAGATTAGTTGTTTCCAGTAAATTATTGTATTATGTTTTCAGTTGTGAGTAAGAACATTTACTCAAGTACTGTACTTAAGTACAGTTTTTAGATACTTGTACTTTACTTAAGTATTTCCATTTTATGCAACTTCTACTCCATTTCAGAAGGAAATATTTTACTTTTTACTGCACTACACTTACCTGACAGCTATACACTAGTTACTTATCAAATTTAGATTTTACATAAGCTTTTAAAATACAGTGTATTGACCTTTTTGGCTTGTGACCCCTCACAAAACATCAGTGTCTAGTTGAGGCCCTTTATCATGTTTCAGATGACTTAGCAGATCAGCCAAAGAGACACTACCTCTCTAAACTTCTCACATAGTTTCATTTAAATAACAAATGATCCAATATTTCATAAAAAGCAAAGATTAGAGAAAAGTCCAAAGTGTACTAAAGTACCTGACTTTATATAACGTCCATAAACTAGCTTCACCTCGACCTGCTCAAAATGATTTATTCAGAGAGTCAGAGGATCTCCTCATCTCTCTGTTTTGCCCCGCTCATTTTGCTTCCTCTTCCGTTTGGTGAGTTATCAGGAGCAGAGGTTCACTGCCCTGGAGGCTCATGTTTCCACGTGCTGGACAACAGTGCTGCAAATGATGTTCATCAATTATGGATGGCACTGCATTGTCATACAGTAGTTATAAACCTATTCTCTTCTAAGAAAAGACAACTATTTTATTCTATTGTTTCAGGGTAAACACTCGCCACTTTCAGTGGCAGAGAAATAATCCACTGCATCCTCTTGAAAGTCTCTCTCAGCCTCTTTGTTTCCATCCCTGGCCCTCTGACGTCAGGGTGGGAGCTTCAGTTTGCCTTCTGCAAATAAGACATTGTATTACGGTGAACGTCAGCAAACACGCCAATGACACGCAGGAAAACACGTCAACTCATACAAGCCAACACGCAGGCTTGGCCAAGACGAGCATAACCATGTGGGCAGTGACAGGCAGAAAGGGAGAAGTGCTCGAGTGATAGAGGTTCAGACAAAGACTGAGTGACAGCGTATGATAGGCATGCAAACACACAAAAGAGAGGAAGAAAGGCTGAGGCAAGAAAAATAGGATAGAGAGTTGGGGGAGAATGAGTGGGCACAGTGTGTGATACGCGCACATCATCAAAGTCTAACGACTTCAGAGAAATTCTCTTTGCTAATGACCTGGTTGCACTGGAAAAACAGTAAATATGTGCCATGACCACCCAGGCAGCTGATTTCAGGCATAGTTCTGCCATGAAATAGCAACTTGGAAGTATGGGAAGGGTAATCACACTGGTCACGATTAAAGTTTTTGATGTGCATTTCTCGGGGTGGTTAACACTGGCAGGAAAAGCTGAGAGGGGACCAGTCATTCATTACTGTCAGCTGCACTATTTTGTGAAATTATGACCCACAGTAAATGTCTTTTTACATAATGTAAGTTCAAAGCTGTTTTCAAAGTTGTTTGACAATTAATTTTTACCATGCCAGGAGTCATAATGTAAAATATTTATGATTCTTTAAGCTGAACATGGTCACCGCCTTCAAGTAACTGTTCAACAAAAGCTTGAATAGCATAGGCCAATGTCCTTTATTTACAGCAGTGATATTTGTATGTGTTTCCTATCACAAATAATGCATGAACAGTCTAAACCCAGTGATGTTTTTAATATTGTTGGAAGCCTTGACTGCCAGAAATCATGTTCTTGTTCCTTAAAGCAAAAGTTAAACATTTTGGGAAACATGCTTATTTTCTGGCAGAGAGTTAGATGAGAAGATCGATACCACTCTTATGTGTGTACACTGATAAAGAAGCTACAGCCAGCAGCTGGTTAGCTTAGCTTAGCATGAAGACTGATAACAGGGGGAAACAGCTAGCCTGGCTCTGTCCAACAGTACAGGGACAGCACTCAGCAATCAGCACTCCTGGAGGGCTCAACAGTAAGAACTCTCCATGCAAAATCCATGAATAGACTTTTGGAATAAGTTCAAAATAATAATTTAATTATAAAACCAGAGAGGTGAGATAGGTTGCTGGCTAAATATCTGTGTGTATGCTTAAGTCTCTGTACTCTTTTAAACATATCCACTGTCTTGGCAATGTTCGAAGTACAACAACTATCTTTTTGTCTTTATTGGTTTCTATTTTCTTTCCTTAATTCAAAAGTTCTTCGTCTAGAGTTTATCCAAAAATGTTGATGTTAATGCCTGATAATGCTAAAGACGCTAATGGGCCCAATTGGCTCCAGGAATGGCAATGTCTCTCCGTCCACTTTGGTCCAGACTCAAATATCTTGACAACTATTGGATGGATTGCTATGAAATTATGTGCAAACATTCAAGTCCCTCTCAAGATGAATTCCTCTAACGCCATCATCAAAAATCATCATCATCATCAATTTGTCCTATACTTTGGTGTTAGCATGCTAACATGCTAAATGAAGACAGTGAACATGGTAAACGTAATGCCTGCTTAACATCTGCAGGGGTTTAAAACCTTGTTGCTTCTGCGGCCAGTCACAGGACACTCACCCAACCAAACATCTGCTGGTTCATAACATTGTTAGATTTCAAAAAATTCTATTTGGTTTATAAACAGTGATACTCCCAAGTTTATACACTAAACTTCCCTCTATGGATTATGGCAGGATGTTGTCTCAGAGCAGTGCACCCTCAGATTTAAATATAGCTCCTTTGTGGTCAAAATGTGCGTGTTAAATTTGACTGAAAAGTTCTGAAAGAAAGATGCTGTTAAGGACAATAATGTATGTGGGTTGTTGATAATGATGATTTATCTGCTGTAAACTATGACTGGAAGGAGTGAGGAAGCTTTCGTCAAAGGAGGAGAAAAATAAAGGAGGGAAAAAGAGGAAGAATGAAAGGTGAGAGCAACGTAAGGTGTGAAAGTGATGAATAATTTGTGAGCTGGAAGACAAAAAAGATTAGAAGGCCGCAACCAAACTTCTCTGAACTTTATAATGTGTGTGTTAGTGTGTATTTGCGCATGTAAGTGTATGTGCATGTGTCCTTGCATGAGTGTGTGCATCACCATCATCATCACTACCATGGTGAGAGTTAATCTGTTGAGGGGGTGTGCTGATACCGGGACACATCGTCACATTTTCATCCTGGCGTTTTCCCCATTCTGCCCCTTCCCTGAATCATACCTCAACATACCCACCCCCCACCCCCCATCCAAATCCACACACACACACACACACACACACACACACATTGACAGCTCATTCACCCACCTCTCTGTATAACATGGCCCAGTATAACCGCCTGCTGCACATGAGAAAAGTAATAGGGTTGAGGAGTGAACACCAAACACACTCACACTGGCACATGGATTTCTTACACTTCACGCACTTGCGTACACACACAGACACACAACAAATATCGCCTCCCTTTTCTAAGGCGTTTGACAGGAGCACTATGACGTGATTCTTTTTTAAAACTTTTTCCTGACTGTTGACTTAATTGCCCAAAGGATGCCAAAGCTATCAGATGTCAAAATGAAAGACTGCTCTGATGAAACTGACTGACCAGATTCATACTTATAATTCTCTTATTTTACTGTGCTTTTAGTGTGAAAGTGTAAAACTATTCAGTAGGCTATTGATTCAAGACTAGGTGAATGATGTTGCAACACTAGACTACCATCTCCTTTATGCTTTAAATGCTTATGCACCTTTATACTCAAACCA
This sequence comes from Maccullochella peelii, assembly GCA_002120245.1. Lineage (NCBI taxonomy): Eukaryota > Metazoa > Chordata > Actinopteri > Centrarchiformes > Percichthyidae > Maccullochella > Maccullochella peelii. The sequence goes on from LKNJ01000847.1 coordinate 117,711, forward strand.
CTAAGTCAAGAATTCAAGAATTATTATCTGTATGCTTTGTGTTTCTGCATGTGCCAGCTCACTTTTTTGTATTAATTTGTGGCATCTTTAGCGACCAAAGACGACAGTGGAACTACAAAGAGACTCCCACGCACTTCTGTTTGATTGTTTCTTTATTTCTTAATAAAGCCAAACACAGAATCACAGAATCGAACAGCGTCACAGTATCTGTCATGTTCTATGCAGAAACTCACAGTCATGGTTCAGGTTGATTGGTACAGACTTATGAACATATGGGAGCTGACAAGGCCTCCATGAATAATGCAGATCACAATCAGGTCGAATTGGCATTGTGTTGAACAGACTGCTGAGTAAGTACCCATTTTCCAAAAACACACAGTGGTGTCAGAAAGGTTCTCTGATAAAGTACAGCTTTAATATGCGAGAGATGGTTTTATGTATTACAGCTTGGTTGTGGTCTGTACCATAAAGTACAGATATATATCACCAAAATCAGATGAAACCCTTGGATTTACTACACTTGTTCAGAAAATAGTAAAAAAACAAACAAACTGATACACCGATTCCCACGCATTTCTGATACAGTTTAGAAACAGTTTGGGTCCTTGAGACATAAAATACTTTTTCAACTTTCAATCAGAGTTAAAAAGAAACACATATATCATCATACATGCACACACAGTTACACAGATCAGGACATCAGTTGCAGGTCAAAGTGTAATGCAACAGGAGTCAGCAGGACAGAGACCTGATCAAACTTGTCAAAAACTGAATCACACACAAGTCAATCTGAATCTGGAGCACAAGCCTTCCCTATTTTTGGTAGTGAGCATCATCATATGTTTGATCTCATAGCAATTTTTTGATTTTACATTCAGTCTGGGAAACATGAAGGGCGAAAAGGAGTTTGCACATGTCATTCGTTTGCCTTCCATTTACAATCTACGTATCTCTTCTATCACCACAAGCTCTCATTTACTAAATGGTATTAAAATCCAGCTAGTCTAAAATACAGAGCAGTTTGCAATGAGTGTATGTACAGTGATGATGTGTGATATGTACAAGTGTGGGTGGAGGTGGTGGTTTGCTGGCATCTCTGGGATCACATAAGATTTTGAGAAGAGAAGGGAGGTGCTCTTGGCTGCAGGTCTAATGATGCTCTCATCCTTTTCTGCTCACTCTGCACGCATTTGAATTGATTTTCTTTTCACTTATCCCTGTAATTCTTTTTCTTTCTTTCCTCTCATTATCTGTGTTAAACCACATCTTCCTCCTACTTCTGGTAGCACCAAATAACCTATCTTTAATCACCACTTTTACTCATGATGAAAGAACTACATGAGTGAGGGATAATGTTAGCGGTGATTGGATGGTGAGCACTAGTTGATATAGAAAATAGCTGTAGACGAGTCACAACGCCTGCGTTGTTAACAGCAGTGATATCAAAAAACATCTGGAGACACCACCAGCTGTCTGTGTGTTGTGTCTCGATCGTTTCATGATGTTGTTGTAGGTTTCTGCCTTTGTACTGTCACTATCAGAGTTTCCATGACGTGATCTCTGATTTTTAAAGCCTGTGCCAATAAGCAGCAGCTACTTCAACATTGAAATCCTGTCCAGCTCTACATCAACTCAACTGATCTCTGCTCTTTAAAACAGCTCCCTGCTGCCTCACCTGTCTCCCTGCATCAGTGTAGCACCCCCTGCAAGTCGAGGAGGTAACTGAAAGGAATTAAGATCCAGGTTTTTGTTAGAGTTGGAAAGAGCAGGGGGTGAAATCGGAGGGGAAAAAGTGGTGTGGAGGAGAAAAGAGTTCAGCCAAAAAGGAAATAGAGGGAGAATGTGACGATGGAGAGGGAGAGGAGGTGGAGGGATGGGGTGCTGGGTAAGGAGGAGGATGAGGGGAAGGCTGGGTTGTCATAGCCTGGGGGGCACTCCAGCTCAAAGCAGCGGATGGAGGAGTCTTCATTGCCATAGTTGGCCCAGTATTCTTCTTGGTCCAGCTTGGGGAGCGCCACCTCATCCTCCGACAGTTCATACTTGGAGGAGAAGGTTTCGGTGGGGGTTTTGGGGGGGTACTGAGGCTTGACGGCGGAGAAGGGGAAGGCCTTCACTGTCTCTGTGCTCTTCTGGTACGAGGCCTTGGATGAAGATGCGGGCTTGTTCTTGGAGAACCACCAGCGGGTCTTGGTGCTGAAGGTGGTCGTGGTGCTGCCAGCCAGAGAGCCAGGATCAGGCAGAGGGCAGAGGGCGAAGTCCAACTCCCGGAGGAATCTGAGGTCCTGGCCGCGACGCTGGGATGGGGAGCTGCACATGAGCTCAGAGGAGGAGATGCGGGCCTTGCGGAACCACTCCCAGAGGGGACGAGCCTCACAGCCGCAGGACCAGGGGTTACCATTGAGGCGGAGGAACTGGATGCCTTGGGTGTCTTTCATGGCCTGGCCTGGCAGCTCGGCCAGGGAGTTGTTGAACAGGTAAAGGATGGTCAGGCGGCCCAGGTCACGGAAAGCCCGACGGTTGACCTGCCTGATGCGGTTGTCATGGAGAAGGAGGCGGTCCAGGTTGACCAGACCTCTGAACACATTCTCAGAGAGGGCACGGATGCGGTTTCCATGCAGGAAGAGATGGGTGAGGTTGACCAGATCTGAGAACAGGTCATCCTGCAGAAAGTGGAGCTGATTATCCTGTAGCAAAGACAAAATACAAGAATATTTATTGCTGTTGAAAAGCACATGGGAAGATTAAGGCTGTTGGGGATGTTGTAGAAAAATATCTCTTTTAAGTTGTACAATAAATGCTCATTTTTAGATTCAGATGCTTTATAGGTTGGTGTATCTTAATTGGGCCATGAATCTAGAATGGATTAGAAGCTCTTGGCCATATGCATGACGTGTAATTTAGTCCAACATCTTTATTTCAGTCCTATCAGGAGTAAAATATATAGGAGTAAAACAAATCCCTCATTTCCTCTGAAATTACCATATATGTACACTTGGGTAACGTCCAATTTGAAAGTAGCTTTACAGTGGTCAGAATTGACCTTTGTCGTCTGGCCTGGAGCCACACTGAATGTGGGAGAGATTTTTCATTCCCTGAAAAGCCATCTTGGCAGGGACTCCACACTCCAGCAGCTGAGATCTCACTGTCTGCTGTCAAAAAGCTTACAACAACTCTGGCAAGAAATTTAGGTGACGTCTTGAAAACTCTCTGCAGGCTACTTTTCATTGTGTGCTCAAATGAATGACTGCCTGCAAAGTACGAAATCAGTCCAAAAAATGATAGTAAGCATTGAAAAAATGTGCGGCGAAAATATAAATTCTAATGTATTTTTTTACTTTTTGCACTTCAAAGCTATTTGGTTTTACTGTGTTGGGTTTTAAGTGCTATAGCCTATATAAATAAAGCTTAGAGTTTAGTTATTCATTATTTTTTATTGTCCTGCAAACATGATTTTGTCCCAGTACTTTTTTTTTTTTTTTTAATAAAAGAGAGTTTTAACCTAACTTTATGGAGCTTTCCCTCTGTATTGTAGCCTGACATTTAGATGAAGTGTTTAATCATTTTCTGTCATTCAGCTGTTGGATTACTTAAAGAAGGGGGTATGTCTTATTCTTATTCACTGTTCTTATTCTATCCACTGGTAAGATTGGCCTCTGCCTTGTTCCTTGTTAGAGTTATGTTTGATCATTTTGTTACACATGACTCACAGCTAGAACTGCCGCTGAGAGGAAACGTGTGGTGGGCACGTGCACCCTTTTGTGCATTACTTATTTATATGTGCATGGAGGATTTGGTGGCCACTCACATTGCTAACACTGATCATTTTGTGTAATTAGCTCCCTGCAATCAATCTGAGAGCAGTCAGTTGTGCTATTGTGTTATTAACACTATGACTGTAACAGAAATGTTGATATTTACTTATATATATGATATTATAGTTTTTAGGGGTGTGTGCGTGTGTGTGTGTGTGTGTGCTGGCTTTACCTGCAGGTAGAGGAACTGCAGGCTGTACAGCTTGTGGAAGAGGTCATGGGGGAGAGCGGCCAGCTTGCAGCGATGCATGTGCAGGCTCTGCAGCTTCTCCAAGCCCCTGAAGGCGCCACCTTCCAGGCGCTGCAGCGGGTTATCGCCCAGATCCAGCTCCTCCAGCACCCTGAGGTTACTGAAGGCCCCGGCCTCGATCCATGTGATGTTGTTGCCATATAGCCAAAGCACCTGCACAGAATGAAGAGAAAATAACAGGATGAGAGAGGAGAAATAAAAGACTATAAAGCCTGTCTGCAAACATAGATGGGAAATTCAACAGATGCAAAAACACACTGCCATTTTTACCTGTGTCTCGAAGCCAAAAGAGTCTGCACGAAGCTCTGTGATGCGGTTGTTCTGCAGGAAAACACGTTGTGAGTCATATGGCACACCAGCTGGCACTATGGTGATGTTCTGGGACTGGCAGCTGACCGTCATGGGCGTTGGGTAACACACACATAGCTTGGGGCATGCTTCCACCCCGCCCGGCTTCACCACCACCAGCCAAAGAATTAGCCACAGACAGAGTCCACCTGGAGAGAGACAGGGAGACAGAGGAGGTTAATTCTCATGAGGAGAAAAGGAGCACGAGTGAAGGTCAGGTTAGCAGCAAAGGCCGATTGTTGCAGAAGTTAGTCCTGGTTTGGAAAACAAGCACATTGTGTGACAGACAAAGAAAGAGAGGTTGGTTTCAGCTTTTGGCACCAGTCTTTCTTTGCTGTCTGTCTGTCAAACCTGTTGCTGTTGTCAGTGATTCTTTTTAGCTCTGTTGTGCTCTCAACCGTGACTTGTTGATGTTCCCACAACTTTGGGGTTCATATATAATTCACCATATATAACATTACAGAAATCATTCACCCATTCATATCCACCTGATCACTTTACACAGGTCTCCATGGCTGTTGTGACAAGGTTAGGTATATAGGCTAACTCTGGATTTCAGCAGTTTGGAATTGAAAAAACCCCACCACAAATCTACTGTAAAGACCTTTAAAAGACAAAAAACCACGTGTCTCTGTGCATTCAATTAACCTGGTTTCCTAGTTCTCAGGCTTTGAAAAGGATGTTTCAGTTGAGAGGTTTGCCACGCAGAGGGCACGCGTGCAACCTGACCCGGATCAGTTCTTATCAATATTGCAACAGCTTCTTGGCACAGGTCGGATAACGGTAAAAGTACATGCATGCAGTAATAATGAAGTTCCTATTCATTTGCTGTGCGCAAAATTTTCCAGCGGCTCACCTCTTGACCTCTTAACAAGTTGGACTATTAGCTGCGCTGGACGCTGCGAGAGAACTCGAGCTTTTCAGTGAAATAAGACACCTTCTTCGTAAGTCTTATTTACCCCAAAGTCGCCATGACATGAGGAATAAAGTTCAGAATGATGCGCGTATACATCATATCTGCATCTCTCTATGCGTAAAGGAGATATGCAGAGATTGGATAAAGAGGTCTTGGTTAACTTTGCAGGAGAGCCAAAACATATAAACCAACTTTGACCACGTGTTGTAAATTACTTTTCACAAAGATGACGATATCACATTTATGATATATTATATACTATTACATATATATATATACGATTTCCTCTAGAGCTTTTACTGCCAAACATTTGCGCTAAAATGTCCCTAAAAGCACTCTGACTCCCTCTATGTGCTACATTCTTCTAAATTTCTAACATCCATAGTTGACAAACACAATTTAAATTTAAATGGATGTCCTGGTAAACAATTTAAAATATATGCAAAATGACTGTAAGTACAAGCATAATAAAGTCCACAAATTCAGCTGTTTTACACAGTCACACAAGGCTGCTGATACCCAGAATAATGTAAATATTACAGTGATTTTAAATTTTAGAATTTGATTGTTTCTCAAATCACTTGTTTAAATCTTAAGAAGTGCACACTAGTGAGTGACAAGATACAATAAGCCAACTAAATCGCAGAAATGCATTTGCAAAATCAAAAACCCTCGGTGCATTCAAACTGCAGGTGCAGGATGGAGAGCTACTCACTCTTAAAGTTGTGGGCGCTGGAGACCCTCATGGTCCAACGAGTCTGCATCTCGAACCAAAGCCGAAAGCGAGTTAGCCTGCGCGGCGAGGAAGTGCCTGCTTGCTGCTATCTCTGCTGAGGTTCAGCTCTGGTGAGCGAGTCGCTGAGGCTTCTGAGGCAGTGACTAGCTGGAGTACCGGGGAGCTGTTTATACCCGCAGCCGGTTCGTCGCCCACAGCCGTGGGCAGCGGAGGATCCTCTCTACGTCAGCCCGGGAGGAGGGGTGAGAGTCACCGGAGGAAGCACAAGAAAGGCAGTGGCAGGGTGGGTTTTGTCACGGTCTTCACTGTGGGTAGCGCATCACTGTCTGTCAAAAATAAGATTGTTTCTTGATTAGGGTAGGCCTAATTAAAAAGACCACAAAACACAGTCTTTTACTTTTTAAGAAATGTTTAAATTTCTTTCTGAACATGAGAGTATCCTACATTTTTCCATTCTTTAAAGAGATGTACCCTGAATTTACTTATAGTAGTTTGATAAAGTAACTCTTGTTTTAATCATTTAAGACAAAGCACAGTGTGGGAGGAAGCAGACTGACAATGAAGACTGGAGGTGGGATGGAGGAGTTGCTGGGAAAAAAGGTAAGAATGTTTACTGCATGACTGCTGGTTATTAATTGGTGTTTGTGTTTGTGTGGTTCCACCGTGGCACATGCACTCACAAGGGGGTTGGAGGAGGATAGGAGGTGGGAAAACTCATTTGGCATTAAAGCCAAAAAATCATCTGTCTCATTTAGTGTAGGCCAGTTTGGAAAGAAGCCAAGAGCCGCCTACAATTCAGAAGAACAGATGAACATGAAAGGGAAACCCAGCAGTGGAGCGAAATGATCTAACACAGCATATGGACTCAGGAGTAGAGATGACAACACATTTCAGTGGGACAACACATCCTGTACATCCAGTTACATATGTCACCATCAAATACTCTTTTATTGTTGTACGTTTATTAAAGCAACGAAATTCAAGATGACTTCACGGTAAATGCTGTAAGTAACATGGCCTTTCTTTGCACAGAGGATGTGATAGAGGATGCTGTCCACTCAGTGACTCTGACGGTGAAGGACACTACGTGACTGAATAAGTCACAGTTTGGGTCTAATGTTGGCTGCAGTGCAAATAATGGTTTACTGGAGAAGGTGCGGTGCAGCATGTGGGACGGGACGTGGGACGGGACATGGAGGTCAGGGTAGGGGTGGGCTGGGTTTACTCACTACTGAGTCCTCCCTTCATGACACAGGTCAAGACCAGGTCCACCATGATGCACATCATCTGTTCCCAAGTGAACACACACTCACCAAAACCTGCTCCATGGAAGGTCATCTGCAGCTCCAAGCTGTGAGCTCAGCGCGGGGCATAAGTTGCACGTCTGGAATCACACAGTTTCTTGGCTGTGGTGTAGTAATCTGGGGCTGGCAGACAGCTCACCAAGCAGGCATTAGTTGCCTCCACGGGGGGCTGTGGGACAGATAAGGTCGCGTGTGTGTGTGTGCCTGCATATAATGTATTCACACTGTTCTTGGCCCCAGGATAACTGGAGGAGGCAGCCAGCTCACCAAACAGACCTCATTTTCAGGGAGGCTGTAGGAGTGTGTGTGTGTGTGTGTGTGTGTGTGTGTGTGTGTGTGTGTAACGTAATAATGAACCATCCAAACACATAAGCAGAAAAAAAATTGCATAAATGTATGTAAGGACATACAGATCTCTTCCCTTACATCCTCTCACCAGCTGGCTGTGTCAAAGTGAATCACCGGCGTCCTGGCATTTGAACTGGTGTAAACACAGCATGTTCAAAGGTTCTGTCCTGATTCTAAAAAAAAAACGTGTTGCTGACTCCATCCATAACCCCCACTCACTCACACACACACAAACACACTCACACACAGTGCTGAAGACCTTGTGTGTGGACAGAGTGTGTGTTTCTGCCCACTGGGTACATCAGGGTCGACAGGTGAGAAAGCCCCAGAAGGCGACCTTGAATACTCAATCACAACTGAGTGTTGAGTGGTTTTTGACACACTGGCCTCTTTCTCGAATTGACTTTCTTAAAGTTTTATGTGTTTATGTGTTAAAGTTGGTTTTTTTCTTGCCTCCTCAGAGAACTTAGGCAGGCTCACGAATGGCCCAATTGAGATATTTTCATGTGATACAGAACACTTTTGTTTTACCTGAAATGTGACTTTGTTTCTGCGTTTGTGAAGTCCCGTGAATCTCAATGCCTGCTGGTCAAAAAATGCCAAAGTTTTCCAAATTTTTCAGATCCAAGCTATTAAATGCAGTGTGAATTTAACAGTTGCAATGTATGAATCAGATAAAATGTGGGTGTCATTTGGGACAGCAAAGGTCTGACAAGACTTTGTTAACAAGATAATGAATCATTTGATATTTAGTTGCAGTGTCAGAAGAGAAGCTTCTGTGTGTAAAGTTCACATTCATTAAAATATATGCCTGTTTAAGGCCTCAAAATTGTAGTTACGTGAGAAATTAACTTAGGCTTATTTTTCAGTAAAGCAGCAGAGCTTTGTCGCCTTTCTTTTTTTTTAATCCTGAGACAGGTACAATTTTAAACCACATATCTGAAATCCCGTTTAACTTTACAAACAAGGAGAGGCAAAGAGAAGATTGTGAGTGAGTGAGTGAGTGAGTGGTGTGTGTGCTAAAGACTAGCAACCACAAAAAGGGGGAGAAAAAGTGAGCTAAAGATACAATATGTGGCCAAAAGTATGTGGATCCCAGAACATTATATCCATATGTGATTGTTGATCTCATTTAAGTCAAGTTAGTTTTCAATCAGCCACAAGAGCATTAGTGAGGTCCAGCACTGATGTTGGGCAATAAGGTCTGGCTGGATGGGCCTGAGGTCAGGACTCTGTGCAGACCTGTCAAGTTCTTCCACACCAAACTGGGAGAATGATTTCTTTATGGACCTGGCTTTATGCACGGGGACATTATCATGTTGAAACAGGAAAAGGAAAAACACAAACTGTTGACACGAAGTTGGGAGCACCCAATAACAGGCCTTTTTCACAGCAGACATTTTGACTTGTTGTAGGAAAAGCACAGGTGATATTAATAACATTTACGATGACTCTGTGCTATTCAAGTGTCCCAGTAAGCCAGAAAAAAACAACACCAGGACCCTGAAACTGAAGCAGCTTAATGGAATTCAGCCATCATTAACTGTATTATTTACACCTATGATTTTCCTACGTGTCAAAATGTCTTCTGTGAAAAAGGCCTATTGTTAAAATATCATTGTATGCTGTAGCATTAAGATTTCCCTTAATTGTAACTAAGCAGTGGTGGATGAAGTATTCAGATCATTTTCTTAAGTAAAAGTAGCAATACCACATTGTAAAAAATACTCCATTACAAGTAAAAGTCCCACAGTAGTAATTTTATTTAAGTAAAAGTACATAAGAATTAGTAGAAAAATGTACTTAAAGTATCAAAACTACTCATTATGCAGAAAAATGGCCCCTGTGAGTGTTAGATTATTATTGGATTATTATTACTGATGCTTTCATGTGTAAGTATTTACTGTTGTAGTTGGTCCAAGTGGTGATAATCTAACTACTGTTGGGTAGCTTATAAAAAATATTTTATAAGATCTCTAAAATCGTGATCTGAAAAACTTTAGCTGTCTAATAAATGTTGCAGTGTAAAAAGTACGATATTTCCCTGTGAGATGAAGTGAAGTAAAAGTATAAAATAGCATAAAACTGGGAAAACAAATAAAGTACAAATACCTTAAAATTGTAACCAAAAAAAAGTACAGCACTTGAGTAAATGTACTTATTTACTTTCCACCACCGAAACCAACTATGAAGAACAGTCTGCAGACCAAAAGTACACAAAACTATGTTAAAATGGGTGTCCACATACTTTGTCTTTTGTGCAATTTGTTTTTTATGGCATTAGAGTTAGAACCCAAAACGGATCATCAATACGCTCACTGTGCGTGTTGTAGCCTGTTGAACCATTCATTCATTCACAGATCATTTGTTTCCCGCTGCAGATGGAAAACAGCACATGAATGACACATAATGAGACCATTACAGTTTTTCTCCTGTTGCTCCAATCAGAGAACAGACATGAGCTATAGTTGGCACTTTTTGAGTAAGCCTGTCAAAATCTATGTGTCATAAAGACATCCTCAGTCCCTGTGACAGATTCAGTTTGATTAAAAAAACAAAACAACGACACTAACAAGTCCCCTCATTAACAGACTGGCTTATTTTTATCCTCCTCTCCTCCTGCCTTCGCCTCCTATTTCCCTTATACACTTATTTATGTAAGCCTGTATTTTTATATCGCAGATACTGAAGTTGTGATCATCGATGACGCAGATGCAAGAACCTGTCACCATGCGCACGTTCCCTGCACACACACACACACGATGTGACAGACTTCATGGAGTTGCATCAAGTTTTTCTGGGCTCACTGCGGTGTCTCAAAGCAGGAGTACAGAGAACTTGAGAGTGGCTGTTGTGGGGGAGTGTCCCTGTTATTTCAGGTTTAAACCCTGCCAGAGTACCCCCCGATTCTGCCCCGTGTGAAACCTCTTCAGCACTATCAGCAACAACATGGCAACTCCTACCCAGAGTCTCAGTATAACTGGAGATACCAGGCTGTCCTGAATCCTGCAGGTCTGGACTCCATTCACAGAATCGAATCTTTCTTTAAAATAGTCCTCCACTGATTTAGCATTGTGATCCTGCAACAGTGTTTGACTCACGCTAAGTTGAAGCCTTTGACCAGTTGTGTTGTTTAGACAAATGCATCTCTTTTCATTTTATCCAGTGACGTAAGGCTCCAGTCAGCTGCTGTCTCCCCACCAACTGTTGTCCCCTCTCTTCTGAGCGAAAGACTCTTCACTTCACTATTCTGTCTTTTTTTCCCTCTAACTATATCACGCAAGATTGCTCCACAGCAATTACTTACTTCACCAATTTAGCATTTAACTTACATTAATCTTGCAAGAGACAGATTTTTAAAAAGACTGGTAAAAATCTGTGCAGCAGAGGCCGAGATATTATGACTTTTAGACCCCAAATTCCCCTTAATGCATCTTTTGATAGAGGCCTCTTTGCCTGGTAAATGCCCATGTCTTTCATACTCCACAAGCACAGTTTGTAAAGCAGGCTTTGTCATCTCAGTGATGACATAACCAGAGTTATTTTCCCAGACTTTAGAGAGTTCCTTTCAGAGCCACCAACTGATTACTGCTCCTACTGATGAGTAAGCTGACCTTGGTATGTAAGATCTGTAGAGTACCTCTTTAATTTGTCATTGTTGTTGATGAAAGACTTCAATCTGCAAATGAACATAGTTTAGAGCATCTTGTTATTTAACATACTCCAGAGTGTCGTGTGTTTGCAGATTACATTTTCTGATCCTCCTGAAAATGAACACTATAAATGTTTCTGCTTTAATATTTAGTGAACATAAATTATGAGCATGTCAGAATCATTTAAGAACTTGATGAAGAGTGACTTTCTGTCCTAATCTAAAACAGAGCTCACAAAAGATAACTGTTTAACTGCTGCTTTAAATGCAAAATAAATTCTAACTCAGTCCCATCAAGTGAAAACATGCGCTCAGTGAACCAAACACTGAAAAAAACAGAATTCAGGGTTCAGCCTTTAAATATCACTTTAATGTTCTGTAATAGGCAGTTGCCTTCAAGTACATAGTTTTTCGCACAATAGTAAATAATAGTTAAAAAAAAGTAAATGCCAAAAAGTAATAATTCCCTTTGCTTCACTACTAAGGTTCATATCAAAAGATATTTACAGAAACATACAAACAACATACATTACAACCATTTGAGTCTTGGCACTGCAGAAAAATACACAGTCAACCTAAAACATAAACATACTGGTAAAAAAAAAAAGTATATTCCTTTTTATAATCCTTCATACATCATTTCTTATTATGAAATGGCAAGAATGTGTTAAATTATAAGATGGCATAAAACAAGAAACATAAGACCCGTCACAGTCATGGAAAAGCAGAATTAGGGCAGCCAGTACGAAGAATTTGAACTGTAAACAAAACAGACAGCTAACAGTTGCTAAAGCTGGGTTTCATAAAAGCACATTAGCACCATGCATTTGTTTGTAACTAAGTGCTGAGATGCTTTAGGGAACAGCTCAGCATTAGCTGCCACTCCAAAAATTGTATGAGAGTGTAAAAAGACTTGATTTATGCATCAGATCACTCAGTGAAAATAACATGATGTAGCCTGGAAATCTCACAAGAGGTAAAGGGTTATGCAGAGTCACCTGCAGCAGGCTGCACACCAGAAGCTCTTAATTAATATGGATACATTCAATTTGGCTGTGAACGTGCTCCAAGAGTGCAGCGAAAGCACTATGACTGTACCCGAAACCAGACTTCACGACAATCTGCATGCATTTACAAGCACTTCATCCATATGGCAACACAACACAGCCATACGAGCACTATTGCGAGTTGTTGGACTTTAATAGGAGGCTGCGCTCTTGGCTCGCTGGGAGGCAAGACTTCGGCAATGCAGGTAGACGGAGAGCGGATGGATGAAGGCGAGCAGGCTGACCAGCGTCAGACCGATGTTCACCTGCAGACACATGAAGGAAGCAGTAAGAGGAGAGTTCATAGACAAAGACGGTGATAACGGGAGAAGGGCCAGAGTACGTAGGTGGGATTCACGGTTCTATCAATTATATGTCATGTACTCACATATAAAGGGTCTCCGCCCAGAGCTCCTTTCACCAGGGCAAAGCAGGGATACTGCAGCAGAGAAAACACTGCAGACAGAGCCATGATGAGACCATACAGCTTCCCAAAGTGGCGTGATGGAAAACTACACACACACACACACACACACACACACACACAAGAAGGACGTGGTGAAAAAGAGGGTGAGCGTAGAAAAGGAGACATTAAGCGTTAAAAACATGCACATCAACACTTTACTTCAACCCACCCATTTCTCATTTATATTTTCTCAGTATATCAACATATAATAAATTGTTTATTATATTATAATGCCATTATAAGCAGATACAAGAATATTTTTACACGTTTACTAATGAACAGCATTTGTAACTTCTCCAACAAAGACATATTCTATATAATCACAACTGTGTTATATTGTCTTCCATTACCTGTTTAAGTTGTTGGCAACACCAATAAACATTAAAAAAAAACCTAATCTAAAGATCTAAATTATAGTGTGTTATACAAATACAACAAATAAATGTGTATATTGTGTGTGTATTGGTATGAATTGTGGTATTTGGGGCACCCATCAACACCGGAAATTGATAAACCGCACCAGAAAACAACGTGTTCTCCATTGTGCAATCATGCGTTACTGTAGCAACTTACTGGTGAGTGTTTGTATGATTGCCTGGCTATTTGTGCAAGTATGTGAAGTGTGCATTTATAAAAAAGTGTCTCTATGTGCTGCTCACCTCAGGAACAAGAGGCGTGTGCATGTGTGTGTGTTTGATACTCACGCCACACTGATGAAGGCTGCGTTGCCGCCGTAGAGGAAGGAGCGGTTGAGCACCTGCAGGATGAAGGTGAGGTACTGAAGTGGCAGGTACGGGGTGGAGGCACAAACTGAGAACAACACACACTGCAGCGCCGTCAGGAAGAGAGAAAGCACAGAGGCCCGCAGGTCTGCCTCCTGTTCACTCTCTCCTACACACACACACACACACACACACACACACATACCTGTTCGTCAAAAGAGAGAAAATAATGACGTGTCTACGCAGAGAGAACAGAGCACTCTACAGCATCTGTTCACTGCCGGATATAACTGCAGGCTTTTACTCGCACTGCACAAAATTTTCCTGACGACAGTAGCAAACCTTCTACCAGAGAGAAAGGCCAAATCTGGGGAAGAAGAAGCCATTAGGCCTCAATAGGTCCCTGGGTAAAGTATGTACATTTCCTATCTATCATCACATTTAATAAACATTCGCTTGTTTCTTATTCAAAGTATAAAATCTCTTTAGTTAGCGTGCATAACACTAATGTAGAAATCTTAATACTGACTTTGGATTTGTGTAAATAAACTCTATTAGACATTTGGGCAACACTTTCTAATAAGGTATATTTTATAAATAGTTTATTGATGGTTAATAAGCCATTTATTAATGCTTTATAGATAAATAATACCCTATCAATAAGACTGACATTTGCGGCGCCAAGTTATGAAAAACCTCTCTGGCTGGATGGCTTATTTCTCCCTTTAGTTTCTCACTTTAAAATAAACCATCAGGTCTGCAGTTATCCTTCAGGGTACCTCCACTGCACTAATCAGTCATCAGGTCTGGTGTTGTATGTATTAATAAATTGTTAGTAAATGTATTTTGGTCCAGATGCTCTGCAGCCCTTTTGCATTAGTTAAATGGTTGCATTGGGGCTTGATGAATAAAAGAGCGAGCTTAAAAGACAAAGGAAGTTACGCAAGAGGAAAATAAATGTGACTTTTCACAACTTCCCAAAACAGAAGTTGTTCTGCAAATAACTTGTCTATATAGCACTAATAAATGATGAATAAATTTATTACTTGCAACTTTTAAACCCCTCATGTCTTATTTGACACTACGTAGTACTGACAAACTAAAATCATTATTATAGTTATTTATTTTACACAATTTTGTTAAGTATCACTATTAAAAGCAACATGAAGTTGGTGTTAGTAAAGGGACTCTTTCAATTAATATTTATTTTCTGTTTGCACATGCTGGGGCCCCTGAGAGCACACACTGACAGCAGGTCTGCCATGTGTGTGCGGCCTGCTGGGTTCATCACTAGTCATTATTAGTATCAGTGTATTTACCTGCAGCACGAGGTTTGCCCTTGAGTCTGTCCATGATGAGGCCGTTCCAGGGAGCGCACAGTACGCCGCACAGCTGCGTTATAGCAAAGGCATTGGTGTACTGGCTCACTGCAGACACACACGCAAAGATAAGATGGTTAGAGAAAAAAGACTCCGACAACACTTAAACAAGTCTGCCAGAATATGAGATAATAGATCACAAAGGCAGCCAGAAGTCCACTCTATAGCTAAATGAGAGAGGACTCTTCATTATTAATCCCATCACAGCCAATATTAAACTCAGACATATGATGGTTTTTAACTTTACTACATTAGCTGTCCTCTTTGTACACTGTTTTTGTGAGATTGGGCTATGCTGCCTTCAGATAGGTACCATAGAGGCACATTAGTGTGCACTTAGTCATATGATTGAGTCCTTTCTATGCTTCTTGCTCATATAATATTACTTCAGTCATGTCCCGTTAGTCAAAGTATTCATGGAACTTGATTTGCTCAGAGGGAGGATGATGATGACAGTTCACCTAATAAGGAAGGTTTGCACAAACTTCCATCTTTGTAAGAGAGTGACAACATGATGTAGTGTTTGTGTGTGTTTACCCAGCGAAGGCTCTCCCGCCGTCAGCCGCTGCAGCATGGGGTTGAGGGTGCCGATGAAGAGGTAATGTCTGAGCTGCATCACCGACAACCAAAGCAGGTGCCACACAAAGAACCAGGACAGAAAACACTCACGGAAACTCTTCTCTGAGAGAGACGAGGGGAGACCACAGAGATGAATGAAGGAAGAGGAAAGAACAAAGTGAAGAGAAATGAATAAACATGATTGTGGAGAAATATGATATGTGATCACTTCATTCTGTTGGATCTGACTGTGTGTTATTCTACACCGCAGTGAACACACACCTTTCACAGGGACGTCCTTGTCGAGTGGCATTTCCTCTGCCGTCCTCTCTGCGTTACCATTCGTTGTTATCTGCTCTGACGTCTGAGTCTTTTCACCACAAGTTATCCTGACAAAGGTCAAAGGTCACAGTGGGTCAGCCACAGACTGAGGGCATTGTGGGAGAAAATTATTTACTTTATAAATGAGGTTTTAAAGTTCCAACCCACTATAATCGCATAACAGGATATGAAGGATGTTTCCAAGGGATGATGATGTGAAAATAAACTGTGCGGGTAAGATTAAAAACATGTGTTTTTGCAAGAAACTTTAATTGTTTGTTTTTAATATATGCAACTGAATCACAGGAAAGCTCAGTGTTCATTTTTTTAAATGTTTTTTTGACTCAGACTGTATGTAATGTGCCACCCAAAACCAGTTTTTCTTGCTGTTCGACTACACCGATCTGTACTGTAAACTGTATGGTACATTGGTGTGTTTACAGTAAAAAAGGTCTTCTAGCAAAGAGCCCCAAAGTAAGCCAAGTCTGGAGTTGCATTAAAATGGCATTTTTGAAATCAAATTATTGCTTGCATTTTTACATAAATAATGAGCCGTATTTACACTTGGTGTATCCCTGAAGCATAAATGAGGTGATGTCGTACCCGTATGTGTAGTGATCAGGCAGCGGGTAGGGAATAAAGTTTCTGGGCAGCAGGAAGAAAGTCCTGAGCAGGTGAATGACGCTGCAGGCGGACAGAAAGAGGAAGGAGGCGCGGAGAGAGATGCCAGACTCGTGTAACAACTGCAGGAGAAGACAGGATGGAGACCATCATGACAACATGAGATGGTATAAATATATCCAGTAGATTTCATTCACGAGAGCAACGTGTGAATGTTCCTCACCTTGATGACGAGGAAGAGTGCTGAGGAAGAGTCGAAGGCCCCGTTGTAGAGAGTGATGATGGTGGAGCGATGTGAGCCGAACAGGTTTCCTACCTTTAGGAGAGAAATTGGAATAGATTAAAACAGATGAATTTTGCATTTAAGTGTCTATGTGTTCGTGGGACAATGTCGTTTTTTGCATCTTTCTGTTATTCAGTGTAAAGCTCTTGCTGAGTTGAATTGCCTGCTTGAATATGCGGCTGTGGTTTTGGACTCCAAACTTCAAATTCATTAAACGTCACAGTTTCCTCCGAGAGGGCTTTGTGTTTTTTTCCCCCCACATGATCATGAGCTCAGTCTGAGAAAAGCCCTGCAGCCAACAAAAGTGCACTGAGGGCAGACTCTCTGTCTTTTGTTTGTGTTCCTGTGTAGTGATGACCTGAGGACAGACCCGAATGTTTTTATCTGCTGAACACATGAAATCTCAAACATCACGAAGTCAAACCTCTGTCGCTTCCAAAAAAAGCTCTTACAACCATGTTTCTCAGTCAGCGTTCCTCAAAAGTGTGGGAAACTTCTTGATCATGTGTCTTTTCTACTGTACCTTTAGGCAATACTCCACTGACAGAGCACACATGCAGGCACCCAGAAATAGCTCAAAGACAGATCATCAAAATATAGATAGAGAGAAGCCTACAGATTTAGTTTTTTACAGGAAGAAAATACTTCAAACTGTCTAATAGGACATCATTCTAGAATGAAACTTTCATTTTTCATTTAATTTCCCCTTGCAACTATTTGCAAATTTGGCGCAAATTTCAACCATTCACTGATTGTGAAACATAAAAATGTGAATTAGAGCTGAAACAGTTCAACAACAACAACAATTTTGATTAAGCATTTTAAGTCTTTTTTTAAGCAAAAATGCTAAACATTCATTGGATCCAGCTTCTCCAGTTTGAGGATTTGCTGTTTTTCTCTGTTTTATATCTTTGTAAATTGAATATTTTGGGGTTTCAGACTTTTGGTTGGACAAAAAAAAGCTATTTGAATATCCAAACTGATAAACTATGATGAGCAGTTTCCACAATTTTCTTTTTTTGAGTAATTTTATTGAGTAATCAATTGAATAATTGAGAAAATAATTGGCAGATTAATCAAATTTGACTACAATCTTTTGTAATCTGAATGAGTGCGTCAGTACCTGCATGTTGGTGATTAGAAACAAGATGCCACCCACTGCCAGGAGGGAGAGGGCTGGGAAGAGCAGGTTGGACAAAACTGATGGAAAAAAGAAAGAAATGTGAAAAATGAGCATCCAAAGCTGTAGTATTTAGCTGAAGTATTTCTTTAGACTATAAGGGCCTGAGAGAACACAAAACAAAGAGACAGAGAAATGTTTGTCACCTGGAGTCACGAAGGCCACCATCAAGGTACCCATGGTGTGAAGAAATCTGGTGGGAAAAAGAAATTCCAGCGTCATCATGTCATTTAATTGGCATAACGGGAACAAGGGCGGCAGTGATGCTGAATGTTTTAGAACATTTTACAAAACACAAAATTTGAGATGGGAAAATTGGTCTTAAAATAAATTAAATCAATACACAGTACACATTCACACGCAGGTTCTTCTGCTGCTGTTCTGGCCCGTCCTAAGCAAAGATTTTTCCTCATCTCCACTTGCTGCGTCTTGTCCAACTATTTGCATTCCTTGGCCTTTGATTTTCCCTCCACCCTCATTTAGTGGAAACATATGGATGGCCTTAGTACCAGTTTGTTATTGTGGATTTAGACACATCTGAGGCAATAAATTGGACAGGTATGTGTGCGTGGTGTTATGTTATATTATGGATCAACTCTGAAACAGTAGAGACGACTTCTTAGTCACGGGGTCTGAAACTCTGCACCAACAAGAAAAAAACAACGTATTTCTTTCCTCCATGTTCTGGTGATTTATAGTCCTGAGGTTTCTATTCTCTCGCTTTTCCTCTTTTCAGTTTCAGTGTTGTACGGTTCTGGTATTTCATTGCCCTTTACGCCTTTGTTTTCTTTACTGCTCCCTTTTCCCATAAAACATTTTCTCTACATTCTGCATTGCTAAGTGTCAGGCTTTGGTATGCTGCAGCTCCATTGGTGTGTCTAGAGACCTTCGCAACGTTACATAACATCCGTGAAGGGAGCTATTCTGACGTCTCTGTCTACATGCACGTACAGTATATTTATCCACCAGCGATACAATTTCCTCGCCTCTCTCCACGACCCCCCATTTATTTTTTGGTATGAAAACGCTTACTGCAAAAACTATCTAGTAAACAAGCTTTCTTGCTTTTTATGCTTTTTTTTTTTCTTATGGATTCATGAGTTACTTTGTGGTAACCTTTTCAAAGTCAGTGTCATATGTCAGAACAATTGGAAAAGTCTGAATTGAGTTAAATATATTAATATTACATTTAAGTGCTAAATTCTGTCTGCACAGCTTACAGACACAGAGACTTTGAATTCCTCTGTTCTGCAGAGCTAAATAGGAGAAGAGTATCCTCATAAAAATGCTGCTGTTTGAACTAAAAAGCACTCTTTGAAGTAGTATCTTGGTGTTTAATTATTGCTGACTACGCTATTTTATTTATTGTTTGTATATTTGTAGAGCTTCTATATTCTTTGAAAGCATCGAATCAAATCTGCCTTAAATCAATTGAAATCGTGGGCAGAATGTGATATTTAATGATGCACAATTAGATGATGCATTGAATCTTTGCTGAAGAAAATCCAATCAAATTGCTGTTGGATTATTCGCACCTCTAGTCGGTACACATGCAGTGCAACTAACCAGGAAAAAGTGCCTGCTGCACCTTCAACTTGTTTCTCAATAATCACACAAATGAACAACCTGTTGTTCTTTATTAGTCAATGTTTGTCACTTCATTGCTCTTAACTACCCGGCTGGTGGGCTTTAAATCCTCTACTGGGAACTTTTTGGTTGAGAAATCATATAGGAAGTCTTTTAAATCCATTGACAAGTTGTTGGACTCACATTCCAAAGAGACGAGCCACTGTAGTACCAAACCGGTCAAAGAGAAAACCATTGGGCAACGTCAGGAAATTGTTCATAAAGGAGGCGATGGTGAAAACAAGCGAGAACTGTTCATCTTGTCCGCTGCAATCTGTAGACACATGAAAAATAGAGAAAGAGGGAACCAAGGTTGAGAAGTGGTAACTGACAATAAAGGTCAGAGAGGTCCGCATAAAAATAATCTATATTAAGTGCTTAGAAAGTCAGTGTCAAACTTTTTGTAGCATAAAATGATTGGATAATTTCTACAGACATTCAGAAGTAGTGGAGGTGAGGATGTCAAACTGACCTAGGACCTGCGTTGCATTGACTCCTGTGGTGTTGACGCACAGAGAGCTGAAGTAACCCTCCGTTTTCAGGACAAAAACAAGCGAAGCCCATCCGAACACGGCTCCAGCGAAACACAGACACTCCACCAGACCCGTGGCAAAGGTGAGGCCTCGTCGCAAGCTATTCCCAAAACCAGCCATACTCCCACACACTCACACACACAGAGAATTCACAAACACTATATTTTCACCTGCATGGACATACACACACACACTGTCTGCTTCTGTCACTGCACCTGCCAAAAAAAGGAAATAAAATGATGAATGTGATTGGTTTTCTGAAACCTTCAGAGAAGTGTTAACACGAGCCCATTCTGCACCTTTAAAGCAAATTACATACTCATTTTCATGAAGTTGGATAACAGAAAAACGTTATCTTTATTGATACTGGTATGTCATAAAACAACAATTTTAACAACAGAAGGAATCAATTAAAACATGCAAAAAACCTTCTGTGAAGCCACAAAGAGGTAAGGTCCAGAAACAAAATGCACAGTTGTTAATATTTTCCAGTTTACTACTCTAGTAACTCACAGTTCAGCCTCTGAGGGTCTCCCCAAATGTCCTCACAAACCCCACCTCTCTGCTCTTGCACCACTCTATTTCTTTATATAGGCCAGGTCTTCCTTCCTCTTCCTCACCAGTTCCCTCCCTCCCCAGTGTTATTCTCTTTCTCAGTCACGCTTTCTGATGTGCAGCAGAGAACAACCCTCTCCTCTGGGCGGTCTCTGAGAATAAACACTTCTGCATTACCAGCAAGCCGGACGGTAGCGCCACTGAAACTACGAGACAAACTCAAATTCTGTTGTTGGGGACGCTGGCTAGACCGGTTTATCCCAACCAAGTCCTGTGACTTGCACATGAAGTCACCTCAATGAGCGCGGTGTGGAAACTGGTTCTCTGTGTCATGACTGGGTCCATATGAACAAAGCATCCCTGATAGACCTTATCACTGCTTGACAGGCTGTAAGATAGGATACTGCAGTAAGTCATGACTTCCCATGATGCAACAGGCTTCACCAGAGGAAAAACTCACAATTAGCTTTTCTTCATCTACTTAGAAGTTAATCATATGTTAAGTTAATTAATAGTCTCTCTTGCACTCTCAGGTCAATTGAGAAAGGCAAAGATTCAACATACCTGATAGTTAAAACCACTATGTGTAGCGTTTTCATTTGATTATAGCATCTTTTACATTCTAAAATCTAAAGTCATAAGTAAAAAATAAGACAACAGCGGTGAAAATCAGCGCAGCGCTAGCAGCGCACACTACTGTCCGCCAAAGAATCATTTCTTAGTAACATTGAGGAGTGTGAAAGAGTGTAAGGTGGGCTGCCACAATGTGACAAAACATCAAATATTACATTAACAAAATGGTTAAACACAACAGCTTTAATGCTGCCTCCACTTTACAAATAAATATATCGAAATAATTGTTTGTGAGAAAACATTATTTTCTTGTTTTGCTCAAGCTTTGTGAAGAAAAAAATACCTTGTTTCTTATGTAACCCCTTTCTCTCTGTTAATAACATATTTTTAGCATTAATTTGTAAAATAAGAGTTTGAATTTGCCACCGTGAGCTGCCAAGTGACATGACTTGAGCTTGGGCTAGTGGTAGTTTTACAAACATGGAGTGTGGAGTTTGGAAGATGTTAGTATTTGCAGTAACAGGCAGGGAAGGTCTAATGAAAGACCCTGGTAAGTTGCATTATGGGAAGTGTAGGATCTGGGCTTTTTTTTTTAAGCTTGACCCATACTCAGGAGTAAAGGTCTGCATATCTCAGTCTCTGCTGCAGAGATTTTGACCACTCTTTTTTAAATCTGTCTCTCATAGGTCCCCAAACTATATGGGAGTGCAGCACTTAATGGCTGGATTACCCCTTTAATAAACTATATTATATCTACCCTGACTAGCTTAAATCATATGATGTGTCTATGAGTTATTAATCATGTTGTGGGAGTAAAACTTTTAAGGGTATAACTTGGCAAGAGATTGCAATATTTAAAATTATCCCAGAAAACACAACACAATTGTACAGTTTTTACAATAATAGCCTCATAAATATCTTCATTAAACATTTTTAACACATCAGTATACAAATTAAGGAAAACCTGAATTCGATAATGAAGTCTGGAGAGATATCCTCATCAGATCAGAGATTTTATAATCAAAATACATGATTGGTTGCCAATTCAAGAGACACTATAACATTATTTTTTAGCAGTATGTGGTATCTTTCAGTGTCAGTGAAAGTGACTTCAGGGGACCAACATCAGCAGAACAAATCATTAAAGACACAAGATCAATAACAGCATGTTGGCCATGTTATCAAGCTACAATTACAATGTAAAGTCCATTCTCAACACATTCCTGAGTTAGGTTTGTCATTACCAAAGTAATCATGAAAGACCACCAAGGCATACTTACGCTGAGACTCCAGAGACTATTATTGATTATCACTGCGTTGGTTGATAAGATAATGGTTGGTTTCAGTGATTTTATTTTCTTTCCTTTGATTTAATTGATGGAAAGAGGCAGCGTGGCCACAGTGACATTACTACAAGAGAGGTCAAATCATTTAGTCTGATAGATGTTGTAGCTGTGTCTATTTGCATTTAGTGGGTTGTTGCTTGGTCACTGTTGCTATGGCAGATGAGCAATCAGAGAACATACCGCTACATAATCTTCATTAGTGAGCCCAGATACTTTGCATAATGTTTAAGGCTCATTCACTTTAATGCTGTTTTGTCTTTCATTGGGATCCAGCAGGCTGATGGAGGTTGAGGGAGAGGTCACTGGTAGCTGAGGCAAGAGATGTAAATCAGTGGTGGACATCTTATTTTAACTACTTCACCCATGAGACCTCAGATTGTATGTTCTACCATGATCACAAGACACAGCTCTTTTTACACACTGTGTGACACGCAAACAAGTCTGTATGCACTTCCTAAAACCAATGACCTAGTGTTAACACAAGCATCAACCCCCTACATCTGTATGTGTGTGTGTATGTGTACATATTGTGTACTCTAAAGAAAATAAGCAAAGGTCTTGAGCCACATGACTTCTATCTTATCACAATGCAGGCTCACTATAGTTAAAAGGATAATGCTGGCGTCATTTTATCGTTTAACTATAAACAACAAATCAAAGAATTTATCCTCACAACATGTCTGTCAAGCAGCTGCCCGATACAGCTTATTCCTATGTGCCGTACACCACAATTACTGTCCAAATAATACAAAAAAAAGCCACACTGTTGCACTGACATACATATTCTTACATTAAACCACACACAACCAGTCAAGCTCAACATTCAAACCAATATGGATGGCTTTTATGTGTCCTAAGTGTACAGACTGATGGGAAAGTAATGTAAACACAGACTGTGCTTGCTCAGGTCACAGGGCTGTTTAAAGGCTGTTCAAAACTTGGTTTATGGGTTGAAGGTTAGGGGGCCCAGGGCAACAATGAGCTGCTGGGTCTCTATTAACCCACCATCCCTCCCCATCTCTGTGCAGCATGTACACTATTCCTCTGCAGGAATACTACATGACCCAAGGTTTGGGCATATGGAATACTAAAGCACAATATCAGCTTTAGGTCTTAAAGGAATAGTTCGACATTTTCGGGAAAACACTTATTTGCTTTATGGCGGAGAGTCAATAAGAAGATTGATACTGGTCTGTATGTCTGTACTATAAACATGTAGTTGGAGTCAGCTGATGGTGAGCTGAGCTTAGCTTTTTTTTCACATCTTTTTTTAGTGGCCATAAATTCCTCCATGTCAAATGATGGAACCAGACCGCTGCTGCAACCGCAAAGAAACAATTTGGCCAGATTGTCAACATTCAATGCTATCAATACTGAAACTCTGGAGCATGTAGTGAACCATCATAATTCGTCCGTAAAACATCCGTTTTGGTGCTGCTTGATCTTAGTGCAGCCTTTGATACTGTGGACGATGAAATACTTCTTGACAGACTGGAAAAGTGGGTGGGATTATCTGACACAGTCCTCAGTTTATTAAGCTCATATCTCAAAGACAGAGGCTATGTTGTTGCCATCGGCGACCATAAATCTGAGAGGATCACCATGACATGGAGTCCCCAGGGTTCGATTCTGGGCCGCTATTATTCAACCTGTACATGCTCCCTCTAGGTCAAATCATACACAACAATAACATTGCTTATCACAGCTATGCAGACGACACTCACCAAGTGACTATGGTCCCATAGACTCACTATCAATGCTTAGAGCAAGTAAACAGCTGGATGCAATTAAATTTCCTTCAATTAAATAAAGTGGGGAATCATCATTTTTACACTTTGGTTTTTGTTAGGTTCTGGTTGGTAGTGGTAGGAGGTAGACCCAAACGCAGACATACCAGTAAGTTCAAAACAAAAGGTTTATTAATCTTACTGTGGGTGGTGACAGGTAGACAGGTACAAACAAACTGAGAAGTCCAAAAAACACAGGAACACCAGGTACAAAGGTAATCCACAAAGACAGCCCAACAACGAAGAATGAAAAACTCACAGACATGGGATGTGGCATGAACACAAAGGACTTGGAACTTGGAACTTGGAGCATGGAACATCTGACATCTAGCAAAGATCTGACAAAGCACAAAGGAAAGGCACAGGGCAAGACACTGACGAGGGAATCAGAAACAGGTGAGTGATGAGACACAGGTGAATACAATCAAGGGCAGAGACACCAGGAAGCGGGAACACAGAAGAAACACAAGACATGACTTCAAAATAAAACCCTAACATAAACAAAACCAAATAAAGTCCATGGATCCTAACAGGTTTTTGTACAGATTAAACAAGCAAGATATGAAATTAATGATGTTTATAGGTGCTGGTAAGCAGATTCTATTATGTTTGGACATAGCAAGGCTAGCTGTTTCTGGTTTGTGTGCTAAGCTAAGCTAACTGAATGTTAGCTTTATTTGACAGAGGAGATGGGTATCAATCTTCTCATCCAATTCTCGGCAAGATAGCAAATAAGCAAATAATAATGCTCGTCAAGACAGGGCCTCGAGATCAAGTAATAAAGCAGGAAACACCTTTTAAGCACAAAGTTACAGTTGATAATATTACCACATACAAATTGCCACACTTGGGCTGTTGGTGGGACTTGAGCAGTTGCCCACTTTTCCTATTGGTAATCCGGTTTTGGGTTTAGCTCGAGGTTAGGGAACAGGTACGAGTTAGCCATGTAGTTGTAATGATAACGTATAGGGTTAGGGGCTAGGGAATGCATTACTCCATTAAGGGTCCTCATAAGAATAAAAGTACAAAAGTGTCCGTGTGTGTGTGTGTGTGTGTGTGTGTGTGTGTTTCATAACCAGAAGTTAAACACTCTGCAATCACGGCAACAGGAAAAGTGGCAACATCAGCAACTTCTTGGACAGCGAATGGTCAGATGTCATCATCTTTAGAAAATGATGCCAAAATAAAGACACACCACGAGATTCTCTTTCTCCATCTAACTCGCTACTTCTTCTTTCTAAAAATGTTGAGCTGGAAGAGAAAGGTAAAGAGGAAAAGCAACACATGACTTATAAGCTCATCTGGTGACAACATCCTAATCATTTTCTCTAGTACTATGATTTTCCTAATTACAATGTTTTGATATGAATGTTTGTGATGTAGTATATTGCACAGCGTTGCGATGTACAGTTGGTTTGTATAGTGTGTTTCTGTCTGGGTTGATGTTTTGCATTGTTTGTTCCTCCCTGATGGACAAATTATGGTTTTAACTGAATTGAACTGAACAAAGAGACATTAAATTTGATTCAATTAACTTCCACTAGAAGACTATGAAGAAATCAATGTCCATCTGCCCTCTGACAGGGTTAAACAAACACCTGGAATGATGGCCATGGTTAATATTTAAAAGTTTCTCATTTCAACCCCAGAAAAATTCTAAACCTCTGTCAATGAGAGTCAGTCCATCAGTTCATTGACAATACTTACTAGAGTGTGTGTACCATGCATAGCAAAGTAGGGTAGTGACACGTGTTCTGTTGTTTTGGTTCTGAACTCCAGTTCAGTTACTATAAAGTTAAAATTTTCAGCTTTACTCTTGTTTGAGGGTTGATCTATATTTGGTGAACAATCAACTGAGCACCAGACTGAAGGGAAGAAGCCTCTGAAAAAAACACGAAGTGAAGCTGGTCCAGGCCCTGGCAGAGCATCAAGGATCAGAGACCTTAGAGTGCAGAGGATTTGTAACCAGATAGGATTATGTATAAAAAGGGCTATGATTCCTACATGGTGGTTCGATCCTCAGCTCCTCCTGTCCACATGTCGAAGTGTCCTTGGTCACTGAACAGCCCAGCCTCTGTTTCTATAGCCCACTCCCTTTCCTCTAAACTTCTCTACACCAGTTATTCCCATCCTGGGTGTTGGGACCCTCACAAGAGGTTGTGAGATGAATCTAAGGGCCTGCAAGTTGATCACAGGAAGAAAGTAAGAAAAACAATTCTGCTACACAAAATCATGTTTGTTTTTCAGACTTTTTTTTTTTTTACAATCTTTGCTTCTTTTTTGTGAAATACTTCACAGTTTTACCTCTTCAGGTCTCTAAAAATGATTCAAATGAACTCTTTGACTGAGCTGGTCTCAACTTATATACATGCAACGTCTGATGAGGGGTCACAAGCAGATATTGTTTTGTGTTAAGAGGTCACAAGCAAAACAAAGTCGGGAACTACTGCTCTACACTGAAGAACCCCAGCACACAGACTCCTCATGAAATCACTTAATGAAAAAAAATCATACAGGATACAAACAGTAAGACTGCACCTGTGGTGGAATTTAAGTACATTCACTCAAGTACTTGTAGCCGACTTAAGTACATATTTGAGGTACTAGTACTTTACTTGAGTCTCATGCCACTTTCTACTCCACTACATTTCAGAGGGAAATATTGTACTTCACTACAATTATTTGACAGCTGAGACACTTTGGGCTCTGGGTAATTGTGATTACTCAGTGGGATTGTGGGAATTTTTCACTATTTTCAGAATTTTTACAAACCAAACAATCAATCACTTATTTGAGAAAATAATAAGCAGATGAATCCATAATGAGAATAATCAATAGTTGCAGTCCTATACAAAATAGTTCAAAATGAGCTCCACCTCAACCAACAGTAAAATCCTGCTTTTACATGAATGCATGAGTCATAATAATCTAATGATACAATATAAAATAGTATAACAGTCACAGGGGCCATTATTCTGCATTGAGTACTTTTAATTATAACACTTCAAGTACATTTTCCTGATTATACTTACACAATTTTACTTAGGCTAAGTAACATTTTCAATGCAGAAAACCTGCAGTATTTTTACAGTGTGGTATTAGTAGGCTACCTTTACTTAAATAAAGGATCTGAATACTTCCTCCACCACTGGACAATACACAATTCAGCTGCAGTAAATGTAAATGCTGTATAATCGTGAGACTCATTAGAAGCGTTTGAATAGGATCTGGTTGGGTAAAATCACACATCTATAACTCTTTTTGCTGACTTCATGCAGCATCCCACATAAACACTCCTGTAATACGCTGTGTTGCTTTTACAGTCGTGCATGGAGTCATAGAGAGCCTCTGATCTATTTTCACTCTATAGCTGTCTGATGTCTTTTCATGGCAGGATGTACACTTACGCGATGTTATGCCCTCCTATAGTGATCCCATTGTTCATACCATCCACATATTCTTCGTCCTAAAATGTAAAGGCCCGGCGGGGAGCGGACCCACATGCTGCGGCCGCTGCCGACAGGGTGGGCGGGGTACAGCGGGTGTGCCTGAGCTGCTGCGCTGCTGCTCCCATCTCTGGTCTCTCAGTGCTTCTTCCAGGTCCAAATGCCCTTCATTCTCCGCTGCTGATGGAAACAATGATTTGTGTAAATTGAAACTCTGATATCTCTTTGGGCAATTAGTTGGAAAACTGATGAGATATTAACGCCCGTGAGTCTGTTAAAGTATTTGGTCTTTGGAGATTTGTTTGTCTACAGCTGTGCCGTCTCACAGTTTTCCAAATTTGATAAGCAATAGGCCTATGTTACCACAACTAAATAACAATAAATACAACTAATTTATAGAATTTAACCTGAACAAACATTTTGAACTCAGTAGGTGAATAGAAGACTTTGGCTGTTTAGTCTGTTGGCGCCACCGTGCGACCGTTTAATAAAATAGCATTTCCTTATGAAAGTGACAGTATGGCCTTATAAATTAAAACTTGTGTGAAAATGAAATGTAATGATAAATAGGCCCTACAGCAGTGGTGGAAAGTAACTAAGTACATTTATTGAAGGGGGGAACGGGGTTGGTTGTCACAGTGCTTATTGCAGCCACACTAGAGGGCGCTGTTTCATTATGTTGCTATCAAACATTTGGCAGGAAGTCATGTTCACTTCTATCTGGTCATTTTGTGAAAGACACAAAAAACATTGAGGTGAGGAGAAATATTGTAATTTTAATGGGTCAGAGTAATTTTTCATGTTGGTGTTGTTTTTGTAATAAAAGTTTGTAGGTTATTAGGCATTTCATAATCAAACACTTATTAAAAAAAGAGGAAGGTAATAGCTTTAATTTGAGTCTACTTTTCAGTAGCTAGCTAACAACATGTGGTAGCTAGCATAAACTCTTTGTCAAGAGGTCAGGTGGGGATGGTTGTCGCACTGCTCTGGGGGTTGGTTGTATGAGTATGAGAAATGTTTTTAAGTTACGGATATGTAGTTAGTGATGGTTTTTGTTTTTTGTTTTTTGCTTCTTTATTGGCAGAATGGTTAGGAATTTCAAAAGAAAGACAGACAGGGGCAGCACACCACCAGACATCATGCTCTCTGCTGTGAGGCAGGTGAAAATAAGTGGTAAAAGCATATGAAGCACAGCTAAGGATTTTAATATAAACTACAGAACATTGAATTGTTACTGCCAAAAAATGACCACTGAGGAGATAGAGGGCACAGCTAGCACAACATCAGTGCCAAATCACCAGCTCTTCAGTCCCCATCAAGAAAAGCAGCTGGAGAACTACATTATGAAGGCATCTGATATCTATTATGGTCTTGCACCCACAGAGGTCCGCAGTCTTGCCTACCAATTTGCAGTGGCACAAAATGTAACAGTCCCACAACCATGGAGTGAGAGTAGTTAGACTAGTGCAGATTGGTTCTCTGTCCATCTGTTCTCCAGAACCCACAAGCTTGGCGCGCGCCACAAGTTTTAACAGGGAGAATGTCAACATGTTCTTTGACAACCTGGAGAGAGTCATGTCAAAACACAAATTTGGGCCTCACAATATTTGGAACATGGATGAGACAGGTGTTACCACAGTACACAAGTCAGAAAAGGTTGTGGCTCGGAAGGGCTTCAAACAAGTGGGCAGGCTCACTTCAGCTAAAAGGGGAACGCTTGTGACCGTCGCGGATGCTGTTTCTGCAACTGGAAACAGCATCCCTCCCTACTTTGTTTTTCCCAGGGTAAATTACAGAGACCACTTCCTGCAAAATGGGCCTGTTGGAAGTAGAGGAGGGGCAAACATATCTGGCTGGATGAAGGAGGAACATTTTGTTGACTTCATGAAGCACTTTGTCACCCACACAAAATGTTCAAAGGAGAAGCCCTCTCTGCTGCTTTTAGACAATCATGGGTTGTATCTCTCTGTGGATGGCCTTGACTATGCTAAAGAAAATGGTGTGGTCATACTTTCCTTCCTGCCACATTGCTCACATAAACTCCAGCCCCTTGATAGGTCAGTATATGGACCTTTCAAGAGACAGATCAACTCTGCCTGTGACTCCTGGATGGTGCAAAATCCTGGAAGGACCATGACAATTTATGACATTCCTGGAATTGTGGCCATTGCCTACCCACTAGCAGCAACCCCCACCAACATTCAGGCAGGCTTCAGAGTATCTGGCATCTAGCCATTCAACAGAGATGTCTTTGATGAATCTGAGTTCGCACCATCATCCGTTACTGATCGGCCAGACCCACATCAGTCCTACCCACCTGTGAATCCTCCCCCTAACAGCTTACAGAACCCACAGCAGTCCACTCCTTCTCTGGCTCTTTCCTCAACTGAGAAACAGCAGCCCCTGGCTCCTCCTCTTACCACTGGGGTACAGCAGCTCCACGCTCCTCTTTTTACAGAGTCCTCTTCATCTGTGGCTCCTATCCCAACCCATATTCAACTTCAGGCTACCGGTTTGTTAGAAGTCAGAAGATCTCTGGCCATTTCCAAAGGCTGGCCCAAGGACATTGGTCCAGAGAAGAAAAAAACTCAAAAGTGTATCAATTAAAGGAGTCGATGGTAGTTGACCCTGACGTGATTTGAACACGCAGCCTTCTGATCTGGAGTCAGACGCGCTACCATTGCGCCACAAGGTCTTGCTTCTTGTGATGAAATGGCACATTCAGAAGTGACACATGAACAGATGCTAACTGTATTCTATGGGAGATCGTTAACACTGAAAGGATTAGCACAGTTTGTCAGTGTTCCTGCACCACAAGGTCTGCAGTAACAAGTTGTATTGGCCACTCAAGTGCAAGCAGGATTCAACTCTGAGGCAATGTGTTCTATGTTCAAACTGGGCCTGGGGGAGATCTGCCAAACTGACCCCGCTTCATCCCAAAAGATTCAAAAATAACTGAAAAGTAATTTATTTTGTCCTTGATTTGATTTACATCAAAATAAAAGTTGTCTGCAAGTTCTTTTTCAGTTGAATAGGATACCTGTATCACAGCAGGAACAAGTGCATTGTATCTGCAGTCTACAAATAGAATTTGATGCGCGGCTCGCATAGCGTGGGGACAGTCATTAATTTAAGTCTTAGCTTAATTAATTGGCCGGTGCTTTTACCTTAAGCAAATCTCCAAACCTCTTTCCTCTGCATGATCAAAACAAGTTCTGTCGTGTAAAATAATTATAGATGTACACAATTATAGTGTACACAAACCACACACAGGTATGGAGGACGAAAAATGACTTAGGTATTAATATATTTTGCATTTTTCAGCCTCCATAGCTGTCACCTCATTAGTACTGTATGTTGGATCATTAACACAAACAGCTATTTTCGTCCTCACAACCCGCTCACATGTGGAAATGTCTACAAGAGACATTAAATGTGTCAGCAATTGATGGTGAGTGTAAACAAGAGCTCGTTGTCGGCAGGATTCGATCCAGCATCTTATAGATGACACACACGCAGCTAGCTCACTACGTCTACAAGATGACTGCAAAATATTGAAAATAAACAATCCCAACAACCGCAATTTACAAGCCAAATAAATCTCATGTATTAACTAAGACTAGGCATTTGGGGTGGCACTGTCCCCCCGTGCCCATACCTGCCTAGAACCAGGCCCAGTTTGAACAAAGAACACATTGCCTCAGAGTTGAATCCTTCTGCAGTGATCGCCTTTGCACTTGAGTGGTATCACTTTAAAGTGCCAATACAGCTTGTTACTGCAGACCTTGTGGTGCAGGAACACTGACAAACAAACTGTGTTAACGCATCCCCTCTGTTTTCCTTTCAGTTTTAAATGGCTCCCATGCCATACAGTTATTTGTTCATGTGTCACTTCCAAATGTGCCATTTCTTCTTGAGAAGAAAGACCTTGTGGCGCAATGATAGTGCATCTGACTCCAAATCAGAAGGATACGTGTTGAAATCACGTCAAGGTCATGCCAGTTATACTAAGTGACTGATGAGAATACCCTGTTTTAAGTCTTATTTAATACATGAGAAACACAAATGTTTGATGGGCCCCTAGCCAACTTGGTTTGGTGGTCAGGATTTTTATCTTTCTTTAATAAATCCGAAATAGCATACAGGGCATATACAGAATAATCTAATTCATTATGGAAAGCACTGTATTTCAATTCAATTCAATTTTCAGTTTTATTTATATAGCGCCATATCATAACAAAGTTATTTCAGGGCACTTTTTCATATGGAAGAGGTCTAGACCGAACTCTTTATATTTACAGAGACTCAACAATTCCCACCAAGAGCAAGCACTAGGCAACAGTGGCTCCCTTTTAACGGGCAGAAACCTCGAGCAGAACCAGGTTCTGGGTGGGTGGTCATCTGCCTCGGCCGGTTGGGTTGAGAGAGAGAGAGAGAAAGAGAGTGAGAGCAGGAGGAAAGAGAACATAGAGCACAGTACAGTTCTACTTGATCGATGATCTTGAGCCAAGTAGGCCAACAAAGTACTTACTATACGTCACAGAGGATTGAAAGGATGGTCTTTAAATTAATGTGACACACTTGTATGCATAGTCAAATTTTGGTTATAAATCAAAGCCATTGTAGTTGACCTTGACGTGATTCGAACACGCAGCCTTCTGATCTGGAGTCAGACGCGCTACCGTTGCGCCACAAGGTCTTTTTTGTCAAGATGAAATTGCACATTCTGAAGTGAAACATGAACAGATAACTGTATGCTATGGGAGCTAGTTAACATTGATCACCATACCGACCCTGTCTCATCCCAAAATTCAAAAATACCTGAAAAGTAATTTATTTCGTACATGTCAATTTGGCCACAGAAGATGGAAAGGATGGTCTTTAAATTAATGTGACACACGTAGGCATAGTCAAATTTTGGTTATAAATGAAAGGATAACAAAGTAGCTGACCCTGACGTGATTTGAACACACAGCCTTCTGATTTGAAGTCAGACACGCTACCGTTGCGCCACAAGGTTCTGCTTCTCATGATGAAATGGCACATTTGGAAGTGACACATGAACAGATAACTGTATGGTATGGGAGCTAGTTAACACTGAAAAGAAGACAGAGAGGACGCGTTAGTACAGTTTGTTTGTTAGTCTTCCTGTGCCACAAGGTCTGCAGTAACAAGCTGTATTGGCACTTTAAAGTGACACTGACGAGCTGAAAAGTTGAACATGTTTCAACAAAAGGCAGCCG
This sequence comes from Maccullochella peelii, assembly GCA_002120245.1. Taxonomy (NCBI): domain Eukaryota; kingdom Metazoa; phylum Chordata; class Actinopteri; order Centrarchiformes; family Percichthyidae; genus Maccullochella; species Maccullochella peelii. Next base: position 150,762 of record LKNJ01000847.1, read on the forward strand.
AGATAGCTAAAAAGCCAGCCACACCCAGCCATGCTTATCTTATCCCTACTGTCTTCTAAAATTACAGTTGGTTGTCAACTTTACTCGCACACTGTGCTTGTAAATTATTTTTTCACTTCGCACATATTTTTATTTTTATCATTTGGGGTGGCATTGCCCCCCGTGCCCATGCCTAGAATCAGGCCCGGTTTGAACAAAGAACACATTGCTTCGGAGTTGAATCCTTCTGCCGTGATCGCCTTTGCACTTGAGTGGCATCACTTTAAAGTGCCAATACAGCTTGTTACTGCAGACCTTGTGGCACAGGAAGACTCACAAACAAACTAATGCGTCCTCTCTCTCTTCCTTTCAGTTTTAAATGGCTCCCATACCATACAGTTATCTGTTCATGTGTCACTTCCAAATGTGCCATTGCATTATGAGAAGCAGGATCTCGTGGCGCAATGGTAGTGCATCTTACTCCAGATCAGAAGGCTACGTGTTCCAATTACAATGGGGTCCTTTCTAAAATACCAGTACCACCTTAACCTACAAACCTTGAGGTGCAATGGCAGCTTGTATGACTCTGGATCAAAACATGCCAAGGTCAAACAGTCTGTTCCTTTGCGGGCAGTGCATGATGAGATCATAATTATTAAGAACATTGACAACAAATTGAGCTGGTCCTTTTTATCTGTATCTTCCCTGTTTGTTTGGCCTGTCACATGTGCTTTGTGCTATGTGGGACAGTGAAAAACAATGACTTCATACCGGGATGCAACCACTTTTACGCATCTAGTCCAAGAAGTAGAAGACAACAGGAAGAGTGGTTGACCACAACACATTATAAAGCAGGCATTCAAGGCAGCCTTTGTTGTGGACACACACACACACACACACACACATTCAGATAAGGAGAAAATGACTGGCACGAAGCTTCTTTTGAAGTAGAAGCAGTAGTAGTAGTTGAGAAGATCCCTAAATGGTGGCAAAAGTAACAACAACGATAATCACACAGCAGCTTTAACATGTTATGATTTGACTCCACCCATGGCCACACACACACACACACATAGTAAGACAAAAACACACTATCATTGTTCTGTCCTCCTTTATAATTTTCTTAATAGGAGCCTACATGTAAATCTCTAAACATCATCTTTGTTTTCTCCATTTAATAGTATCAAGTCCTCTGGTTTTACAAACATACAAAGTGCAACAGATGCATATAGTGATTGGGCAATGAGCGGGAGGGAGTGGGACAGATACACAAGAAGGCATTCACATATTTATAGCCCCCAAGACTTAGACTAAAGGGAGGAGGAGGAGGAGGAGGAGGAGGAGGAGGATGTGGGGGGTCGGAGAGGATAATGACAGACAGAGTGGGAATAAACATAGACATTTATTTTTAAAACCATCTGTTTTGTGTTGAATGAGTAGATACATTGTTCAGCCAAGAACGCCAGGTTGAAAAGCTGTACTAGTCTTGTTTAACCATGTATCTACTTTATATGTATATGCCATCTGAAGATGTTATGATATTATTTGCAAGACTGTAAAGTGGGAGGACAAAAAGACAGAAGAAAACCATTTGAAGAGAAGCTAGATAATGGTTGACAGGGAAAGTCAAATGGGAGAACAGATAAAGGAATAATTACGAAATGTGTGAAGCTATATATAACTATTAATTAAAATATTTTTTATTGAAGACAACTGCAAAAAAGATTGCAATTTTAGGTGACTGGGTTGTATTTCTGTTCAGCACTTTGGACAACGTAGTGATGAATAACGCCCAAAACTTAGCCAGCTTGGGGCAAGCCCAGTACATATACTGCATGCATAATATCACTTGGAGTTTGGAGCTATAGTATTAAACCTGCACTGAAAGCAAGACAGACAGAGGCTGACAATTTATTACATCTCTCACAACAGTAAGTGTACTTTTCTCATTCACATTTAATGAAAAAGTTCCTTTAATTTGGTGTTTCAGTTTCACATTTTGGGAAATACGCTTTCTTGTTTTCTTGCGAGTTAGATCAGAAGATTGATACTCTTGAGAATGGTATTGATCTTGTCATCTAATTCTTGACAATAAAGTGAATAGGTGCATTTGCCAAAATGTCAAACAATTACTTTGACAGACCAACACCTGCACTCATTTGAACATACCAGCACTACAAAACTGCTTCCAAATCAACATTTTATATTAAGAGCTAGAGGCAGATTGTGTGTCTGTGAGCACAAGCATGTTTAATGGACTGCATGTATGCATCCACGTGTGTATTATATGTGTGTGTACAGCCACAGTTTCCACAGCAGACGCAGCTGTCTGGCCCATTGGACTGTGCCTATGTGACTAAGACTCTATTTCGGGACCCTGTGTTGTTCTAAAGGTCAGATAAAGAAGCATAGGAATCCTCACAAAGCAGAGGGTGGGGGTGTCGGGTGAACGGGGGTGAAGGCGGATATCCAAAAACCAACACACACATCACAACCACGGGGCAGTGCTGACAGAGAGGGGGAGAGAGGGAGATAGAGAAGCAAAGTAGAGGCATAAAGCAGGGTTTCTGTGAAGAGGATTCACCTTTGACTGAATGAAAACATTCTAGGGAAGACAGAAGGGATCATTTAAGAGTCCTGAGGTATTAGTTTTAAAAAAAAAAGTCAGATTTGACCTTTGATCCAGTGGATAAACAGACATTTCTGGACATCATGGATGGAGAGTCACCCAGCCAGGAGACATCTGGGTCTACAGAGACGACCAGTCAGATTGACACCAACAACAACAACCAGGTCTGTGCTTTTACATGTTATATTAAATTGCAACGATTTCACATTTGTAAAAACCCACAATGACTGGTGCTATGATCCGTACCAGGAACTGGCAGTACATGTATTTGTGGCCATGGCAGGTGTTGTGTTTGGACAGCAGGACAGGAGAGGCTGTGCTACACCTGTTATTTACTTACTCCTGCCTGAAGAATGTAACGCGCAGAGACACACAGGACATGCAAAGTAATGCTTGTGCACGCACACAAAACACACACTGTGGAGTTTCCTATTCCCACTGATGAGTCACCACTGCAAGGCCTGACCTGGTGTGACTGTTCCTGCAGTAGGTCATAATACGGATATTTTACTAGATATACAGTATTTCAGTGTATGTATATGTACAGTATATGTAATGTATGTATGCCACATTTTGTCTAGATGAGATCTGAAATCACTGAAGATTTTAGTAAAGTTTCAAAAGAATTGTATGACCCTCAAGTGACTGATGACACCTTTACTTCCTCAGATTACTTAATAGCACTTGTGGCATAAGAAACCACTTTATATATTTGAATGTAGAGAGCCACAGGGGTTTTGTTTTTTGATTAGTTGGGGATTTAAAAATTTTTCATTGGGTTTGAAGTTGACCTGTATTTTAGTTTCAGATTTTAAAATTTTACAAATTTAAAAACTACAAAAGGCAAATTTTCCATCTGAAAGTTCAACCTCTCAGCTGTATTCAAATAAGTGAGATACTCAACAAATCCCAGAGTAGGGCTTCAGATCTCACATTACATTAAACCCTTTGGTTAGAGGACCATGATATCCCCAGAGTAAAGTGTGGACGCTAATTTTAGTACATCTTACATAATGTTACCTTTTAAACAGAAGTCATGTTCTTAATAGCTCAAACAAGATTGTAGCCAGATTAATGAATGAATGAAGTGAGGCAGAGGTCGTGGTCTGAGCTACAGCTGTACTTCCCCCATGGGTCAGTCAGGCTAATTTTAAATGATTTGCATGTGACACATTGATGAGTGAACAGGTGATGTAGAGCTCCTCCTGGTCTGAATGTTAAAAATATTGAATGGCAGATGAAGAGGTGAAGAGGATAAGGTGAAATACATCATCCTATAAACATTTGGAAGATTAAAACAAATAAATAAATGTTATATTCTCCCATTTGGCTAATAATACCAGAAACATAGTCGTGATCAAGGGAGAATGATCATATTGGACATGACAAGCCAATATCCACACATCATCGAGATAAAAATCTGGACAACCCTAAGAATAAATAAGTATTGAAGATAATCCACAAATATTTACCAGTAGCTTGGAAAAAACCACAATAATCTATGATTGGCCAAACTCCTCAAGTTACTCACGGGGATTGTTTACTTGTTATCATGTTAAGTATGGAATTTCAGTTTGAACGTGAGTGAAAGTAAATTTCAAATGTAGAAACTGTAAAAGGTGCATAAAGTTAAGGCATATTTGTCAACAGATGTAGAAGTTAGAAATAGATGTACAAGTATGAATGTGTAGAAGCACAAACATGCTTTGTTACCTGTTTACATATCAGATAGTCTTTGCAGATGGATTTGATACATAACTAAACTCCTTTTTACGTTGATTGTCCTCCAGACAGATGAGCCAGAGCTGGAGGAGAGTAAAGACCCAGGGAGAGAGCCTCTAGCTGGGGAGACAGTGGAAGGTGAGGGGGTAATGGAGGTGGGGGAGAAGGGGGAGGAGGATTCAGTACCAGACCAGGGAGGAGAAGAGGAGGTCGGTGCTGGAGATACAGACAAGCTCGAGACTACTGCATCAAAGCATGTTGAAGGTGACGCTGAAGAGTCTGGACAAGATAAAGACAAAGCCTGCACTGATGTTGACGTGAAGGATCCTGAAGCGACGAGTGGAGAAAAAGATGGGGAGGGAGAGAGGGAGGAAGACAAGAAAGGTGGGCAGGTGGAAGTGGTCAAGAGTTGTGAGACTGGCAGAGATGGAGAGGAGATGAAGGACAAAAACAAAGAGAAAAAGAAGAGTAAAACGGAGGAAAAGGCAAAAGAAGCAGATAAGGATGTGAATGAAAAAGCAGCAAAAGGGGCAGAGAAGAAAAAACACGTCAAGGAAGTGGATGTAGAGACAAAAGACAAAGAAAAGATTAAGGAGGTAGAAAAGCAAGCGAAGCCCAAAAGAAAGAGTGGTCCTCTCGCCTCTTCTCTCTCCCGACCAAGACCCTCTGCACGCTCTATTAGAGCATCCGCTAAAAACGACATCATTGCCAAGTTCCAGCAAGGTGCACCAGAGTAAGTCATTGTGTGATACCCAGCACCTCAAATAGGTTCAGAGAGTGACAGTAAAATATGGTCTGATAAAGGAAACTGTGCAATATTGTGACGTTTTTAGGACACCAATAGCGCGCAACTTCAAGATTCAGAAGTCATCTACATCTATGGCTACAGCAGCTTCAATCAAACAGAAGATGCTTCTGTGGTGTCGCAACAAGACTCGCAACTATGAGGTGAGTTCAACACAGAATCTTCATCAGATGCACCAAATTTCCAGATTTGCCATCTGGATTTGGGACCAGAGAACTTACAAAAAAATGTAAATAAGCTTCGGTGTAGATGTGCTTTGCTCTGTCTATCTTTTGTCTATCACTTGATATCTTCCTGTCCTTTGTCCTCTCAGGGTGTCAACATAGAAAACTTCTCATCGTCCTGGTGTGATGGGCTGGCGTTCTGCGCTCTGATCCATCGTTTCTTTCCTGATGCTTTTGACTACAGCTCCCTGAATCCAAAGGAGAGGGAGAAAAACTTCACTCTGGCCTTCCAAACTGCAGAGTATGGAGTATTTAATACTCTCTAGTTCATTTATTCCCCCAGTTCAGTTCAGATCTTTATAGTCCCACAAGGCAAGGCAAGGCAAGGCAAGGCAGCTTTATTTATATAGCACATTTCAAACACAGAGGCAATTCAAAGTGCTTTACATGGGCAAAGAGAAACATCAGAAGAAATAAAATCAGATTAAGAAAAAATAAAATGAAAGATACATAAAACGAAATAAAATACATAAAGTCAGATAAAATCAAATAAAATACAGTTACAGTGCAGTAAAAAGATGTAAGAGGAAATAAAAGTGCATTAGAGAAACCAGTCATGTAAATGCACAGGAGCAGCAGAGTTTTTAATTTAGTTTTGAACGTTGCTAAAGTTGGGGCGCATTTAAGATCTTCAGGAAGCTGGTTCCATCTGTGAGCAGCATAGTAGCTAAAAGCTGCTTCACCCTGTTTGGTTCTGACACGAGGAACAACCAGTTGACTGCTTCCTAAAGATCTAAGTGCCCTACTGGGTTTATATTCTTCAAGGAGATCAGAGATGTATTTTGGCCCAAGATTATTGAATGATTTATAAACTAGCAGCAGCACTTTAAAATCTATTCTATAAGTAACAGGAAGCCAGTGTAANAAACTACTTCACACCGTGAAACCCCGATTCAGTGAATCTCGATACCTCTGTAAAGGGGACTCGTCCGTGCCCTTCCAGGTTTTCCTAAACCTTGGTTAAAACCAAAAAGGCTCCAAGCCTTTCAGGGATCCAATCCCTGTACAGACCCACCTCCGTTCTCAACTCCACTGGTTCTAAAATCAGAAGATCACATCAAAACAATAAGAATAAAATCAATCACGAAAAAATAAAAGGACATTTTAAATGTGATAAAATGAAATAAGATACATAAAACAAAATAAAATACATAAAGTCAGATAAAATCAAATAAAATACAGTTACAGTGCAGTAAAAAGATGTAAGAGGAAATAAAAGTGCATTAGAGAAACCAGTCATGTAAATGCACAGGAGAACAGCAGAGTTCATTTAAGATCTTCAGGAAGTTGGTTCCATCTGTGAGCAGCATAGTAGCTAAAAGCTGCTTCACTCTGTTTGGTTCTGACACGAGGAACAACCAGTTCTTTAGGAAGCAGTCTTCCTAAAGATCTAAGTGCCCTACTGGGTTTATATTCTTCAAGGAGATCAGAGATGTATTTTGGCCCAAGATTATTGAATGATTTATAAACTAGCAGCAGCACTTTAAAATCTGTTCTATAAATAACAGGAAGCCAGTGTAAGGATTTAAGGACAGGAGTAATGCGCTCAGTTCTCTTGGTTCTAGTTAGAACTCTGGCAGCAGCGTTCTGAATGAGCTGAAGCTGTCTGACGGTCTTTTTGG
>LKNJ01000848.1:0-85036 GCA_002120245.1 Maccullochella peelii
TAGCTCTTTGAGGTCAGCTCATGAAAAATTGGAGCAAAAACAAAAGTGTTGCGTTTATATTTTTGTTCAGTGTATTTAGTGAATTGTAAGTCGAGAAAGTTAAGAGGCTAGGGAAGCTCAGCGCTGTCTCATCTGTTAGATGTTAAATGTCCCATGTTGGCATGTTGTCCTCCCTTTCAGACCTGCTCAGATGGACTGAAGTGTGTGGAGATACGCTGCCCTCTGCTGGGTTTGGACAATACTGCAGTGATGGTTCTGCATTCACGCCTCTGGAACACCACTTTTACAGAGGTGTTTAATTTCTGTAAAATGCCTTCCCCTCATATGCTGGACATGAATCAGCTCTGACAGATGACAGCGATGGCTATGCATCAGTTGTGTTGCTTTAAGATGTTTCCAAGAATTATTCCAACTGTCTTTTAGCTTTGTGGCTCTTTGTTTGGCTGTCGAACTTACTGGCTTACTAAAAACTATGAAGCGCACCGTCACTCATTCACTTACTTGCCTCTCCCACTTAGGATTACAGCTCTTTGAACTACCTAGATGTTGTTGTGGATGCTACACTCAGTTTAACAAACTCTCCAGAGAATATTGGACTTAAACCGGAGAAGCCTGCAACAAAGGTAAAACCATGAATATTTTGTTAACTTACTCCCTCCCAGGCAAACATATGTTGTATTCGAGGACATATCTACCTTTTGGGCCTAGATAATTATTTAAATTCAGCATAATATTGCAGTAACTACCTGCAGGTCCTGCAATCCACACACTGAAATCTATATTTCTTAAAAAAAAAAAAAAAAAANATATATATATATATATTTTCATTCTGAGTTTGTGCATTACTCATCTGTTGATGTACCTCAATAAATTCCCCTCTTATGAAATCATTGTCCACAGGTAAAACTGACTGTGTTCCTTGAGAGAAAGGCTGACTATTTCACCAAAGTTGCCTGGTGGATAATCTTCCTGACAGTCATTGCATTGCTCCTGTTGTTGGCAGTTCTTGGCTTCTTGTTGTGGAAGGTAACAAATAAAATCACTATAATAGTTTGTAGTGTTTGATTTTGAGAACTGTGGTGAAATTGCTGAGGACTCAAAATAGTCGCAAGTTCTATCATTTCATTGATCCAGTTGTTCAATTACGATTTTATAATTTCTGCATCCATGCTCAAGATTTACAGTGTGCAATCATATTACAAGGCATTGAGTAAATCATCCGAGTGATACATCAGTCTGAAACTTGATGCTTTATTTTCACAATCTGTCGTCAAAGTTTAAGGTAACTGCAGGATTTTTCACCTTTGCAGGATAACCAGGATAATTGAATTTCACTCTAATGCAGTTTAGCTGCTGATCTAACAAAATGTTGTGAAATACATTGATTGCCTTGTAAGGATTTTATAAATGAATTGTATAATGAAGCATTTGTCACTATTCATTATGAATTAACTGAAAATTCATGCACTGCCTCAGTAAATGTAGTCTGCGAATGTTTTGTGTTGACTCTTGTATTTTCTGTGCTCGTCAGCGTGGATGCATCAACTGTCTTGCTCAGAACAAGAAGCCCTCACATGATGGAGATCCAGACACAGAGACTGCTCACCTTACAGGCTAAAAGGAAAACACAGGCAACCCTGTGCCTCAGTGGTATGAGACACACAACATGTTAAGTGGTTCGATTCTGGCTCAAATGCTATCTACTACTAGTGCAGAATTACCTGACGATACATTTGTTGGGACATCTTTGATGCAGGAACCTTTTACTGTAGTGTATTTTAACTCATGTACTATAAATGAGGTACAACTGAAATCCAGATATGGTTTGTTTTTTTAGTTACATGGTTTTTGACACTTTTGTAGAAATAAAAGGAAACATACTTTTCTTGAGGTTTTTTTTAATGAAGCAGAAAATATCACTCGTTTGATACCAAAAAACTGTTACAACATGAAAAAAGTTGTGCTATACTTTCACCATAAAGGAATGTGCGAGCAGTGGGAATGGATGGGAGGTTGTACTAAACAACAATTGGCCTGAAATTCAATGGAAATATTGCAGCCACCACATCCTAATCTGACTGCTGACCAGCAAAAACGCATATGATTATAGTACTGTTGCTTTAGAAATACTGTCTTTTTCATTTGTCGTTGTGCATCATAATACTGTTTGTGGTGAAGTTTTGTACATGGTCCCTACTGACTTTGGGTTTCATTCTAAAATTAAATGACATAAAAACCAACTATTGGATTGCTAGCATGAATCAGACACCAATATTTACACCAAACTTTACACCTCTTTTACCTACTCTTTATAAAGGAGCGCCATTTTAGAGGATAAACTCATCTTTGTCATATGCCAAGTGATTAAAAGTAGGAAAGTAAATTTTTTTGCCAAAATTTTAGAATGAAACCCTTCTCTTAATTTTTTGTATTGTACAGGTGCAATTGCCCATTTGACTAAAAGTGTACTTCTGTTTCAACCAAGTGAATTTCACAATTCCTCATTCAACAGGAAAGTGTCCTTTCACAGCACCTATACATTCTTTTTATATTCTCCTGTATCTGCTCTCTTTTGGGATCCTATTAATGGACTTTGTCTTTTAAGAAGTAGTTCAACATTTTGAGAAATACGCTTATTTGCTTTCTTGCCAGGAGTTGGAACTGGAGCTAGCAGCAGGTTAGCTTAGCATAAAAACTGGGAACAGGGGGAAAACGTTCTTGTATCAGTATCTTGTTTTGTTTAATTTGTACAAAAACTGAAGTATAAAAATGACAGTTTGCCGTTTTACAGTATGTGCCATTTCTTGGCAAGACCAGTTAACTTCCTTGAGTATCCGCTGGTTACTCGGCAACTGCTCCCGGCCAAGAAATTTTCAGGCACAAAATCCAAATGTAAAACCACAATTTGACGTTTTTATCCTTCATTAAACAAACAAGTTTCAACGCGTTAATTAGGGAGCTTTAAGAGATGCTGGTAGGCTGATTTTGTTACCTTTGGACAGAGCCATGCTAACAGTTTCCACCTAGTTCCAGTCTTTATGCTAAGCTAAGCTAAGCAGCAATAAAGTGAATATGCAAACTAATATTTCTCGTTCACTCTCCTCATCCTCTCTGTTCACGGATGACCACTAAGCTGTTTCTTGAACTATCTTCCTCAAAACACCTTCAGCATATGAAAATTAAGAGCCATTGTCTCTGTTCTTGACAGCATTTGTCTTTCCGGCAACATTCAATCTAATTTTACATCACATCATAAGCTCGCTCACGGTTTCATCTTTTGTTGCCTTTAGGAAAAATAAGTAGAAAAGCGCGGTATTAAAAAACATCCCAACATCTTCTCAACATGACCTCAGAACCTTGAAACCAGAACACACAACAAATAATGTAAAACCATCATACAAAACACACATTCACACACATTGCTCCTTAACAATCTCTGATTAAGGCTAAAAACACCAGAAAAAAACTACAGCAGTCTTGTGGCCCAATATTGTATGATAATTTGTTGTGATTGGTTTAACTATATTTAAATGATTGGTTTACGAAAAGTATTAATACAACTTGATTTCTTTTTTTTATACCAGAGAAAGTTAAGACAATCACTTATTTTAAAAAGATAAACACTCAACCCTTGCCTTAAAAATCATGACAATGTGAACAATGAAATATTACAAATAAATTAAAAACATCAATATATTACATTAATTAACCCCTTGTCATCACAAGTAACTGCAAATTAAGAGATGCAGCAAACAAACTCACTCAGATCGAATTAGCTGCTCATGGAAACTACACTGTAATTGACTGGCAGACTAATCTCCATCTCACAGACCACGAGACCTCGGCTTCGTCACCCAAACACAGTGCTAATTCATTTGCTGTCATCTGCTTTTGTTTCGCTTTCACCCCCAAGACTTGTATGCTTCAGCAGCACTGCACACCATTCAGCATCAAGACTCCAACAGGTCAGACATTTCATGAATGGCACTATAAAAATGGCAGTACTTACTAAGTATTGTTTGTAATCATCAATGCCTGGTAATGCCTCTTTTGTGGCTTGGGCAGTAGGAAAATATTCACTTTAACCTTTTTTTTGTTTGTTTGTTTTTGTTCTGTAAACAGGTTTTTGATTATTGCTAGCCTGTTTTGTTTTTGTTTTTTTTATCTGCTGGTGTAACCAAATGAATGACTTTTTTTTTTTTTTTTCTTCATAATGTGTTTGACACTTCAGCATGACAGAAAACCTCCACCTCTAGACTGTAATAACCAGCTATCTCCACATGGGGGCAATGGTGACCATAAAAGGCAAAGACAACAAAAGAACAAGCGAGAAAGTGAGCTGGCTGGTTGCAGATCTGACCCTCCCCTGGCTGTTATTTCTGTTCCATTTGGGCCCATTTTTTTCTCGGACTCGAGGTGGCTTTGCTGGGTTGGAGACGGGGTTACGAGGGGGTTTGTTGTAGGGGGGAGAGTAAGGCCCATAACCTGGCCAATCATCATTGTACCTTTCACCGTGATCTCCACCCCCTGAGCCACTGCCCTCCTCACCTGGAACAAAGAAAGAGATTTCTGACTGATTTATCAAAGTCCTACAAATCACACGTACAGGTAATACATAACTTAATACTCCTTTTAGGATATACACAAATACATAAAGTGACTGTCAGGAACACTCACTGTCCATGAAGTCCATGTCCTGTCCACTCTGAGCATGTCTCAGTTTGTTGGTCACCACCCTCAGCTCCATGATCAGCTGTCTGGTCCTCACATCTGGCTTGGCAATGTCCACTTCCACCTCAGGGTTGTTGATCTGGCTGACCAGCCCGTCACCTGTCACATCCGGGAGGTACCTGAGCGTGCACACACGGAGGCGTTCATGTACAATAAACGCAGACATGGACGCACACCAGCACAGATCCTAGGAAACTTTACACAGTGTGGCTTCAAATGGCAGCGGGGAGGTGAAACTCAAACAAAATTAGTGAGCATCGCATGTACATGGTAATATTTTTGCAATAACCATCTTCACTGCATTAATTGGCTACATTCACGAGGGGGCAACTCACTGTCTGCCATTTAATTGTAGGCATCCTTGACTTATCTAAGCTTAAAGCACATGGTAGCTTTTTGTATTATGAACAAACAGATTTCTTGAACTGCATGTTATTTTTTGATATACGCAAACAGCATGGCTCTAGGAATGGCAATGCCAGTCAGTCACCACTTTGGTCCACACTGAAATGTTGACATTTTTTGTTCTAGCGCCATTATCAGGTCAAAATTTAAATTTGTTAAGTATTTTGTTTTTAGGGCCAAATATCTTTAAAACTAATGATATTCCCATTTGCCACAGCTTCACTTTGTATTTAGTGCTAACTAGCAAATGTTAGCATGCTAACACACTAAACTAAGAATATGACAATGGAAAACATTATACCTGCTTAGCATCAGCATGTTATCATTGTCATTCATGCTGACGTTAGCATTTAGCTCAGAGCGCTGCTGTGTTTAAGTACAGTCTCACAGAGCCGCTGGCAAGGCTGTCGACTCCTACTCTTGTTTTTAAATTTTTAGGCTTTTTTAATATAGTCTATGCTGGAGAGCTGTCTGTTTTTGAAGTAGAAACAATGCTGTACCATATCCGCACCATATTTTCTTAAAATTACATATTAGAATGGCCCAAATACATGTTTACCAATGTTTTATAATATAAACAAGTGCTGATGAATGATTTAAGTACTCTATCCCACTTTAGCATTGAATAATTGTATTGGATATGATCTTGATATGTACAATGATGTTATCATGTTGGCCAAGGTAATTATAGTAGTATAAACTTTTATACCAGCACGTCTGGCTACAGTCCCCACACCCGCTAAGGTGGGTGTATTTACATAAAACTGTTGACTAATGCAGCTGGAACATCATAGACACAAAATCATCCATTATGCAGACTTGTTTTTCCTCTCACAACACACACAGTGCCTCTAAATCAGCCCAGATACATGGTGTCAGGCTGTATCTGTGTGCATAAAAGCAAGCAGACCCACACAGAGAGCATGTGGGTGACTGGTGGTAGCAAAATTAAATAAACTCAGTTCCATCTGTTGCATCCTGCCACCGCTGCACCATCACTCACTCACTCACTCCTCCACCTCTACCGAACCCCTCCCTCCACCCCTCCACTCTGATCTTGCTCACCTCCCCCGGGTCTGCCCATTCCAGCAGCGGTCCTCATTAGTGACGTCGGTAGCCATCTTCTCATCGTTGCAGATGGTGTGTGGGAGGGACACCCAGAAGCCACGCATGGGCCGCAGTCGCTCTTTCAGCTCGGTAACCTGCACGGAGGCGGAAAGAAATTGGTTATGACTCAGACCTGGTTTTAAAGTATCCTTGTTTGCTGGCTGGAGGAAACATGTTGAAGCAGTGCTGACAAAGTCAAAAACTGACATGACCCTGTTTCTTGCTCAGTTCTTAAACCACGTCTTTTATGTTTTAGAAATAGATGTGAATACCTACTATCCTCTTTCTATCTCCTCTGCTCTTGGCTTCTTTTATTTTCCAGCACTTCTATCTTGCAAGACCAGTCTGTGGTCAGAGGAATACTGTCTGGGCTCTGACAGCTCCACTCTGTATTATTAGTTGCTTGTACCAAGCTTAGACTTATTTTACTGCTGTTCATCCTCTCTTTGCTTACTGCTCAGTTGCTGTCTGAATCGTGACGCATGCACAATGCAAACATTTTGACATTCTTAATTGCAGTTTCAACATAATATATTGAAGTCACACTCAACCCAAAATGATGACCTCCACATATCTTTGAGTACTTCAAGCTGCACAAATCAGTATTTCTATATAAACAATGAGTGAAATTACCATGTGTAATGTGAAGAGTCGCTCGTGGTGATGAACCCACAGAAAATGATCACCCGACTGCAGTTTCCCCTCTGCTTTACAGAGAGTTTTACCATCTTTCAGCTCAGTGTTTTGGCACGCAACTTTAATGTTTGGTTCACTCTTACTGCTCTCATCAGTGTTGTTCTTCAGTGAAAAAGCTCTAAAAATCCACTGTACGCTACCTGCCTGGCACCAAATGGCAGACAGTCAAAGTTAGCTGGTGAACATAGTGGAGCATTTAGCAGCTAAAGTGACAAATTTTCCCCTCATTTTGATGGAGTCCAATACAGAACTAAAAAAAAGAGAGTGTACTTGACTTACATTCGCCAAATGTCCAGAAACACGATTTCAAATGAATGCTAATGTTGCTCTGTGTCTGCTGGATATGTAATAGCCACAGTTTGCTAACAAGTTTGCCACAACAACTTAAGATGAGATTATGTCAATGTTGTATTTGGAGCTTGTTTTAAACTCACTACATTAAAAAAATATTAATGGATGAGTAGCTACTACGCCCATGTTTCTTCCTCACCAGTCGGTCCAGGTTAGTGCCTGCAGCAGTGGTGGGTTTCTCCTCAGGGCTGTAGGTGCGGAAGGGCCTCCTGTTGCCCCCTGACTCTTTGGGTGAGCGTTTGGACCGTCCTGGAGCTGGCCTGGGGCTTCCACAACCTTGGAACACCTGAAGGTAAACAACAACAAAGCAATATCAGTGTAAACAGCAATGTAACAAGCATTTTTATCATTTTAATAAACCATAATTTTCAGGTTTTCCAGTGCTATGTGATAATTTCGGGAAATGTCCACCCTTTATATTCTTTCACAGATATTCTCAAGTCTCCAAGACATAGTTTGTGATAACGTGTTGTAAATTAACTTTTTTGCACTAACCCTCCTTCAACCTGCCTTATTATTTATTACCTACTTTATTATTTAATTTCGGGCACCCCCAAATTATCGCTTAGGGGTTAAGGTGTACCATAAACCATAAACCACAACGTGTTGCATGTCATTCCCCATCACGCTCTCTCCTCATTTCCTGTCGTCTCTCAACTGTCAAAATATCTAAGAAAGGTAAAAAAAATACCCCCCTTTTGAGAGTCAAAATGTCTTAATGTTGATGTTACATTATGCCCTCTATGATACCACCAAACAGCAAAAAAGGCCCCGAAATGCAAGGCTGTTTTTTTTAAGCTAACCTTCGTGTTAGTGTGGCAAATCAAAGCTCAGGAAAGCACTCAATGGGGTTTCTGAAGCATAACCTAGCAAAGAAAACCTACATAACCTCCACGATCACACTGTTTGTGAAAGCACTGCTACTACAAACCAGGAGCTTTTCTGTTTCTATCGAGATGTGGGTGTCTCTCTGGTGGATTAGCTACTGGGATGTCTGCCATGTTTTAATCATACTGTCAGGGTGTCATGCTCTCTGTGTAGAATTCCTGTTATTTTAACTGCATGCAGTCTCATTAAGAAGATTAAAATTAAAACAGTCAAGATTATAGCTTTGACTTGTCTAGAGCGATTTTTTTTTATTAAAGACAGTAGATGATGTTTATGCACTCACAATTGTTCAGTAAATACTAGAAGTGCACTGTTTTGGTGGAAGAATAGCCATTGTGCAAAATCCTGGGAAAGCAATAAAAAAACAACAACCCATGAATGTCCATTTTATTTCCGCATCATCTACTTGTGCCCTCTTCCTTGCCTTAGTGGAGATGCTGACACTGTTTTCCTGCATGTGCATGATGGCCTCCGACACTTTTACAGATATGGAGTCGGCTGCAAGCTCCATGTTGAACGGCCCCTCCAGCTTCTCTGAAACCTGGTACAGAGCATCTGATAGAGGACAGAGGGAGATACAGAAATAGAGATGGCAGGGTGATAAAGTTTGCTATGACTACATTCAGCCACGTTCTCATTGTCTGGTATTACACAAAAAAAAAAAAAAAACAAACACCTCTCTGTTGGTGGCCTATTCTAGACCCTGATAAACATCAAGACAATGCTTCCCTGTGTCTGAATCTCTCAATGGCTAACCAGCTAAAAAGATTAGATTTTCACTTGTGTATGAGGCGTTCAGGTTACAGGACTGTATAAAGATGTAAAGAGAACTGAAAAACAGGGAGGAGAATGGTGGTTGGAGAGAAGGGTACATGAGGGTAAAATGGGTTTGGGTGCAGTGCACATGGATTGAGCGATGAAAGGTAAGAGGAAGCACTGCACATGAAAAGAAAAATAGGAAGGAACGTATGGGCTTGATGAAAGGGGAAAGGAAACATAGGAAGACAGATGAATTGTGAAGGACCAGAGCAGCATGAATGATTAATGGAGGAAGAATTCATTAGGGGGAAAGGAAGTGAAAGTAAATGAGTGAAACAGGAGCAATAAAAGGAGTCTACTTTTAGGTACGCTCGAATTAATAATGATAATTCAAAATGCTTTTAAATATCATTTGAGCATGACTTTTTTCTTAAGAATCTAATATTATTGAAACTGAAGGTATTGTGGCTCTTTGAAATATGAGAGCTTCAGCTGAAATGCACAATACACCTAATCCGAAAATGTGTTCTGCACCAGACCCTAAACCCACATCAACAACAACAGCATATTATTATGTATTGTTCATCCTACCCTCACCCACCAATGAAATTGTTCCATTCGGTGTCCAGGTCGGCCTGATTGGCTAAGCAGCCCTTCATCACGTTAAGGCACAGGGAGTGGCAGGGCCGCAGGGAGGGCATGCCTCGACACAGTGGGCAGTACCACTGACGCATCAGCCCGCGCACACACTCTGAATCTGCAGTCAACTGAAAAACAAAGCAGTGTGGGTCGAAGCGTTAGGAGGGGAAGAATAAATACAACATTATTAACTTTAAAGATTCATAAGGGAATTAACATGTTGGCGGCTGCAAGAGTCTGTTGGAGAACTTTGACCATTTTAGCAATTTATTCTATAACATGATACTAAAAAGGGACAAGAGACAAATGTAGAGCTGATTTATCGATTAGTCGATCGACAGAAAATGATTCTGCAACTGTTTTGATAACTGAATCATCGATTTAGATAGTTTTCTAGCAAAAACGCCAAATATTTCCTGGTTCCAGCTTCTCAAACGTGAGGATTTGATGATTTTCTTTGTCATATATGATGGTAAATTGAAAATCCTTTGAATTTTGGACTGTTGGTCAGATTCAACAAGCCATTTGAATATGTCACCTTGGCCTCTGGGAAATTATACTAATAATAATAATAATAATAATAATGCTTTCTGGCATTTTATGGACAAAACAATTAATCCGAAAAATAATCGATGATGAAAATCATTAGATGCAGCTCTAGATAAATTATCTAGTCCAACTTTTACTGAATAAAGAGCTCACTCGCCGCTGGTTATGGACTTTTGTTTTTGAGATGTACAGTCTTCTTTTTAACCAACTTCATTTGACTGAGCAAATAAAGTGAACCTATAGGCGTCTATGTTTATTGGTTGTGAATCCCTTTCCAACTTTGTTTTGAGAAGGGCTATATAAATAAAGATATATATCATTATAAAAGGAAAACATATTTTGAGGCCTCACTTTTAGATTCAGGCTAATTCTTTACATTAAAATCACCTTTGTGGCTTTGTTAACAATATCCCGACCAGTAGCCAAGCCCTGAGATAGTGCTCTGGCTGCAATGAAAGCCCTCGACACCTGAATTTAAAAGGAAAGAGAACACAATAAGATTAGTCAATTGATCCTAAACAATCTGCATAACTGGAAATCAAAGCAAATAGTTTTTTCGAAGTATTTCATCACAAGACACGTACTTGTACGCGCAGTTTGCGGGGCACATCCCCAAACGGCTGCAGCTGTTCGGCATGTTTGCTGACACACTCCAGGTAGTCCTCACTAAACTGATACTGGGGGTTAACCAGAGAGAAGACTCGCTCCACCAGTCTGGACCAGAAGTCGGAGAGAACCTCTGACAGACTTACACTGCCCCCTGTGGACACAAGAGCAACCGTCAGCATACAGCATCTGTAATCTGACAAAAATCACGTTCCTGAAGGGGTTTCTGAAAGAAAGAGCATCGTGTTAGGGGGCATTTCAGCAGAGTGGATGTATGTTGTTCCAGAGGCCTGAAATGGGATTTTCATCTAAAGCACTATATCCTTATGCAGTGTGCAACTTTGACCCTTATTGGGCCAGGTTAAAGGAATAGTTCACCCCAAACTAAAAAGTCAAGTCGTTATCTGATCATTGCCATGTCAACTTGGTGGGCTTGTAAATCCACCAAGCACACTGTGAGTTAGCCTCTACTATTCTAGCATGCAGTGCCTCCTGCCTGAGATAACAATAATGTACCTGACTTTTGTTATATAATGTAATTGTTGGCCACACACACACTGCACAAGCTGTTTGGAGGACTTGATGGACATAGTATTGGATATTCCATTAAAGTCCTTAACAAGTTAACTTCAATGGTTTGGGAAAAGGCTGAGATGTAGTTAACTATGGGGACTAACCACATTTAGTTGTCCTACTGTACCACCAGTCCTGCACATTGTGACTGACATAAGGGGGTAACAATTATGTT
Organism: Maccullochella peelii; assembly: GCA_002120245.1. Taxonomy (NCBI): domain Eukaryota; kingdom Metazoa; phylum Chordata; class Actinopteri; order Centrarchiformes; family Percichthyidae; genus Maccullochella; species Maccullochella peelii. The sequence continues at coordinate 11,480 of LKNJ01000848.1, forward strand.
TGAATTTTCATTTTTGGGGGAACTCTCTCTTTATCAATAAAAAGTAATTGTACCTTGTGCATAGTAGTACCACTCTCCTAGGTGCAAGCAGAATATTGAAATCAAAAAAAGTAAAAACATATATATGTATGTTTACTCCTTTGATGTCTATATTGTCTGTTAAACACAACACTTGCATAATACATTGTGTTCAGTGCACTGTTCCTCATTTATTTCTTCCTTTAAATGTGTTTGGGTGCTTGACAGTCTGTGCATTAGTCAACTGGCAGACAGATTCTGAACATGCGACTCTCCAATCTGTAGTCTACTATACAGCCTCAAATTAGCCATACATGCTGTTTGGCAGACAAAGACAGGTTGACTAAGCAGCAACAGCCTGCAGACAGACTCGCCAGCGAGCGGCTGTCATGCCAAAATGGAGCGATTCAGAACAGAAATAGAAACAATCATCCGTGGGATTCCAATCCTCTCTCTCTATTTTTTCTCCAACTCTTCTTGGCATTTCAATTCTCCTCGAAAGACAATACTGCCTCTTTTCTGCTGTCCATAGCAGCTGTGGATTTACCACAAGAGGGATGTGGACTGATAAAACTACACTAAACTGCCAGTGCAACAAGGAATCATCATAGCTTGGCTCTTAACCAGACTACTTTACCTTTTTTAACCGGACTACTACTCTGCTTATTCATTCCTCATGGTGGTGATGGAGGCACATGTAGACTACAAAAGTCAGGCTGCTTGCCTGAATAATTTGATTGATTAGGTTTAATTAATTAATTTGGTCTGGTTGATAGAATTTCATTTTTACAGAATGCAAAAAAAGATGGATAGGGTATTTCATCATGTCAATTAAGATAGCGTCTGATGACTTTCTTCTGACTAACTAAAAAGTCCAGTGCTCATTTCACTTTTTAAATTATTTTTTGGGCATTTTGCATTATTTTTAAAGTTGAGAGTAGAGATAGGAAGCATGGGGAGAGAGCATTGTACATGGTAGAAGTCTTAGACCACTAAACCCACCGGGACGCCCCTCATTTCATTGTTTTATATGGCAAATTCAACCCGACTGGTATCGCTTTGCAGAGACCATGAGACCAGCTGAATACATAAGATCGAGGTGAGGTGGATAAAATGATAAAACTAACCCGAATAATATCTGCGCAGCTCCACAAATAGCTCCTGGAACACGTGTGCATTCTGGGTGAAGAGCCGGCCATAGGTCTTGGTAAACATCTGGTTCATGGACTTCTCTGACAAGTCTATAAGCTCTCTGAAGAACTCTGCAGAGAGACCGGAAAATATGTTAGATATAAATCAGTCAAACACCTTCTTTTCCTCTAATATCTCAGCCAGGTCTCTACGCACGTAGGCACTCAGTCACCCCCTCACCTCCACGATCAGATCCTGCACAATGGTAAATGAGTGTAACAACATGTACTCGATTTAGGACCTTAGGACTCATATGCAGTCTCCCACTCCTTCAGCGTCTTTAAATGATTCATCACGTACATTATATAAAAGGATGAAGAGGGAAAAAAAAGGTGATAACAGTCAACAGCAGGTAGGAGGAGAAAGTGTAAATTCAGTTCTATGCTGTGGTTGCTACAACCCTGTAGCCATACATACAAAATTTGAGACAGCGTGGGCTGAATTCTCTGAAATACAGTCACTAAGGCTGTCTAGGAAGGTTTCCCACACTGACCATTTCTTTAAAATGTACTTCTCCACCAATTTTATGCATGAAGTTCAGTTTACTGGCCATGTTTAGTCCTGTGAAAACTGTTTTATAATGTCGTCTCTGGCTCTGGAAGGAGCGCTCAAAAGTCTGAGAAGATAATACTGATGATCAGGGTTACCTCAGCCAGGCCAGGCAGAAAGTCTGTGTTACAAACTGGAGGTGTGAAGTTTACCAGGTAGAAAGGGTCCAGTTAAAGATGCTGTCAAGTTGCATTATGGGAAACGTAGGATCCAATGTTTCTGGAGCTTAACCCATACTAGGGACTAAAAGCAAGGATCTGTACCTCTGCTGCAAACTTTATGAAAGTGCAATACTAAAATTACTGGACTATCCCTTTAATTTCAGTAGTTCTTACATATTGATTAAACAGAAATAGGAGTATGCACAGCAATGCTATATGTATGCATTGCTGTGCTTTTAGCTTCCAAAGTCAATTTTGTGGTTTATAATCGGCTTTCACTCATCACCACTAACTCAGTAGATAGGGAGGGTGAGACAAGGAGAAGCAGAGTGCAGTTATTTCCTTCACATGTACCCACTGTGGCTACAAGAAGAACCAATTTCAAACCAGATAATGTTCCTAAACATGATTAATAACTGTACAGGCCTCTGAGTCAGCCTCTCACCATCAAACCTGCGGTGTCTCTGGGTAAAAGTAGTCAAAAGGAACTGGCTGTTCTCTTCGACAGCTTTGAGGAAGTCCCTCTCACTCTGGAGGGCCAGCGTCTCCTCCATCTGACTGGAGCAGCAGGTGTAGTCCTGGGGACAGAGCCGCAGGTGCTCACCTGGAGTAAACCAGGCCAGAAGAGAAAGAAAGGTCAGGGTCGACACGTGTTAAGAAACTTATGTGGAGAAATTATATTATTTTGGTTTAATCATGACATAATGTATTACTATTAATACCTCAACAAAAACCAAGGCCTATTCTCGATAACGTCAGTAGGTCTATTATCAGGTCAAAGCAGATGTATTTAGTGAGAAAGTCAATTCCTCCACTCATCAGTCTGTTGAGTTACTGTGGGGAAATCTTATCAAAGATAAGGGTGTGATAGAAAATTGCAATTTCCCTGCATGAATTATTCAATCTTCAATCTGTCTTTCTTTGTCAGCTCAGGTTGGGTCTTTGATATGTCAGAGGTAATGATATGCAAACAACAACCAGGGGAGAAGGGAAAACCCCACAGCACTCTGAATGTGGAAAAGGTTTGAATTCTTTGTTTCTATAATTTTACATCTAACATGAATATTTCTGCTGTTAATACAGTGGAAAGTCTCATTCCCAAATCCACCCTTGCTGACGTTCCCCTCTGCTTCTTTTGTTCTCTCGGTGTGTCTCACCATTAGCCCTCTCTCATGCCTCTATTTCCATTTCTAAACTGCCTCTCTTCATCCTTTGCTCTCCCGGCCATCTGCTCCCCTGGCCCACGGGACAGTGAGCCAAGACTCAGGCAGTGATAGCCCAACACACACACAAAATTAATCAATATTGCAGTTGTCTCAGTGACTCACACACAGCGCTAAATTGCCACAAAATAAACCCTCATGCACTAGAGAACTGCATGGTCTGCAATTTTGCAAACATACATTTGACTCATAAATTTTACTTTTTTTTTAGTGGAAGGGGGTAACACACACACACACACACTCTCTCTCTCTCTCTCTCTCTCTCTCTCTCTCTCTCTCTCTCTCTCTCACTGATTTACATGCAAAGCTGAACCTCCAAGAGGTAGGCTACATTTTCAGACACTCAAGTGCTCCATCATTTGCTCCCAACACTTTGTCAGACATTCACATTTAAACAAATTTCCACCTAAAATCTCCTCCCTTCTCTCCTCCTCTCCTCTATCCCACTCTCTCACCAAAACAAATTATCCAAAATCCAACTGTTTGTAATCCATAGGAAATCTTTTCATTAAGCAGATAAGATTATCACCACTGAACAGAGCCTATGGGCATATGCAGGGATTTAACAGTGGGCCAGTAGGCAAAGACTAATTAGGGGCGAGGTTCTTTGTTGCACCGGTGTTGGCAGTTTGCTCATTCCCTTAATCATCCTATTTAAACAGCACAGAGGGGAGGAGGGGGCGGGTGTAATTTGTTTTAAACCACCTGGTATTATTTTTCTACAGGGAAACGCGCCACGATATTCCTGCATTGTGTCTCTTGTGCTTATTAGTGAGTTTTGAGCCACCTTGCACTTTAATCTATCACTTTCCTATCGTGACTTGTAGTGTGTTTCTATTACTTGGATGTATTTTCTGCCATAGTAGGCTATTAGGCCTACTATATGTTCCCATAATGATCTGCGCTTGTGGTGGTGAGCAGAGAGTTTACAGTGACCTTAATGTACCTTGTGGTATTTTTATCCCTGTTGAGACAAACTAGAGCATGCTGACGCACATACATCTGCTGCGACATGCAGCCTATCTTAAATTGTATTATAAACTTGAATTAGGCACATATTTCTTAACGGATGACGGTGACTGCTCTGCATAAGTCCCAAAAACTGTGATTGTGTAGTTTATCCCCACCGCAGGCTGGATGCAGAGTCTTACCGGAGATTTGAGTCAGCGGTGCGGTGCCTGTGCTGTACCCCTTCTCCGCGTACACCTGCCGGGTATCAGCGCAGCTCCTCCCCGCAGCAGCCACGGGGTTCCGGGTCCCCGACAGTGCACAGACGGTGCAGAGCAGCGCCAGCAGCGGGTACCTGGGGAAAGATAGCCGGGTATCCATCCTCACCGCTGAACTCAGACAGCAGGGGCGAGTGCGGGTTTATATAAAACCAGACGGGTGCAGCACCTAATGTGTGAATGGCCGGTTTAGATCGCAAAAGTAAAGAGTAACAGAATCCCAAATAGTCAAACGTTTAAAACAGTCATAGTTTTCCCCGATAAGTGCAATGAACAGATGCACCCGGGCTGGTTTTTACATCACACATATGTTTCCATCGACCGTGTCCGGTTAATTTATCCTTCATGGGAGATCCGCTGTTGTAGGCTACGTAAATGTAAAGGGAGTGTGAGTGGGGCACTCCCGTCCCTCAGCCTCATCCGACAGCCAACCTGCGTCAGGCTTACAGGAGTTAGCAGCGTAATACCGGAGAAGTGACTCATTTTCAAAATAAAAGTAAAGGCTAGTTTATTTGTAGTCCTATTTATAAAATAAAAAATAATAATAATTTCAACAAGGCAAGTCAAAGTGCTATATATAAAGGTGTTGAGACAAGTTGTAAAATAAGCCCAAGCCAATATAAAAAGACGCGTATAAACAGGTTTTAAAAGAGTAAAATAAAATGGCAGATCAATATTTGCTAAAATTGAATGCACAAGAGAATAAAAATGACACTGCTGTAAGATATGAATGAGTAGGTGCCTAGTCCAAAATTGTAGCCTATTTAATAAAAGGCTGTGGCAAACAGCAACGTTTTAAGCATCTTAAAACGTTTGTGTAGACCTATTGTTAATTTCAATATTTGTTGTATATTGGAGGATCAATTCTAAAATGTTCTAAAACCATGTTCAAATAACTTTGTATGGCTATAGGGTTGGATGTTGCTACTGTCATCATTTACATTATATAAAAGGATGAAGAAGACAAAAAAGCCACAATTTGTGTTAAAATGAGGTTCACTGTAAACCAGTAGTTAGCATAATGGTCTGTGTTATTGTTTTTTGTACTCAAGGTGGGCAGTGTCAGACCTCCATCAAATCCAGACTGAGAGAAGGTGTGGCACAGGGAGATGTTTTCAGAGGTGTTGACCAAAAATGGTAGCATCCACTGGTTGTGCACAGGGTCATGGAGCTGGGTTGGATAACTTGTGTCGACCTATTCACCAATTGCAAACATGGATTTTTCCTGGATTCTTGCCTCATTGTGAAAGGTTTATAAGTCTTACGGCACTTATTTTTTATGTACCCTAAGACATTTTTCCATTAGAGTTTCTGGAGATTTGTCATAATCTGTTTTAAGCAAAAACTGGCAGGCTAATTTGAGCCATATAATGAGAATGTTTTAGTAATAAGTAATTCTAGCAAGTACAGTATATGGGCTACATTGCAAGGTTTTCTGCTACTATTAGACAGTTGGCACTGATGCTGCTTGCGGAGGATAGGCCTATGCTGTTGAGGACAATATAAAACTTAAGCATTTTTGTCAGCCCAAGTTTGATCTCGCAGTTTGCATCATAATTATACTATAATGATGCATAGTATTTTATTTTGAAGGTTCGGACCAGAAGTTGTGTGTTTCACCCTTGCTAATTTGACTCTGGTCATAGCCAATCAAACACAGAACAATGAACTGTGCCGGGGAGGACCAACAGGGGCGAGCAGGGTGAGGAGCCTGTGGTGGCGGCCGGGGAGCAGCTGAGCCATCCACCTCAGGGTCTTCAAAACTGGACAGACAGACACAGAGCAGACAGACTGAAATCGTATACACACATACAATACAATATATGATAGTATATACAGAAACTCATTGAAGAAATATCCATAATGAGGGTAAAGCAAAGTAAATGCAAGGGTGTAAATATTTTACAGGTGTATTCTTATACTCAAATGTACAGCAATAGTTAAATTCCCATTCTATCATTTAAGATTCACTGTGGTTCTATTGACATCTGTTTAATTGGCTAACTGTTGCTGCCTACAAAGCAGAACCAGAAGGTTACTTGATGACCAATGATCATCAAGTAACCTTCTGGAAGGACCAATCATCTTCTAATCTGAGGAGGCGCTGGCCAATCGGCAGCCAGAACCAGTTTGCATACTTTTGCGCGCCCTTGAATGAAGAGAGAAAAATCACCATAAGCCAAGCCTCTCAGGAAAGGTATATACTCATCAGTAATTATATAATCAGGTGGTAAAATGATGCCATTAGTTTAGTAATGATTATTGATTAATTTTTGCTGTAGTAGTTAGCTAGTTACTATCTTAAAAGCTAATGTTTTCTATATTCTGATCTTCTGCTAATGGGTGTTGCCCGGTAGCAACTGATGAGATCTAAGTTATAATGGACAAGATTTTCTTAGCAAAGATTTTATCCCATTTGTTTTATGATGTCAAATTTGTCCGTTGGTCAGACTTGTAGATTACTGTTGGTCGACAAAAAGGTAGTTAAATTTATGGTTACAAGTCCGATAATAGATTCTTTGAAATACTGTAAGCGAGGCTATGCAAACATTATATGCTATGCTAGCATTAGCTAGCTAGCTAATGCTAGGGTTTATCTAAGGGGCTTGCTAGGTTTGGTCTTGTAGCTAATAATGTCTCCTCTCCCACACAGTTGGTTTCTCCGCTCAAAAAGTGTGAGCAAAGACCACCTAACCTGCAGTTCAAAATTATTTTGCTATCTGTGGTGACTATTTGACCCGAAAATGGCAAGTGGCGACTCAGTTTTGGAAAGGTAAAGTTAGCTATACCTAACGTTAGCTAATCGTTTAAGTTGCCATCTGTATGTGTTTTAGCTAACTCTAAGGACTTGTCACAAAGTCAAAGTAAAACTTGTTAAGTTGGTGAACATTTTTGGGTATAAAACCTGGTATTATCAGGCGTACCATAAGAGGCTTAACAGAAGAGAAACTGTTCAAAATTGAATAAGAGATGTCAAAGATAACACAATGTTCTGTTTAACAGAGAAAACTCAGTATACATTCACGTATCTCGGTCCAAATTCAAAAATAAATCTATATTAAACCCATGTGGCTCATTGAGATTGTCCATAATGAACATTTTGCAGTTTATTTGCACTGCATTAGCAGCATGTGTGCATCTATAGAAGCTAAAACTAGTCAGCAATGAGTGAAGGAGGAGTGCAGAAACGATGTACAGTCAAAACTGTATGAAAAAGGGTTGAAGGGACAAGGACAAATGGAATAAATACAATAATGATAACACTGGGAGCTTCTCCCTAACTGACGCAACTGTTGACCACAAAAACAAAATACTAGGTATGCTACGAATTAGTAACTTGTGTGCTCAAATCATCACATTTTTTTATCAAGATGCCTGCCTGGCTCTGTAGTCTTGTTAGCCTTGGAAATAATTATTTGTTGATGCTTTGATTTGTTTTGATTCAGTTTTCTTACTTGTCTATTAGTCTTGAGGAGTTGGATGACTTCTCAGATTCTGGCAGTGACTATGAGGCCACGATGAAAGCCACAAAGCGGATAAAACAGGCAGTGTCTGGACCTCGGGTAAATTATCTTTTTATCCCTCAAAATAGTTCACTCTTATTTAGATACTATTCATTTAGAGTATTCACGAAGGAGTGGATCAGGGCTATGATCTTTTCTTAGGTTTTGTATTTTTTTATTGTATTGAATCTAGTTGCATCATTGTCATCATTTCTTAGTTCTTATAAAAGATCAAAAAGGCTTAACCATAGTAACTGCAACACTGTGGTAAGCCTATGCCTTATCTTGCCATGGCTATCACTAATTCAGTTCACAACATCAATTCACTTTAAATCCACTGCTGAGCTGCCCTCCCATCTCTCTTTCATCTCAAGCCACCCAAGAGACCCAGGCGTAAAGCTGCATTGAAGGTGACGTCCAACCCCAGCAGTAGCCCTACCCCCACTTCTCCAGACCTCTCCCTGCAGCAGCCCTCCCTGGGGACATCCAGGCAGGCCTCCCCTAGACCTGTGACGAGAGTGAATGAAGGGAACCAGTGCATCAGTGCAGAGGATATCTATGATGCTGTCCGCTCTGGAAAGAGTGCCATGGTGGTGAGCAAACCCTCAGATGAAGAACATAGGGGGAAGGGGATATAGAGATAAACACTTAAAGGGAAGGAGGTGCTGAAGGAGGTGCTGAAGGAGGCATGTGTAATGAGAAGAGAAACAAGGCTGTAAGAGCCAACAATGAGAGAGATTATCATCTGCTGTCAGTGGCTGACTGATGTGGCCCTACAGAATTGCCTTTGATACGCGGAGAGGAAGGAGTGTTTTCACTGGGTTACGTAGTCAATGATTGACGGCATGCATCCATCCCAACAATTGTCTCTTTTGGTTAAAGACTAGAAAGGAAGGACCACATAACAATAGAAAGACAAAAAAGTGTGGTGAGCAGTAATAAAAAGAGTGTCACTACAGTTTAGAGCAGCAACACAAAGCATATGGTTATTCTGGGTGAAGGCCCACTTTCATACAGCACAAACTCTGCTACGCAAAGGTTTCTCAGTTCTAGGTTAAATTTTACTCCATGCTTCTACTACTATATTTTATTACACTTAACATACTTCACACTATTATTATCAACACAACATATGTTCTAAAGCAGTGTCTTTTTATGTGTAATGGTGCTATGGTTGCAAAAAAATGATTATGCAAATGAGATGGTGAATAAAACTGGAACTTAAAATGGGCAGAAAATATAAGCAGAGGAGAAAGTTGGGGCGTACAGACCCGTTATAGCCATCTGTCCTTTGATCTGAGCCCAGTGTTCTCATTGGCTGCTGTCTTCCTGTCAATCTCAAGACGGTGGTGGATGAGTGGCTGGACAGCTACAAGCGAAGCCGAGAGGCGGGTCTGCTGGTGCTCATCAACTTCATTGTTCAGTCCTCCGGATGCAAAGGTCAGAGGTCAAGAGGGAACCCAAGCAATTTGGGAGGGGGGTCAAAGTTCAAGAGATTATCTTTCCAATTTCAGCTCAGGCAATGATCAGCAGTCGACTATTTATCTCCCAGTATGGTAACGATGCAATGTCTAGCTGCTGTGTTAATCCTCTGTCTATTGACAACACACCATACCAATATTTTGTGAGAGTGAAATGAAACGAAATCATTCATTTTTTCACTTGAACTCCTAATGTGGAACATTGTGTTAAGGTTTCATTTTTTTTGTCCAGGTGTGGTGAGCAGAGAGATGTTTGACAGCATGCAGCATGCTGAGATCATCAGCACACTAACCAAAGAGTTCAATGAGGTGAGAAAAGGAAAACGGTGGTTCAGACATAGTTTAGGTTTGTTGAAATAAATCCTAAAAATAAAGATTATTCTGACAGATCTGCATGTTTAAATCTAGTTCATAGTCTTGCTCATCCCTTCTCACTTCTAATGATCCTGCTGGAATTTGCTCAGAAAGTCAAACAACCTCCATATCCCAGGAGATTATGATCCAAAGGATGGAGTACAGCATGATGGAACACACTAAAATCTAATGCAGATAAATGGACACATTAATGAGTTAATCACATTGTTTTGCCACTGATGTAATTGTCATTAGCAGAACAAACCACAGGCTTCAGCCTCAATTTCTTTTGTTTCCTGTCGTCCTCCAGGATTCAGTGAACTACCCTCTGTCCACCCCAGGCCCCCAGCTGAAGCGTTTCAAAGCCGGCTTGTGCGAGTTTGCTCGGGTTCTGGTGCGCTCCTGTCGGAATAGCCTCATTTATGACGAGTACCTCTTCCCCTCCCTCTTGGCCCTGCTCACCGGCCTGTCTGACTCGCAGGTCAGAGCCTTCAGGCACACCAGTACCCTGCTTGGTAAGCTCATCGTACAAAACAGGCGCATAAAAAAGAGAAGTATACACACTGAAAACTGATTTCACAAGGGAGCTTTGATTATAGTATTAAGGTTACACTTTCTGATAGGTGCTTATCACTTTTGTAAGAAGTCACTTGCTTTAGTTTTGGATAGGAGTGGAAACCTGCACTCTATGCCCATGATACCGAAGGTTTTTCTGATGCTTTTCTGGGAGGCAGAACAAACTGCTCCATTCAGCTGACATCTGTTTTAGTTGCTAACGAAGTTCTTTTGTTTTTCAGAATGTACTCCTCCTGTACAGCTTGCTTTTGTTGTCTCTCATTGTTTTCTTTTGAAACCTCTGCTCATCCATGTGATTTCTTCCCTCCATTCATCCAAACAAAATGAAATTCAGCAGCTTATCCATAATGTGATTGGGCTGGGAAGTACTATACATTAGTGGCAAGGATTTACTTTTTATACTGTAGGTAATTCAAAGGGACACAAGTCTTCAATCAAGATGATGCAGTTAATGTAACTATTAGACACATGCTGTTGAGGATTTCTATGGCACATCTTATATAACCTGCTGTGTAAATGTGGACTGTGACTGTACCTATTGTGTGCCACGTTCTTCTGCAATGAAATGGTAAAATCTGATTGAATAAACAATGAACAACATGTTTAGTGAAAAGGGGGCACAAGTGGCAAACTGAGGGTGGCTTCATCCAAAGGGCAAGAGATATTATATGTACTTCTGTCAGTTCTGTCTAGCCTTCTCATGTTTTTTCTCTGTTAGCCATGAAGATGATGACTGGGCTGGTGGAAGTAGCTGTGATAGTGTCTCTTCAGCTGCAGACCACCCAGCGGCGATGCGACATGGAGAACAGCAAGAGGGCGCATGACAGATCCTCTGACAGACTGGAGGAGCTGCAGGCCTCCATCAGTGAGGTGACACTGCCACTACCACACAGCCACTTTCACATACTAAACATGCAGGTCAGGACATTATAGCAGTACATCCACATTTGCTTTATAAGAAAATATGTATTTTTTTTTGTTTTCTTTTCATGGGAAAGGATACAATGGACAATCCCAAGGGCCAGTGTTTTCTAAGTGCTCAGTGATCAAACTGAAATATACATATTTAAGAAATTATTTGTATGTAAGTATACAACAATACACCCAACCTTTTTTTTGCTTGTGGGACATAGGTTGTCTATTGGCTGTTTGAAACTGTCATTTTTTACCACCTAAATAGATTTAGCAAATAAAATAAGTCACAAAATGATGTTTTACTTACCAGCCTGATTGATAGAGTAGAGAAGTTTCAGCTAAAAAAACATAATGTGTTTGCTATAATTTCTCATTTTGCTTGCATGCATTGTAAGATACAGAAATTCTGAGACATAAAGTCAGGTAAAACAAAGGATACTTTTGTATAATGTTTTGTGTCCATGATGATATCTGTGACTATAATAATATTATCTCTCCTACCCTCACTGATAGACATGGATCATTAGAATGATATAGACTGATGTAGAAATGGTGAAATTTAATCCTTGGTCACTATAAAATCATGAAAATGTTGTATATGTGGAACATTTTAAGTGTGAGGATTGGTTGCCCACATGATTGTCCCAGCTGAACCACAGACTGTATATAAAAGTTGTTGAACCCATGGAGACAGGAGTCTTGGGCGACTGGGCCACTGATTTGTTCACAGTCTTGGTTGTGCATGTTTATATGCATGTGTTTCATATGTGTGTGTTGTAGCTGCATGAGAACAGAGAGGAGGTATCCTCCATGATGAATGCTACATTCCGTGGTGTGTTTGTGCACCGTTACCGGGACCGGCTACCTGAGATCCGAGCGGCTTGTATTGAGGAGTTGGGCATATGGCTGAAAACGGACCCTGAAGACTTTCTGAATGATGGATGTCTTAAATACCTGGGGTGGACACTGCATGACAAGGTAAACACATGCACACAGGACTAGACGGTAGATGTTAACATAATGTCACCACTCACCGTTGGCAACACCATGCCTGACAGAGGTAGCAGCTGTTTGTCTGCAGTCCTCCGCAGGTAAGCAGTGGAGATAACAATGACAAGGACTGAAGTGTACAGAGATTTGGGCTTTCCAAATTAAGCAGATTGTTTATTTTTTATTCATGCTTTCTAGTCTTTGACAGCCTCTCACACCAGACACTATTGTAGAATATCTGCAAACATACACAAGAAGGATCACACACACACACACACACACACACACACACACACACACACACACACACACACACACACAAAGAGATATGTCCACTATGAACAGGCTTGGGTATCAGGGTGTGTTACTGTACTCTCTTCTTCTTTCCCTCAGCAAAGTCCAGTGCGTCTGCAGTGTGTGCGTGCCCTGCAGGGTCTGTACCAGGAAAATGAATTCATTGGCCGCCTGGAGCTTTTCACCAGCAGATTCAAAGTGAGGCGTCCCACTGGATTGGACTCATACCTCATTTAATGCCTCTATTCTCCCTCCTTTTTTCCTCCTGTCTGTCTGTCTGCCTTAGCATCTCTTTAATCTATTGTTTCAGCTTATTGTATTGTTTCTATTTTGTTGCCTGTCTATATCACTCCTCCCAGTATTTCTCTCTCCCTCCCTTTTCTTTCTTTCTTTGCCTTTTTAGTTAATTTTTTTCCCCATTCCTGTTTGTTGTTATGGGCTCTTCCTTTGTCTGGGCGTGTGTCTGGCTGCGTTAATTGCTGCCAATTACTGATGGTTAATAAGCTCTTCTCAAACACATAAAAACCCTCCTAAGCCACATGTGCTGCAGCAGATAAAGGGTTTTCATGCCATGGCTTGGCACCTAATCAGTGGGTTTGTGTGCGTGCATGTATGTCTGTGGGTGTGGTTACATTTATGCATGTCTGTGTGTGTCAGTTTCATGTCTATTTGTCTGCTGGCATGATTTTTCATTTGTCTGTGTGTGTGCCGCTGCATATCTGAATTTCTGTGTGTGTTTAGGAGAGGATGCTCAGCATGGTGCTGGACAAGGACTCAGACGTGGCAGTGGAAGTGGTCAATCTGTTGCTGCTGATCCAACAGTGAGGGGTTTCTCTGTCTCTGGTGGTTTCTTTGTGCCACTATCTGCAACATACAGTACAGGAATTTAATTTTAGTTAAAACCTACCAGATATAGTACATTTTCCTGAGACAATTTCAAGTGCCTTTTCCTCTTTTTTTTTTTACATGGATAGTTTTTAGCTTTATTTACAGAAAAGTTCTACGCAAATGCAGTCTAGAGCATTAGTAATAATGCTATCCAGTTATTTTATTCATTTAGTCTTTGAACCATATTGCTTCATATGGCCAGTGTTCCTTTAAAGATTGAAGGTTTTTGCCTCAAATCCCTGAATCATAAACTTTTCAAGTAAAACATTTTTTATCTAATGCACACTCAAACAAACAAAATTATGTAAGTGTAAGGTGAAAATAACCAAATACTGCAAATAATTCCTGGTTGCCCACAAATAATTCCAAGTCCAGTTTCTCAAAAATAGAAGTGTAATGATTATTCATAACTGTGATAACACTCTTTGTCATGAATGCTGATGACTCGATGATGATGACAGCGTGAGTCATGATCTCTCATGCTGGCCAACATCTCGCACCACTGACTAAAGTTACGTGTAAATGAGATGTTTTTGGGATTAATTAACAAGCGAGACGGTAAGAAGAATTCAGTCAAATATCAATTCAAATGACTTGACATGAGTAAATACATATACATTATTGATGACAAAGGGGTTTTCACCTTGTGTTTTTAATCTCACTATATTGACCTGTAAATGTTTTAATGTGTGCCCATATGCAGGAGGACAGAGGAAGGCCTGAGAGAAGAGGAGTGCGGTCACATCTATCCCCTGGTTTACGCTTCACACAGAGGCCTGGCGTCTGCAGCAGGCGTCTTCCTCTACAACAAGTACATTTGTCAGACTAAGTGTTGTAGAGTCGTGTCGTTAAGGTGCAACGTGTTTCTGTTTGTTGTGTGATTTCTTTAAAAGACAGACAGATTTAATTTGTTGACAGCTTTTGTAATTCACACCAAAGCTTAGATGAATAACTGTTTTCACTTTTTGGTTAATATAATGCGAAAATGATTTTTTTGTGTGTGTGTTTGTGTCAGGCTGAAAAGTGTGATTGCCAGTGACAAGCAGGATTCTCCTGATAACAATGACAATGCAGCCTTCTTTCAAATCTTCATCTCCTTCTACATCCAGAGTGAGGTAGTGTCTCTTTCCGTCTCCTTCTCCCCTCTATTCCAGTCTGTCTCTCTCCCTCTGCTTCAAAGTAGAATCATTTGACAACATCATAAAAATGTATAATTTTCTTTTCTTCACCGACAGTGACTGTTTGACTAACGGAGCTGAAATATTTGGTTCCAAAGTAAATTTCTTATTTTATTTCTTATTTGAAATGCTACACTAGCCACAAGACAAAACAGCATCCACCCAAAGACCCAAGTATCAGTGATTTTTGCTGTCTGATGATCAAATTAGTAGCTGGTTGATGCAGAGCTGGTTTTAAGTCTTTTGAACCAAGTCCAAGTTACGAGTCGTAAGGCAAGTTTTTCTGGATCAATGCTTAGTATGAACATTACAAGAGCACAATTGCCAAAATCTCACCAAATACTTTTCTTTTGTTATTTTTTCATGGAAAAAGGACATTTAACATCCAGTTGCAAGGAATGAATCAAAACATCTGTGTATGTCAAATAGTTAAATGAAAAAACTCACAACGACGGTGCAGCTGTGTAAAAAGCCCTATCATGAGTTTCTGTGTGTTTGGAACATTTTGGTGTTTCTGTACATCACTCTTCATGGTTTTGATCTTGACACATCTCTGTTTGGTCACATAAAAACCATCAATCAGTGCTGATACTGAATGCAACTCGCTGATTATTGTCTCTTTAGCTTTTCAGCGAAGGCTGTAATAGTGAGGCAGCGCAGTACATGAAGGATCAGACTTCTTTACTAGTGAAAAAACGAGCTTAAGTCATGAGGAAAACAGGCAATATGTTGGAGAGGAGGAGAAACTATTCAGTTACTCATAAATGTGTATAAAGACTAATCAATTTCCTAATAAAAGGCTAATTTCTCTCATCAGAATTTAGAGTTTTTTTCAATTTATTCTGGTGCCAGCAGCTGCAACTGAAAGTCTGTGTTAGGTTATGGAGATGTTGCGTCCTGGTTATGTTTTTTATTAATCATTTTGGCTGAGCTCCAAAACGCAAAACTATGAACAATATTGCATTTTTCAATATTTATGGGTCATCAAGTCAAGTCTCATCAGCTTTTTGCCGTCAAGTCAGGTCACACAGCATCTTATAATTCTGTATATCTGGAATTCTCTGACGGAGAACATGATTTGGAAGTTTTGTGCCGAACATTAGTATAGAGATTCAACTGTATGCATTGTGTCATGGCTAAAATAAATGATGGTCATTGTAGTTCAGAAAGACACTGGTGCTTGACAGCTGTGCAGTGAAGTTAGGTTGTAAAGTTAATTTTAAGCAATTCATTCACTCTTTTGACAGTTCCATGAGCACGGGGCGTACCTGGTGGACAGTATGTGGGGTGTGGCAGGCTCTGAGCTGAGAGACTGGGAGACTATGACGGCATTACTGCTGCAGGAGGCTGGTGAGGAACAAGATAAGATTGTGTACACACCACAGGCAGTTTCAGCTGTGTCAGTGCATAGAGCTCAGCTTAACACCAATATGCCATAGCAATTTATAGAACTCTCATGCAGTGTTGGAAATGAAAAAATATTTGGGGGGGCCGCTTTTGCCCCCACTGTCTAAAAAAATGGGGCATTTCCAAAATTTTGGTAATTAGTGCATAAAGTTGCTGTTTTTAATGTGTAATGAGCCCAAATTAAAATGCATAACGATACAGTAATCACCACCTTGTGCATGAGTAAATAAAAAGCATACTATTGCTGTTCTAAAGAGAATTGTGCAATCATGTGGAATAAGTACGTAATTGGATGGTTTAATGTAGGATTAGGATATTGTCCTAAACTGGTAAATATCTTCTTTTTTTCTTGAAATCATGGGGGCAATTTTTGCCCCTTGATCACGGTTTTTAGGGGCAAATCTGAGATTTCTTGGGGCATTTTTGCCCTTTGTCCCCACTTATTTTCGATGCTGCTCTCATGTTTCTCCCTCACTGTCCCTGCATTGTGTAGCCTCAAGCATCACCTGCTCAGTTCTGCAGCTGTCTGTACCTCTGTGTTGCCAGGTCTGATGTATGAGGAGGAGGGGGCTCTCATAGAGCTGATGATGTGTGCCATCAGACAGGCAGCACAGGCAACCCCACCTGTTGGGAGATCTCAGGGCAAGAAGGTGGTAACACACACAGACAAATACATGATCATTCTCTGTAGTTTATGACTTATGGAACAGTGGAGCTTGGGTTTTGAAGTATATGCAACTTTGTGACACTTAACAGTAATGAAATGAGATATACCACATCAGTCTGAATCATGTGTGCAAATATTAGTTTTCCTTTTTTCTTGTGCTTCATCTTATTTCATACCAAGTGCTGGGCATGAACATTGAACCACCTTTTTTTAAGACACAAAGTTGCATGTTGTAGCTTTAAATATTCACTGTGTTGTGAAAAAGTGGATTCTTTTATTGTTCATGTTGGTAATTTACTCACCTGAGGAAACACGCTCACATGATATCTGAAATCTTTTTGTCCTCACACATGGTCGTCTACATGGTTGAACTGCTGGCCTGTGACTGTTCACTGAACATACATGTGGGATTAGATCCTGAGTACGAAGGATAAGAAGGTCCAGGAACAAGACAGGAGGCGTATCACCACACACTTCATCCCCTTACTGCCACATCTGCTGGGCAAGGTACACAACCAAGGTTCACTTAACATACTTTATAACACTGATATTACCATTTTGTTAAATTTAATGCATTGTACACAAAGGGTTAACACTGCTAAGAAATTATGTAAAGTGTTGGCAAAGCATCAGAAACATTGCCACCTTAAATTCTACACTAAAGAGTCACACAGTTTACTTTCATTATATATTGCTACCTCATATTACATTGAGAATGAAGGTAAAATTACTATGCAAAGTATGCTGTATTTTTTTAAATTTTCATTTCACATGTTTTTCTCCTTCCCTCACTCACCTGCAGTACTCAGCAGACACAGGGAAAGTGAGCCTCCTTCTCAAAGCTCCTCTCTACTTTGACCTGGAGATGTACACCAGTGCTCCGCGACTGGAGAAGGTAGGAGTGGTGAAAATGTTGAGGACCGTCTTAATTAATTACCCTGAATAGATGATTAAAATCTCTTCAGAAATGTTCCTTCTGAATCAAGAATAATAAAGTATATTCCTAAGATGTCCATGAAAAAAATGAAAGATTTAGCTGCTGGTGCTCCGAGAGAGAGAATTTTTTTTAATGATTTCTGTCCTATTTAAGGCTTCACAGTTAATGACCTTCTCTTCTAATTAATAAGACAAAGGAACAATGAATGAAAAATCGTAATTAACCCAAATATTAGCAAAAATAAACAGAACAAAAATGAGCAAATGAAAGTCTGTCATGTCAAAAGTAATAAAGGTGAACAATGACTAACCTGGGCGTTGCACAATGCACAACGGAAGTAAACAGTAGGAGCAAGGTGGCGGATCGCACTGATTACCTGTGATCTTTTGTTCTCTTATTAGAGATATTTGTTTTTATCCAAAAAACAAGCATGGACCAGCTATTAATGATAAGAAAACGTGGAAGAAGACTATTACCATAGTAGACCATAGACCATTTGTCACCACAAGACACATTTAGACACAATATAAGTGACTCAGTGGTGTTCATATGGTCAGTGTTACGCATGACGGCAGTGAAGTGGACCCACTGGCTTCACCTGCACCTGACTATGAGGAGCCCGGCTCTGAGCATTTAATTCAATTTCTAATTCTATAATTATCCCCTTCTTCAATAATCATTACTACTTATTGACAGTCATCACAATGAATGCTGTGATGAGCAAACCAACAAACTGTCCAATGCAATACTTACATATTCTACTTTCCCCGTTCTGCTTCCATCTGCTGTTCTCCCTCAATCTTTCCTCCACCTCTCATTGTCAGCACCTGGACCTGCTGCTGTCTCAGACATGTGCTATTGTAGAGAAGCACACAGAGGCCACTGTGTTGGAGGCTTGTGCCCACCTGGCCAGCACCCTTTGCGCCGACCGCTACACCTTCTCCTCCCGCGCACACCTGGCATTCAGCCAGTTGGTGGACGGCCTGATCGAGTGCTTCAGCACCTACTTGAGTGACCTGCTGCAGGTGGGGGAGCTTCCATACAGGCAAATAAGGCATGCTATCAAAGGCATGCACATACTATTCTGTCCAACCCATTTATATCAATATGGGTTGGCTAAATAACAGAAACACCTTTGTATAATAAACAGCACCACAAACTGCAGAAAAGGGTAGGATTTATTGCAGGACTGTTGTATTAGACTGCATTAGTTTTAGCTAGGTGTACTTAATAAACTGGCAGCTGAGTGTATGCTTGTGTAGTGTTGGCAGCTGCAGTTCATGTATCTATCCTACATTATCAATATAAACTATTAATTCTGGGAGGTTGTTCAGTTAAAATATTATAACACAAATTAGGGTCTCCAGTGTACCATATTATTGATTTCAGTTGTCCATAAAAGCATGAATTAATCAGTTAAATTAAATAACTCTAGTACATTGCGACGTGCACACCTACTGTATGTAATTAAACGGAAAACATAAGATTGTGCTCCAGAACATCAAAATAAGACAATAAAAAAAGTTAAACTGACAAAGACTTGGAATTATATATATTGGAATACATAAGGAGTCGGTCTAGCACTGCTCTTTATGAAAAAGTGCCCTGAGATAACTTTGTTATGATATGACGCTATATAAATAAAACTGAATTGAATTGGATGATAAATAACAACTGACAGGGTATTTAATGTAAGCCTGCCTTTTTAATTAATTATGTTGTATTTAGTCAACATGTTTGTTTTTGTACCAAAACAAACAAAATAACCCGGTAAGCATCTGTTCTCTCAAGAGTCTGTGTGTTTGTGTACCTAGGGTACTGCAGATGACGATGGTGTATACAGCGCAGCCACTGCCTTGAAAAGGATTGCAGCCATGGGCAGGTAAGTGTGTGTTCTAATGATAAACATGGCAGTAGTACAGACTGTTTCTTACTCAGAAGTTGTGTGTCTGTGTTGTCCAGTGCCAGGGACCCGACGGGTTGGAAGCTGTTTGACTCCTGTCTCGAGCTTCTGAAGGGCAGGATGGAGTCCAGAGAGCTCGACAAGGAGGTCTGTGATAAAGTCACACATTTTGATATTTGAGGAGGGGGTGCTGCATTGTGAGAATAGAGGCCATGACTTAAGGTGGTTCAAACTTCTAGAAACTCTGAGTCGACTTATTTTTTAATGATAAATGAGGATGGGGAACGCCACAATTTGCATCATGAAGCTGAAAGGTTTAGTGCGATACTGTATTAATTGCCTTTCAAATGAGGCATGTTTTTACTGTGTCTTTTAATTGACTTCATATGTATTTACAAGTACAGAAAATTTTAGTTTGGGTTAAATTATGTGTTTGGTGAATTTAGTGCAACTAGGTTCAGACATTCGGACATTTTCTCCTCAGCATTTTATTTAGTTTTGTGTAGATATGGATCTGCTTGGAAAAGTTAAGTGGAAGATATTTTTTAATATATTTTTTTTCTTTCCTTTTTGTATTATTTCAGCTCATGGTGTCGGCTCTGAAATGTGCAGCCTTTCACCTGATGTGGGCTAAAGTAAATGCAGTCAACTCCAGACCAACTGAGGTGCTCGTCGGACATTATATAACAGCTACATTCTTTTCTCCAACGCTGCATTCATCTTTTATTGGATGCTTAGAAATAGTTTGACCTTCTCTGAGTCTTTCACACACCAAGAAATGTCACACACTAACTTGCCTAACTAATCCTGCCTACCTGCACAAGATACCACGACCCTCGTGATAAATACTTTCTTGATGGCTGTCACGTCACAGTAAAACCTATAGCAGCCATGTTGGTGACCTTCACGTGTATTTGTGGAGCTCTTCTCATCTGTATTGTTCAACAGTTCAGCAGCTGCACAGGCAGCAGGTAATTAACACAACAATCTGTTAGTGTACACCCAAGGCCACAATGACACTGAAACATTTATTCCCCACTTGTTCACACCTTTTCTTATTGTTTTTCTTGACGCATTTGTTCTGTCTTCACTCTCTTGTTCTCTCATTTTCACTTTTTCTGCTGTTGTTTCTCTCACTCTCTTTCACACACTGAGCACGACATTGTTACTCAGATCCAGAGAAAGTTCCAGAGAAAACTCATACAAATCCCTTCCTTGTTAAGTTATTTTCATCTCTTGTGTATTTGTATGTATTAATAGCAGCTCTCAAACTGATAGGTACCTCCTGCATGAATACTTACACCTGCATGTGGATGTATGGCTACATCCACATGCAGGCTATGCTGCTACCTACTCTGGCAACAGGATGGCATTGTTAAGAAAGCACTTTAATACCAAATAAAGGTTTTCATCCCTTGAAAAGCACCCATCATCAAGAATCCCTGCTGCCGTAGGGTGGTGCAGTTCTTTAACTCCATACTTTGACCCTCTTGTTGAATGAGCAATGGTACAATTTTTTATCAAACATTACTTTGATGGCTGACTTGGCTGATAAATAACTTAAATATAGAGGTTGGATTACAGTTAAAATGTCCACATGAAGAAAATAACCTGCCTTGCACCTTGTTCCTCTCCTACACACACAAATACACACCTTAATGATCGTGTCTGAGATCTCCCTGCTTCTGCTCTTTGTCCCTCCATCACCATCTGTTCCAGGCGGAACTGAACCGTCTGAAGAAGGAGGTGCGTTCATTCTGCAGAGTCTGTCAGACCTGTCTGTCCCTGAACCAGGCTGAGATCAGAGATCAGGTAAGAACTTTGTTACAGTTAGCATCGTCCTATATGTAAACTAACAGTGCAGCCATATCATTTTTAACACTAAGGCTTTATGTTAGTGGCTTATTACAAGTTCAAAGGTTGTTTTTCATTTTTTACACTTGTATATCTGACACCATTCATTAGAGCAGGTGGAGGGTCTTGTCCTTGAGACTAGTTGCCCCTGTGATACAAAAGACTTATCAGATACCTTTTTGTTAGCGTTGATAACATTTGTAAAAGGTTACATATCTGACTTTTAATTTTCAGAGATAGTAATTGTAATAAAGTTTGTGTCCTTCCATCCACAGGCATTTGAGCTGCTCTGTGACTTGCTGCTCTTGTACAGTGTGAGTTCAGCCCGCTCTGAACCCGCGTTCCAAACATTGGTCCACCTGCCGTCTGACTCCCTGCGCTCTGAGATGGCTGCTTTCCTCCTGGACTATGTCTTCTCTGACACTGAAGATGCTGAGCTCAACGGTATTTTGACATCAAATGAAATACTTAACGTCTTAATAAATGTTTGCATAAACTGTGGTACTTTGCAGAATCACTTTCAGCCTTTGTTGACAAAAAGACAATGCTGGGACAGATGTCATCCTCAGTTTTTTAAACCACTGAATGATGATATTCAGAAAAGGGTTTTGTTTTCCTCGTGGATGTGTAGTGTTTTGGAAACCAACTGCTCAATTTTAACACTGCCAAAGCTCTCCCAGAAGACCCTACCATCAGTTATGCCTGCAGAAATAGTTTTTGTGAATCTGCTGCTATAAGAAATCTCTTTTTTTATTCTGTATTTCTCGATGTGCTGCCTATTCCCAAGCCAAATACCAGTCTTTTCATCACATGTTCTGTTTTGCCTGTGTCTTATCAACACCTCCAAGTTTTCTCCCTGCGTCTCCTGTCTACATCTTTCATGTTAACTATTGGCCTCTATTCCTCCACCCCTGGCTCTCCTCTCTAGTTGAGAGTGAGGAGGAGATGAAGATAACTCTTCTCCAGAAGAAGCGCAAACAGCTGGCTGGCTACTGTAAGCTGGTCATCTACGGGGTGCTGGACCTCACTGCCGCCACCGACGTCTTCAAGCACTACAGCAAGGTTGAGATGGCGATAAGGGCTTTAAGGGATAGTTAAGTTGTGTTAGCCTATTATGTTATATATTCATAATAGGCACATATTCATATTCATCGACTGGCTGTGTCACAATTGTGTGCACATGTAAGCAAAATGCGTTAATAGTTAAATTGGTGAGTTTAGAAATAGTTCAATTAGACTGTCAAACTTTGGAGAAATAAATTGGGTTAGAAATACAGGAAACGAGTTTATACTAAATTAATAATGGAGAGGATGTGTAAGAGTGGAGGAGGGTGAGAAAATCTGTTTTAGGAGCAGCGAGGTGCTAAGAATGAGTCAGAGGGAAGAGTGGTGGAAGAAGCACAGACGACTAGAAGGGAGTGGATTATTTTTAGATTTTTAGCCAGTGCTGTTAATTAAACAGACTAAAGATCATAACTGAAGTTAAATCTTTTTTTTTTCTCCAGTACTTTAAAGACTTTGGTGACATCATCAAAGAGACTGTAAGCAAGAGCAAGCTCATCAGTCCCATACAGAGCGCCAAGACTGTCTGTCTGAGTCTGCAGCAGGTCTGCACTTACACCTCAATTATTTCTTTGAGAATTGATATTGTGTAGTGTGATAGCAATGACCTTTTAATGAATACATGACATTTTAACAGTGAATTTGTAGTTTGAAAATTGTCCTTTATTATAACCGTAATACTGGATTATACTAAAAATGCACTGAAAAACAACAGCTGCTTAGAACTGACAGGTGTTTCAACATGTGGCTGTATCTGAAAAAACTAAAAAAGAATATTTACTTCTGAAAAGGAAATTTTACTGTTTTTAAGTTGTTTTGCTTTATTTCTACATGCATTATAAGCACATATCATGTCATTGCATTGTGACAATGTGTTATCTGCACACAATGTGCATTTTTACAATTTACAATTGTTTGTAACTGGGAATCGGTTTATTTACTATCAGTTTACTATATGAGTAACATTTGAATTGTGCCTGACAGATGGCCAGTCACTGAAAATGATATAAAACATATAAATCCCAGAAACGTATATACATTTCCTGTACTTATTTAGTCAATCAAGTGTTTCATGTGGCCTCTTCACCAAGCCAATTAAAACCAGCACTTGAATTGCACTTTAGCCAAACAGTGAACAAGTGGAACAGGCTGTCCTTCTCTATAGAACTGTTTGTGCCTTTTGCATATGTAACATGTTTATGTAGAGTCATGATTGTGTGTGTTCAGCTGTACTCAGAGATGCTTACGGAGGGCCACAGCAGGCAGGATCTCAGTGAGATTAGAGACTTAGGCAAGAGGCTTGCCATGAGCTTTGGCATCGATCTTCATCGTGTCCGCAAACCACTGGTGGCCCTGCACACGTAAGTAACGTGTCTCTGACAAACACATACAGACCAGCCCTGTCAGGTTACTCAGTTTATTCAATTTAGATTTTACTATTTTACTTTCTTACAGCTGTGAGGACAGTTTGGCTCTTAGAGGCAGCCATAGCTCAGTGAATGTAAAAGACACAAAGCAACTCAGAATTGGTAATGAATCGTCACACGACTTGAAGGGTGTAAATTAAACGTTAAGTTAGTGTTTTTTACACTGTAGCTGTTCATTCTGTTATAGATTAGAATTTTATGCTAGAGCTATTGTGTGTGTTGTTTGCTCTTAGGGACGGTATACGTTTTGCGTTTCGGGACCCACAGGAGGGAGAAGAGCAGCACCCAAACGTGTCCTTCTTGGAGATCCTCAGCGAGTTCAGTTTCAAGCTGCTGCAACAGGACCGCACCCAGCTGTGAGGAGCTAAAACTCACAAACTCATCCACACAAACATGTTAACTCAATTATGACCATATGCTTTGTGGCACTTTTTCACTGAATCTTCATACCTTAATACTCACTTACTATAAGCATTATATTCTGTCATAACAAAATAACAGTGGTCATACGTCTCACTTGAATCCAGTGCCAGTGTCAGTCAGAGGATTTCATGTTGCATTTCAGTACATTTGCTGGCTCATTCCAGGATCACAGCAAAGCAAAACAGTTTTTTTCCCCCTCAAAGAGGAAAGTTGGATTTTTGTCCAATGGCCACAAGCTAATGGTACAAGTAACTTATCACTGAGTAAAAGCAATCTGACAAAATTACAGTGGAATTTATTCATTACAAGTGGTCTGAAAGTGGAATCACTGCACTCCTAGTCCCAACTGTGGGCTTGAGCCTATTAAATCTAGATTTGTGGATATTAATAAGCTTTCCTGAGAAGAACAATTCTAACATAGAAAATAATGTACATGGACTCATTCTTGAAATGTCACTTTGGTTTATGTATTAATCATTGTATTGGAGTTAATTTGATTCATCATAATTACAGAAACCTGAAAAATGGAACCACTAAATAATAACAAAGGTTTCTCTGTCTTTGTCCTCATCTCTCTGTCACTCTGCCGTCCCCTCCCAGGGCTGCGTTTCTGAAATCAGAGTGTCCCAGTGCTGCCCTCTCCTGGCCGTCAGTCAGACTGTATCAGCGATCCTTGGAGGTCCGCTCCTCTTCTAAACCCAGAGAGCGGGAGGCAAGAGAGGGTGCCGTCTTATCACATGGTACCCCTGTAGCTAAACGCAAGAGGACCACTGCTCAGGGTGAGATGGACACACATCCATGTAAAGATGATGATGAAATGATTTGGAAAATCATTCATGTAGCACCCTTCCTAAAGAGGTGGGTCAGAGGTGAGGGTCTGCAAAGGGACAGTGTTGTTGGAGTTAATAGTCATTTGGTGAATGGAAGGTCCCCCTAACCCTCAAAGGCAACTTTTTTTCTCCAATTAATCGTGAAGGAAAAAAGTGAAATAAGCCCATCACAAGCTCCCCCAAGACCAAGGTGATGTCTTCAGATTCCCTCTTATGTCTGACCAACAGTCTAAATTTGAAGATGTTCAATGTACAAAGATAAAACTGGAAATTCTCACATTTGAAAAGCTGGAACCAGAGAATATTTGGTATTTTTGCTTGACAAATGACTTAAATGATTCATCACTTATTAAAATCGTTGTCAGTTTTCTGTTGGTTGAATAACTAATTGGCTCTTTGGGATATGAACCCCTCCCCTTGTCAGTGTATTTTTGTGAATCCATTGGACTGTACGGGACCAAGTGATTTTGTGTCTATATCTTCTCTGTAGTTTGTAAAACACATAACATTAACAAAGTGTCATACTTAATAACCTTCTGTCTCCTCCAGGTTCAGTGTCCAGCACAGTCAGAGGATCCTGGTTGGACAGCAGCCTGCCCACCCCAGACCTCACCTCCACTGTCCAGAGACAGCCAGCCAAGCAGCTGGCCTCCAGAAAACCTATTGCCACAGAGTCTGATATCGGCAGCGGTTTAACTGAGCCGGAGTCTGAGGATGAGTTCTCCTCAGGGTAAGTTGAGGTTTTATCAACACGTTTATAGTATCTACCATCTCTATTTCAGAGGTTTGGAAATGACTGCCAGACACCTGCCAAATGCTGGAAGTTGCCAAGAGTCAATTACTTTCTGTCCACCAGCCAAAAGTCTGCCACTCTCTGTTCTGTTCTAAATGAGCAATTTGTGCAGTGTTACTGAGCAAAGGGCTGGTCAGTTTTGGAATCAACCAGCCGCTGTGCATGTTGCAGCTGCAGAAACATCTTTGACTTGACTGAAGGTCCTGCTGACAATATTTTTTCTGTTGTTGAAATAAAGTTATATACAGTTAATTTTCCGCATCTGTTAATGTTCAAATAGATGCAGATATAGTAGGTAGATGGATATGTAGAAGGAAAGCAGGAAAGAAACAAGGAAAGTTCACCAGGTGCTTTGACCATTTTACCAGCCAGCTAGAATTTGTACAAGCATGAGACAAAGACTTCATGGCTGCCAAAATGTACCTGCTGCTGTTCACCAGGTCCCAGATGCGAAAGGTGAAGCCCACCAAGCGACGCCAGCTCTTCTCTAGCCAGACTGGCTCCACTGTGGATCAGCAAGACCTGAACTCCAACCTCACCTTGTAAGACTGATCTTTGAGGAGAATACAAACGTTTTCACAACAGATTTTTTTTTTATATTTAGAAGATGTGAATATTTGTCTAATTTCTGTGATAGCTATTAATATCAGGTAAGAATAAATACATTAGAATGAACTGTGATTTCTCCCCCAGGCTATCTCTGATTGAGGATGACAATGAAGAAAGAGAAGAGTCTGAGATTGAGGATTACGAAAGTGACTCTGAACGTGATTCTGCATATACACTGGTAAAGTCTTGGCACAAGTTGGTCATAACATTTTGGAACAAATTAAACACTAATTTACATCAGGTATACTGTACTTACAATTATTGTGTCAGCTTTAAATCGTATATATTTGTCTATACAATTCAGAAAGTTTGGCTATAATATACAGATTTGAATAAAGGTGGGTATTTACAGCATTCTCTCAAGTCGGTATAATCAGTTTAAGTAGCATCTTATAATGCACTGCTGTGCCACTATTTTGGACTATGTGAACTGAGCTACAATTGAATTAATGCCTGTGAAAGTACATTATAGTTGTGACTTGTGGAGCTGACTACAGACTCATTAATGGTACATTCTAGTACCACAAGAGTATAATGAATAGAGTATAAATAAAGAGAGACATGACAGGGCCTCTAGTGGTATATTAATGTAGTTTGTATGGGTTTTCTGTGTTTTTTTTATTACAGAAAAGGTAAATAAAGATTAAGGGCTACATTCCTTGCAAGCGCAAACTTTTTTCATCCTGTTCTTGCTCTGCAGCCTTCCACGCGTTACACCTCAGCCAGTGTCCTTGAGGAGCTCTTTGAGGACAGAGAAGACCTGGACCGCCATGGGAACAACTGATTAATACATCTATTCAACACTACTGTGTTTTCAGTGGGTTCAGTACATTTGAGTGTACTAAGTATTAGGGCTTCCAAATGACCCGTTACAGAGTTCACCTGTCAGATCTATTTCAGTCATTAATAGGGGACTATTAATAGAGGAAGGCCAAGTAATGATTATGAAGTGTGGGGATAGAAGTTGCTGCCTTTCACTTTTGGGAATGTTTGTTTCGAACAAAATATATATAAGAAATGTGTTGAAGTTTAGTTAGACCCCTGTAGGCTGGCAGCAAGGTGGAAGTCTCTCCTCCTGTGTTACACATTTTGAGTTTAGTTTCATAATATCTTGCACTGTTGTTGATGGCACCTTTTTTTTGGAACACTCGTTAATTTATTGTTTATTAAAAGATGCTTAATTGAGCAAAGTAACAGAGTGAGAGTTTAATAAGATCACAAGAAAAGGTGTTTACGAGGGAGTATGACAGTGTGATGCACATAAATACATAAATTCCTAAATAATATACAAATGCCATTTAGAGAACGCAAATACTGTATGATAGTATTAGTAAAAGAATAAGAGCAGAAAAATCGTTACCAATACATTTTATGCAGTGTCTTTTTTATATTTTTATATATATATATATATTAAATACTAATAAAAACTTTCAACGATAGACATTAAAAGCGATAACTCATTTAGTCTTTTTGCAATAGTAAGGGTCTTTAAGTACTGCTCACATTTCATTATAGAAAAAAGGCTTTTTGTTGGTGAATTTACATATATAAAACTAAGATAATTATAAGATTGATAATGTATGCTTGTTTTTCTTTTTTTCTGTTATTCAAGAACTCAGTGCATATTCATAAAACAAAGCAAAATCAGCCATTGCATTTTCAGTAATGAAGTGTACCTTGCCAGTCTAGTAAAGTAACAATGCCTAAAGAGATGAGGCACAGTTAAAGGTAGTACAGTGCAGAAGAGCAAACTAATCATTCTTGACTTTAAATACAGTGTTTTACAGAATGCAATGTGTTTAAAGGACACCTCTGTCTTATTTGTAATGAGGTATTTGTGAGGAAACTACATGCCTGACCATTTTGCCTACCAGTATATTGTATATTTTTTATGTATATTTTCAATTATTTTAAGTGTCACTATAATGAGTCTATTGTGAATGCTATATAATTGGGGAGGAAACCTTTAATACCTGAGAGTTTTAATACCTTTGTTTTGGCCATGACGTAAATATAATTTGTACCACAGGCTCAACCGTTTGAGTTCAAGCTGCGGTCACTCAGTTGTATGAAATCCAATCATCGCCTTTCGCGCCATTCCTGACTAACAGGGCGGAAGTTTACAGAGTCACGTGACATATAATCGCCCGCAACTTTCGCGCCACCACAAAAGCCCGCCTCTCCCTACTGAAAGAGGCGACGCGATTGGCTGCAGTAGACGTCAGACTCGCGCCACTTCTTGCATAGAGACTGGGGAGAAACGTAAGCTGCAAGTGACTGAATGCTGGTCTCCGGTGATAGTGAAGTGACTAAACGGTGAATTTTAAACTGCATTTTGGTTCGTTGGTACCTTTAGGATTTTGGAATAAAGTTGTCTCACCTGAGGGTCAACGTCTACAGCCATGGCTCGTAAGGATTATGCGGCAGAGAAAGGTAATGGGTTTACTTTCAGAGTAACGGCATGGTAGCAACAGGTTGGCCTAAATGACTAAACTTTTAACTAAATGCGTTCTCCAAATGCCATTTGGAAACGTAAGTTAGTGGATGTATATTATGTAATGGATTCGGTATAAAGTCACTAATCTAAACAATGTTACTGAATTCTTTCTGTGCAGCCGAAATAGTGTTATTTAGGAATACTATTTCCCCTTCTGAACTTGCATAAATTAAACCAGAGACCTGGGAGCTTCGCATGTTAGTGTACATGTGTACTGTAGAAAAATCCGGGACATTGACTGATGTGCACCTTGAAGTTGCACAAACATAGCAAACTTGTTAGTAACTAGATTAGCATTCTCGGTGAGTTTGTGACTACACGGTGACCCGGATGGATCCGCTTAAACAAAGGAGCAGGCGCCAATATGAAAGCACATGTCAAATAATAGCGTACACTTAGTATGTTAATAAAGGCAGAACGGAATGTCTTAATAACAATGTAGAATTGTTATAAAGTTAACATAAGATACTCTTTTTGGTTTCTTTAATGTGTAACGTTACCATTTCAACTCACAAAACACGACCTCGCGATAAAGCCATTGAAGAATAGTCGTAAAACTAAGTTAGACATCCTTTGGCATGTTAACAACACGTTTTTAAAGCTACTCAAATAACGTTATTAAAACCGATTTTAGGTAAGTCACACCGACATGACCCAACGTTTATGTTCTTAAATAAAAGGCTCTAGTCTGTTAACGTTCCGCGACTCCTTTAATTTCTAAACAATGAAACGGCGCAACAATAGAAGTAAATAACGTCAATAAGTTAAACGGTGCTATTCATCTCTCTTTTAACTTATCGAGATTCATAAGGCCAATGTTAAACACTTGTTTTCGGCGTTTTAAGCGTCTCAAAACCAAGACAGTCTTCCACTAACTGCTGCTAGCCGCCCCAACGTACGTTACCTCATGTAAGTTAGCTAGCTCTCTTTAGCTGATTGTCAGTTACAAGTTAACGTGCCATTTTGCACGATTTTCCAAATAAAATGCAACCTGGTATGTCGGCTGTTGCCCGTGTGCGTTGCTAAAAGGCACTTCAAAGGCTGGTTTATGCGAGGTTTGGACTCCACGATATTGTGGACACAACCCCTATTTTTATGTTATACAAATAAACAAGGTGTGAGTCGACCATGTGTTGTATAACGTTACAGACACCCCAAAGCAAATTGCTAATATTCGAAACTAATGGCGACATTCCAAAGGTACATTGGGGTTAGTGAACATTTGTAACCTGGCTTGACAATGCCTTCGCTTTCAATTTCAGTTACTTAATTTAGCTAATATGACTCAATTTTATTTGGATATTTATTTTGCTTTTAACTTAAAGCCGACACTTTACAGTCGCACTAGCCATCTTCAAATCTGTGAATTCAATAGCTGCATCACACTATTTAGTTAACGTTAGAAGTTTAACTTGGACCGTCTGAAACCTAAAGCGCTAAACATGAAGTCGGCGACCTCTTACCGCATAGTAATTATGTTTATAGCTGTAACGTTAGCTAATATTTGTGGAGGTGTCTGTGCTCAACACAACTCAGCTAACCTAAGCTAACGTTAGAAGATGGCTGGCCATGGTTTGAAAACAACAGCCAGCACTATTTTTAAGAGCGGAGGGGTCGCGGAGGGATATCCGAGTGACGAGGCACAAAAGCCATGTGCTGCTTTGTTTACAATAACATCCTCGACACATAGAAATATTAAACCAGAGCTGCAGTTTTTCTGATACAGCGTCAAAGTAAGTGGAGTAATTTAATTATCGCGCTTGGGGTAGTTTTGTTTCTTGTAACGTGGAATTAAATAATGTTAGTTGTGGCTCTTCCGAGAAGTGAGGGATATTTTCTGTTTAAAAAAAAAAAAAAAAATGGACACTGAACTGAGCGCGCCTGTTGTTGTATTTACATTCTTACCCCGGAGCTATTTGCTGCGTAGCGCTAGTTATTTCTCTCGAAAACTATGATAGTAGGTGCACTCGAATGGAATTTGGTTCATGTCGTACATCAGTGGCAGTTTGTGATCTACTGTAGGCAATAGTGACTCATCGAGATTACAGGATGCCATGTTACTCAACAAAGGGGGTCGTCGCAGGACAACAAATTAGCTCCCAGTCTCAAGGCCCACTGGTGGTGGTGTTGTTAATCAACATTTTCAACAGCTTTTAAACTTAGAAACCAGCTTTACTATTTAAACAAATGAAAACGTAACAACAATGATTTCTGTGTGTATAGCTAACAATTTCCACCTAGTGCCTACTGGATGTGGCCTGTGTTTTTCTGCTGTGAAATAATGCTGAAGGTGTTTTTGTTTGTTTTGCAGATAAATGCCAAAGGTTCCTGCAGGAGTTTTACACAGAGGATGACAATGGGAAGAAGGTGTTCAAATATGGAGCTCAACTTGTAAGTATGGTGAACAACTGGTAAATGGCTGTTATGGCCTTGAGGAATGTTGACTGAAAGATGATATTGACACACTCACTCAAAACTGAATAAATGGGTATAAAAATAAGTGGTGATGAGCGGAGTATTGGTGCAAATTAAAACGTATCAACCAGTTATCTTTTGTTCTCTTTAATAATTTTAGCCACTGTTTGTTATTTTGGACTGTAATTTCCTTTTTAGTTGTTGCTAAACCAAATCCCATCAGATTTAAAGTTTGAACCACCTCAAGCGGTTCTTTACATGTTTTTGAACAAATAATTTTATTTTTAGTGACAACTTGGGACACCCCTCTGGCTTCAGGGTTAAGAAGCTACCTTTGGACTACCATACCAGGGTTACATGAACCCATGTCCACCTTTTGTTGCACACCCCTCAATTGTTTCCTGGCATCTTTTCACTATCGATATCTAATAAAGGCATAAAATGCCCCCAAAAAATAGTTTACAAAATGAACAACTTGAAGATCGCTGGTTCACACAACAGTTTTATGCATTTAAGATTTGTTAAATCTAGCACAACTGCAAAGCTAAGCTAAATATTGCCTCCATGTTCTTGAAAGAACTACTTAATACGCCCTCACTCTTTGTAAAATGTGTAAGCCAGTGTTCTGTTTTGTGTCTGGATGCACCGTCACAGCTGCTTAAGTTTTTAAAAGTGTAGATGCGTCATTGTTGTGTTATTGAGCCGTATCTGTGCAGACAAGGTCATGTAATTAAGTGGCTTGTCTAATGACTTGTCTGTGTGTACAGGTGGCGCTGGCCCACAGGGAGCAGGTGTCTATCTTTGTGGAACTGGACGATGTCGCTGAAGAAGACCCCGAGCTGGTTGAGAGCATCTGTGAAAATGCAAAGCGCTACACGGGTCTGATTGCTGACGCTGTCCACGAGCTGCTGCCAGAATATAAAGAACGAGAGGTACATATATATATTTGCACAGTTGATCCTGTTTTTAAACTAAGTTAAAGCATTTTGAGTAGAATATCAGCTTTAAATACAGTACAATAATCAGGTCCATATCGCAGTATCTATAACGATCAGCGTAGCCACCTATCAGTTTTCCAGTTCTGTAATGTGGTTCACCTAAAAACTAGTTCATTGCACTACTGCATCCATTATAAAAAAATATGTCTGTTGTATCCAGATTGTGGCCAGGGATTCGTTGGATGTGTACATTGAGCACAGGCTGATGATGGAACAGAGGGGACGCGACCCTGCAGACACTCGGGACCCTCGTAACCAGTACCCACCTGAACTCATGAGGAGATTGTAAGTTGAATCAGATTCAGGGTTGAAGTTTTATTAACATAATGCCAGTTGGTGTACTTAATTTTTTCCCCCAGTCTTTCAAAATGGCTGTACTTTAGTAAATCTTGCACATGTATTTGTGTTTGAATACCTTTCTCATGAACTTTATCTTCCATCCACAGTGAGCTGTACTTCAAGCCTCCCAGCACTACTAAACCCAAAGTGGTGCGTGACGTAAGAGCGGACAGCATTGGGCATCTGGTGACAGTTCGAGGCATAGTGACCCGTGCCACTGAGGTCAAACCAATGATGGCTGTTGCTACATACACATGTGACCAGTGTGGTGCTGAGACCTATCAACCAGTAAGATTGGCTTTAGTCCAGTGATCATTTACATTCTGTGACAATGCATACATTTTTCAGGTATCCCTCATAAAATCTTTTTGTGCTTCAGATCCAGTCTCCCTCCTTCATGCCCCTCATCATGTGTCCCAGCCAAGAGTGTGTCACCAACAAATCTGGAGGTCGACTCTACCTGCAGACCAGAGGCTCCAAATTTGTCAAGTTCCAGGAGCTGCGTATTCAGGAACATGTAAGGAACTATATACAATAAAATGCTCTTTCACTGTTGCTAAAAATCACAACAGAACAACACAATTTCTAGCAAGTTTCTTCTGTTGTCTTACAGAGTGACCAGGTGCCGGTTGGTAATATTCCAAGGAGCATGACTGTGTACGCCCGCGGAGAAAACACTCGTCTTGCTCAGCCAGGAGACCATGTAGCTATCACCGGAGTCTTCCTCCCTCTTCTGCGCACAGGCTTCAAACAGGCTGTTCAGGTCCTTAATTTAGGATTTGTCTGTTTTTAACCCATATAGCACACAACCTGAAATTCTAGTCTATGGCAGGAATGCTTTTTTCAGTGTTTGTACTTGTGTGTTAACAATCAGTTTGTTTTTTTTTGGCTGTACATAAGCTGTCCAAGATCCTAAAATACATGTCTATCCTGTTTTGGTAATTTCAGGGTCTTCTGTCCGAAACTTACCTGGAGGCCCATAGCATCACACTCATGAACAAGACTGAGGACGATGATCTCGGCAATGAGGAGCTGACTGATGAGGAGCTGCGCAGCATCACAGGTCAGAGTCTGTGTGTGTGATGGCTGGACTTAAAAAATAAAATGAGACTATATCAACCCGTATGAATGCCAAAACCTGAAGATGTTGATCGTTTTTTCACTCTTTTAGCAACTGAAGCGATTGTATTATCTGTTACAGATGAAGGATTTTATGAGAAACTTGCTGGCTCAATTGCTCCAGAGATCTATGGACATGAAGATGTCAAGAAGGCTCTGCTCCTGCTGCTGGTTGGAGGAGTGCAACAGGCGCCTAAAGGCATGAAAATCAGAGGTGAGCACTGACCCGAGCCCTTTGATCTCTTACTAAACAGTAGGCTATCAATAGGGACTGTGTTCTTCTCGGAGTACAAAAAGTTGTCTTGGCAGCAAATCATAACCCAACAGTGGGTAATGCTGTTGATTGCAGGCCTTGGAATATACCTTGTTTCCTAATGGGCCTGGGCAATAATTCCTCCTTTTTTAAGATTTTCTCTCCACTTAATCATATATCAAAATTCTCATATCTAACAGTGGAGATTATTACAGTAAGTAAGATTTTATAAGTTAAAACTGGTCCTGTTTTGACTCTTCACCTTTAAGGCAACATAAACATCTGCCTGATGGGAGACCCAGGAGTTGCCAAGTCCCAGCTGCTGTCTTACATTGACCGCCTGGCTCCTCGAAGTAAGTACAGCCCTGTTTCTTGGACTAGAAGTCCTCTATCTGGTTTAATATTTTATCCAGTTAGGCATTTTCTTTCCATTAGGGCTGACATGGTAAAATATTAACATTTGAGGTGATGGTCTGAATAGAGAAGAGTAAAGTCAAAGCTGTCTTTTATGCCATGTTTTGGAAACGAGAATGATTTGAAACAACCTGATACATGTATCTGAATGTCTTAGATTGTTTTTGTTTTTAAAAAAAACAACTAAAAAACCTATTGGCACTGTCTGCGATTTAAAAACGATGTATGCCACCCCGGTCTCATTTGATCGCTTTCTCCCGTCCTCCCTCTGGTCTTCAGGCCAGTACACAACAGGTC
The DNA here is from genome assembly GCA_002120245.1 of Maccullochella peelii. Taxonomy (NCBI): domain Eukaryota; kingdom Metazoa; phylum Chordata; class Actinopteri; order Centrarchiformes; family Percichthyidae; genus Maccullochella; species Maccullochella peelii. The sequence goes on from LKNJ01000848.1 coordinate 46,271, forward strand.
GCGGTTCGTCTGGCGTCGGTCTGACTGCAGCAGTGATGCGTGACCCACTGACTGGAGAAATGACCCTGGAAGGTGGAGCCTTGGTGCTGGCTGACCAGGGTATCTGCTGCATTGATGAGTTTGACAAGATGGCGGACGCTGATCGCACAGCCATCCATGAGGTGATGGAACAGCAGACCATCTCCATCGCTAAGGTAAAGAGAACTGCACTTATTAACCTCAACTGGTGGCTTAATTAGGCTAATTAGTGAGAGAGCTTCAGATCTAATGTGTGTCACATCTCCACTAATGTTTTTCGCTCCTCTCCAGGCCGGCATCATGACCTCCCTCAATGCCCGTTGCTCTATTCTAGCAGCAGCCAACCCCGCCTATGGCCGCTACAATCCCCGGAAGAGCATTGAGCAGAACATCCAGCTGCCAGCTGCTCTGCTCTCCCGTTTCGACCTGCTGTGGCTGATCCAGGACAAGCCGGATGCCGATGCCGACCTGCGTCTGGCCCAGCACATCACCTACGTCCACCAGCACTGCCGCCAGCCGCCCACTCACTTCACCCCCATCGACATGAAGCTGATGAGGTGATGAAAATGACAAATTTACTGCTACATTAATGCAGGTCGTTATCCTACACAGTTTAGGTTATTGAAAATTAAATGGAAGAGTGGTGAGGTGAAACATGTCAAACCTACCAAATATGTACTATGCGATATTGTCTTAACAAAAATCTTAAATGTGAATCCCTTCAGGCGTTACATCGCTCTGTGTAAGAAGCGGCAGCCTGTGGTGCCCGAGTCGCTGGCTGATTACATCACTGCTGCTTACGTAGAGATGAGGAAAGAGGCCCGAGTCAGCAAAGACACCACCTTCACCTCTGCCCGAACCCTCCTCTCCGTCCTCCGTCTGTCCACTGCCCTGGTGAGAACTACACCCCAACTCTTGTGAGCTGTGGGTGGCTGGTAACTTTCACCATCCGCTTGCAATAATTGAAACCGCAGCAAGTATATAATTATTTTGTCACATTAAAAAACTTGATTGAACAGACTTTTTTTTTAAGCTCTATTTTACTTTGCAGTCATTACTGCTACCGTTACATTTGAAAGGTGTTGAAATATTGATTATGGGGTTGCTATTTTGTTATGAAAATCATAATGGAGTTAAAAGTGTGATGATCATCCTTGTGTCTTCATCAATAGTCCAATGTGTGATAAAGTGCTTACAGTGCAGGTAGTGATGATAACCTGGCCTACTGCAGTGTGAGCACTTCTTTCCCACGCTGGACAAAAGATCTCCAGTCTGGTCCAGTCAAACACTGGGGATACAGTCATCATCCCACATCATGACTCGACAAATATTGTATATGTATGTATTTTGTTCTTGGCTTTGTTAAAAAAAGTTAATATTTCTGAAATGAGTGTTTGATGGTGTGTTGTCATCTCGGCCTCTGGCTGTCAAAAGTGCTGTTTGTGCAGGTAGCAGTCATCCACCTACTGCAAAACCAGCACTTCAGGCAGACACACGGCAATGTGCTGCACACAGATGTCCACAAGAGGGCAAACTGCAACCACCCCTGTGTGAAAGAAGCCTTGAAGATGATCAAGAATGTGTTTATTTGCACCACACCTGCATATCAGCTGAACTCGGCGTTTGTTTGGATGCTACTGATGTTATATCTAGATAATCATATGAGTGAGCTGTAGGAAAGAGGTTTGTCTGATCCTGGCCAGCTTTGCAGGGTAGGCAGTCAGCCTCTGTGCGTTAGGAGCAGCTGTGCAAACCCATGCAAAACTGACCGTGGCCAGAATTGTCATCAATATGTTCTACATAAAAACATGATCTTCAGCATTCAGGTTCTGTTGTAGCTTTTTTGGTGTTTTTTAATTTCAACCTGTGAGAGACTAGCTGGTGTTGAGAGGCGGAGACTTGGGCAATTGCCGGCCATCCCAGAGGGCATTGCACTTGTCTCGGTCTGACAGTGCCGGCACAGCGCAGCCTTCGCAATCAAGACAGATCTGCTGTCAAACTAAATTTCCACTATGATACACATTTACTTTATTTCCATCTCAATCAGTCTCCACTCATTCCTTACGGTTTCCTTTCTGCAGGCTCGCCTCCGCATGATGGAGACTGTGGAGAAGGAAGATGTCAACGAGGCAATGAGACTGATGGAGATGTCAAAGGATTCACTACAAGCTGACAAGTCCAGCACTGCAAGGTTAGTGTTAACGCTGGAGTACAGAACTTTTGTCTCCTCCTCCTCGCAGTGAGTAATTGTACAAACGCTACTGATGTGTGCTCATGACGTATGCTACGGGGAGCTCGCTCAAATTTCCGCAGTTCTAAGACAATCTGTTATTTAGGCAGAGTAAGTGTAATGGCTACATAGCCTACTCCAAATATTTTACAAAGACCAACCTGTCCAAGAGCAGTAGTCCCTGCTCATCTTTCAGCGCTCTCTAATCAGGAAAAGCTCCCCCAATAGTTATGTGTTTGTCCTTGCCGTCGGACGCCTTTTTTTTAATTTTTATTTTATTTTAATTTTTTTCCCTTCACTGTAATCCTTCCTCTGAACACAGCATTTTTTATTTTTTAATCTGGAGCATCAGAAACTCTTCTTGGACACTTAAGTTTTACCGCCATACTAGTAGTTGCTGCGGTTGCTCCCCTCAACTCTGGCGAACCAGAGCCATGTAGAGAGAACTAATCTAAGGTCTACGTGAATCATGTGACGAGCATTTTGAACTTGCGATGTTGTCGACATGGCTCTGGAATGAATGTTGCTACACACCAGATTTAAACACTCTGGTGTACTGCAAAATACAGAGATTTACCTGGCGGTGATGGGCTTAATCAGCATTGTGTGAACTCGTCTGGCAACGGCTTGAAAGTAATGGACTTTCATTTATATATGTTAGTCCCGCACTCAAGCTTTAGCACTGGAACCTCAGACTTGTCTTAATGATAACATTTGTTCTGCTCCAACTGCACATAACATGAGTGAATCCTGTTTTATGAGTTTTTCGTTTGCCTGTAAGAGTAGCTACAGATCCTGGAGGAAGCTGTAAAATTTCTGGGGTTTTTTATGGAGCTCTGTTCACACGAAAGCATGTTCACTGAGGCAGGCGTCAAGGCTAGTGACATGTTCGCACCCATTACCATTTACTGTTCTCTAGACGGTGCTTTTGATTGCTTTTGTAACAAGAAAAGCCAAGTTCCTGCATTTAAATGGCATTAGATCGAGAAATAAGTATTTATTTATTTTTTTGTCTAAAGAATCTTATTTTGCTTTTTTATTTTTATTAAATCATTAGCAATTGTTATGAATCTCATTTAACCATCAGAAATCACACTCATGTCTTCACATTGAGATTGAAGTTGGAGGCAGGAGATAGCTTAGCATAAAGACTTAAATCAGACGGGAATTGCTAGCCTTAATCTGTCCAAACGTAACAAAATCCACCTCAAAGTTGACTAATTAACAAGTTGTTTTGTTTAACTTGTACTAAAACCAAAGTGTGCCACGTTGTGGTTTTAGGGGGGTTATGTGCCAGACAAACATGAGTAGTATCAATTTTTCTAATCTAACTCTTGGAAAGAAACTGAATAAGTGCATTTCCCAAAGCGTCAAACTATTCCTTTTAAAAAGAATACTGGCACTTTCTACAGGTTCCATTTTAAGCATTTAATTGACCTTCCACTCAGAATCAATGCAACAAAAGGCAGACAAGTGTTTTTCTGATGTTTAAAAGTCTCCGTCCCTTAATTCTTTCTGTTCAGGACTCAGCGTCCGGCTGACGTCATCTTCTCTCTGGTGCGCGAGCTCGCCACAGAGGGCGTGGCAGGCCGCGGTGGAGCCGGTGGAGTGGTTCGCATGTCGGAAGCGGAGCAGCGGTGCGTCTCTCGTGGCTTCACCCCCGCCCAGTTCCAAGAGGCCTTGGAGGAGTACGAGGAGCTGAACGTGTGGCAGCTCAACCAGGCCCGCACTCGCATCACCTTTGTCTGAAGAACATGGGACTCATCTTCATGCACTCTGTGTTTCAGCCACCTGAGGGAAAAACTCTTTATTATGGGCTTTCTACAGACTTATATTAAGGCTCTTCATTTTTCCTCCGCCAGCATTTTGTAACACAAGTCAAGCAGAACCTGGACATTTCTTAAGCATGACTGTTTTGCAAGAATTCCTGCTGTTGGAGATCCATTGCTTTTTATATTCCTGTTCACCAGTAAATTGCTTGTAAATATATATGTCAATACTCTGGATCGTGTAGCATCTGCAGTTTAGAGTTTAAAGCTTCCAGTTTCTTTGACGCTAATCATTTCTGTACATTTTATATGCTGTAATGCAAATCAGGCAAGATAAATTAACATTGAGCCTTGTATTGTGATGGATAGTTATAATAAATTGATGGTTCAATACTTTGCTTTATGTAGTTCATTTGGACTCCAAGCGTGCACATGAAATGGGATGAAGAAAGTTCAAGTCTGCCACAATCACCCCTGAACATCTGGTCTGTTACTGGAGCAGCCTGGTTGACGTAATTGCTGCTTTCAGTAACATGTCTTGCTCGTAAAACAACTAACGATTATTTTCATTATCGTTTGGTTTATAAAATGTAACTTCCTAAAAGCCCAAGGCTGTCTCTCCAAATATTAATAGTTGTTGCAGTTTAGGGCTGCAATGACTGTTTTCTTTATTGATTAATCTGGAAATAACTTTTCCTGATTAACCAATTGATAATTTAGTCTTAAAACATGCCTGTTACAAGTTTTTGGCTTGTTTTGTCCGACCAGCAGTCTAAAAACCTAAAGATTTTCAGTTTATTATCACATAAGACAAAGAAAAGCCAGAACTCTTCACTTAAGATGCAGGAACTTGGTAATGTTTGTCATTGGTGCTTGACAAATGAATAATTGATCAGTAGATAAGTTTCTGAATATCAATTGATAACCAAAAATTGGTTTACTGTAATTGTGCTTGCTGCTGTTTATTGTGTGTATGTGTGAACTCCATGTACCATCACCTGAAAAAGTTGTGAGGTTGGATGGGAACTCAGGAGCTGTTGTGGGTGAAGAGAATTCAACTCAAAAACATGCATTAAGTTTATGACAAGAATGCAGCCACTGTCTAATTTTGAGCACTTAATGTATGTTCACCATGACATTTTAACAAAAACAGAAGCCTGTTTTTTGCTCAGTGAGTTGATGATGATAATAACCAGCCTTCCAGTCACACAACTGTTAGAAAAGCAGGTGTTCTCTGGGTAAAAAATTTTTTTTTTTTAAAAATGGCATTTTAGAAATCTCTTAACTCATAAATGTACATTTAAAGGCCGTGCACGTTGTCATCTATGATTTCTAACTTGTTTTTTTTGGCTGAGATTGTGTTAGTAGGCAGCATTTTCGCCACAGTTGCAGTTGTCCCAGCAGGTGATGCTTTCCTTCCAGACTTAATGGGGAGTTTCCATTTGAAGTCTGTTCTCTTTATGGTTTTGCTGCTGAAAGTGCAGGGGCTTTTTATTCTTAATTGGAGCCAAAGGTCCCATATAAAACGGTATTAAAAAAAGAGGTGGAGACAAGATTTTTGCTCTCGGTCGGTGGAGCCCTATTGGACGGGAGATGATGTTTCAGGGGGTTTGACACAGAAATCTGTATTTAACCCACTCAGCCCTGTTAGTGCAGTGAAGACAGCCTCTTGAGGCAGGTGAGTAAAACATGGTCGGATGATTTCGGTCATTAGGCGTCGACAGTTCTGGGTAATTTAACTAAAAACAGCATTTCAGTTAAATGGTATAACTTCATCTCCTGTAGCTGCTTTGTGTTATATTTCATACTGTTTAGTGTGTATTTAGAATTAAAGTAGGACCACAGGTTTACCTGGAGACATGTAGTTCATCAGAAACATACACTTACTTAGCAGGAGCTTCATCTAGATGAATTTCTTTCTTATGATGCAGTTAAACATTAATCTTAAGAATTTTTTTCCTAATCCATTATACATTTAAATTCTGTGGGGAAAGGCAAAAGGAGAAAGAAATTACCTGCATACCCTTTAAAATGAGTTTTTTCTTTCTAAAAGATTATAAATTATATTCACTGCTTTCGTAATCAAATAGCAAAAGATTTTGTGAGAACTGTCCTTTTTTTCCTAAATGATACAAATCTATTTTTTGCCGTGCAACACTTCCTCTCTGGATTGCAGGGGTTCAAGATGATTTCCTCATTATGGTTGGCGGGGGCACTCTGCTGTCTGATGCTGCTTCCAGGTCAGTTCAGATTCTTTATTGTACAACTGCTTCAACAAAAATGTGTCAAAAACACGGTAATCAACATCCACCAAATGATTTGTCTCCTCTTCCAGGCCTGCTGGAGGCCAAATCTTTGTTGAACGCCATCAAGCAGGAAGGTAACTGCAGATCTGAAATAACTTCAGCATAAACTTAAATAACTGTTAAGAAATACTTTGTCTTTTAAGGGACTGAGCTTCATCTCCTCTCCTAACAGAGATGGTCCCCATCAGTGATGTGAATATTGACTCAGAGAAAGCAAACAGCTTTCTGACTCACTCCAGACTGAAGCGTAATGTGGATGCCAGGTGGTACAGAGGAAACCCAGACTTCCAGGCTTACTATCGCTACTACAGCAGCATCGGACACACTGAGGGGGTAGGACACTATATTATAAATCTGTATTAACTGTAAATATATGATACTTTGTTTATGGAAAAGTGCACACATTCTTATTCTGGGATCAAATGCCTTAATCTGGTAGTATGACTTCCAGAATAATTCTAAAAGCAGAAATGTATCCTAAAACAGGATTCACACTGTGTTAATCTGGTGATCCTGGACAGTAAAGTCAACATCTACAAACAGACAACTTTCAAAAAACTTCCTGAGGCATTTCACGACGACCCATACTGTGGAAATGCTTCAGGAAGTTTTTTTGAAATATCACATTCAACACTGGGCATCCTGCTGTGAAGCAAAAAACAGCCCTCATAATGTCTTGATTTTGATCTTTATTTTGCATACAACAGTGCAGACCCCACATTCTATATTTTCTATACAATATTAGTCGTAAAATTGGGGTTATAATCTAAATTCAAATCATATTGTGTGTTTCTGGCTTCCAGGACAGGCTTGTCCAAATTCATGTAAAAAAAAATATATATATATATATATATTCCACATTGATTCATCCTTATTAAAGGCCTCTGTGAATTGAAAATCTGTTATGTTTTAGCACATATTAGTGTGTCTTCCCTTTGTCTGTTTTTTTATCATCTACCTCTCAGCTCTATGAGATCGACAAGCTGCGGATGCTCTACCAGCAGATGAGGTACCTGGAGCACACCTATGGCCCCAACGCTTCCTATTTCCAGAGCAAACTGGGAGTGCCGATGATCATGTGTGACCCAGCTACAGACAAGAAGTGCAAAGTGGCCGCTCCTCCTCCACCTCCAATGAAAGGGGCCCCAAAGCCCACAGAGCCCCCAGCAACCCCTCCTCCTCTTCCTGCTGCTCCAGCCATTTCCCAGGCTGACGTTCTCTACCTGTGCAACCGCAAGGACCCCCTCTGTAAGCCCCACATTGTCTACATGCCCACCGGCGCCGTGCCTGTGCTCTGCGACCCCCGCTACCACCCCCACTGCACCCCCCAGAAAGCCCCTCCAGCTCCAGTTGCAGTGCCCCAACCTCCTCCCCCTCCACCGAAGAAGTCCGCCCCACCTCCACTTCCACCAATCCTCGTCAAGAAGTCTCCTCCAGCCCCCATCCGCACCTTCAAGGGCATGGAGTACGACTGTGACCCCTACTGGGACCCCGACTGCCTGATTGACCACCCACCGAGGCCCATGAAGGGGAAGATCGTGGTACCTCCGCCGCCACCTCCTCCTGTGGAGGAGGAAGATAAAGAAGAACCAGTGGAGGTGCCAGCTCCCCCTGCTCCCATCGAGAAGAAAGTAGCCCTCCGCCCTTACCCTTACTACTACCCTATGCCCTACGACCCCAGGGATGATCTGTACGACCCGTCCCGCTTCCAGTACCCAGCGCCTGCTGCTGATGAGTCAGCAGAGTCAGGCCACAGTCAGTAAAACATCCAGAATGTGTTGGAGGAAAGGTGTTTTATACTTTAAATGAAACGGACTTTGATTGAAAACATCTAAGTTGAACAAATTCATATTTTGAGGGATTTTAACATCTTTGCAAATGTACTGTCATAGGATACAACCTGTACTAAAAGTTTCAGTACTTGTTTAAACCTTATTAAATTGACAATTGTTAATGTATTTACCATCACTGTCAGCAAGTAAAAAAGCAGGTTAGTCAACACAAGCATGTAATGCGAATGATTTTTGTGTAATGAGATAAAGTGTCACAAAACAGTTTCTCATTAGTGAAGGAGTTGTATTTTGGCTTCAAATATACTTTTAAAAAAGTGCAGAAAGACAGAAAGGAGAGAAAAAGTTTGCTCCTCCCAGCACCACATAGCAGGTAAAAGCGGTAAAAGCAGAAAAAGTGCCAACTTGCAGGCTGGGGGTTCATTATGTCTGGTTCCGCTGTACATTTAATATCCATAAAAAAAATCTGACTCCTGTTAGACCTCTGACTCTGCCCCCCTTTTCCTGCCGTGTACGCCGGTTCAAACCTCCAAAGGCAATCGAACAGCAGGAACACAACTTCAAAAGACGAGCTAACTGCAAACACTCCGGACAATAAACTTGCTACAGAAGCTCCACATGGCTGACTTTCATAGGCTCATTTCTAAGTCAGACATGTGAACGAGCTGTGTGTTGCGTATTGTTACTATAATGTCTACCTTATAATAATCCTTTTAGCTTAGAAAGAAGAAGAGTCAAAGTCCCATGAAAAAAATCAGCAGATCATTTATTACATACAGAAACATGAAACAATAAAACAGACGGGGTAAAATAATATAACGTTCATGTACAGTGGATTCATTTCTGTGCATACCCAAGAAAGAGTTTGTGATTTTGCGATTTTGTAGATATCTCTTACCAATTGGTGTAACTAAGTGCTTTTAGATACACTTGTGGTTGAAAATGGTAAACTGGTTGGTTTAAGAATTTCTTTTAGCTGACCAAAATACAAACAAACCCCAAAAAAAGAACCAAACAGAGAAAAAGAAACAGCAGTGCTTGTTTTGTCTCTCTGCTTCGGCTAACTGCCAGCTCAAAAGAAAAGTCCTCTCATCCTCCGGCCGATGCCCTGTCTGTCGTACAGGACGTTGAACTTGTTGATGAACTGGTTCATACTGTTGCAGGTCTTGGTGATGGTGCCTAAGTAGGCCATGAGGCCCACGTCATTACATTGCTGCAGGGAAAAAAAGAGGCACAGTTATAGAAAGCAACAGTCTAATCTTTGATTTTTTTTTAAGTTCTGAATTGCAGATTCAAATATTTTAATATACATAACTGAAGAATTTACACCAAGCAGAAGTAAGGTGTTTATCTTTGGGATTACTGTGACAACAATCTACATTGTTCAGTCTTGTTTCCTGCTAAGTTAAACATTGAAGGCAATATTCTATTTTTCTCTTAAAAAGGCCAAAACTAAAAATATATTAAGTATTAATCCGCAGCTGAAAATAGTCCCCAACAAATGCAATACTTACTGGTGTTAGAGTAATGTTTGCTAAAAACTACAGTGCCCAGCTGTTAAATAAAAATATATATAGAAGCTCAGGTATGTGCTTTGTGGCAGACCTCTCTGAATTATTAACACTTGGCTCACTGTACTGTCACCCATGTTTTCTCCTCCTGTCTGTGTATTGTTAAGTTGTTCAATATTGGTATATTAAAAAAACAATCAGTCTTAAGAAAAAGAAACTATAGATTTGTAATCAGATTTGAGATTTGAGTAGGATGGGCCTGTGGCTGGGGAAGTCAAAGTATTGAGAAGTGGACTAACTTTGTTGGTTTTATCCTTTTCATGGGATTTCTTGATAAGACAAATATAAAGTAATGCCAGCCTTCACCTTTAACTGGCATTTTGATGAAAACAAATGCGTTAGGGGGATGAAATGGTTTTGTATGTGAAGGTACACAAAGCTTGCTTACATCATAGAAGTCCGTTTTGAATTTTGTGGTGCTGAGGACCGGAAGTCTGTGGCACAGGGCGTTCGCTTCTCGAAGGATCTCGTGGTTAAATGGCACCTCTCCTGCGGTACATGAAGACCGACAGGAAAGAGAAAAAGTTAAAGCACAGAATACCAAAACAGTGAGGTAAGATGATGCTGTCAAGACAGTATCAAACAGGGGCTTGTCATTATGGAGGTGTGTTTGAGGGGCCTCCATGAATGGTACAAAAATGAGGAAAGGAAACATCTCATTCAAGGACAGCTGCTTTCCAGACTTATTTTCACATTCTTTGCTCTTACAGCCTCATTAAAAAGGCCCCGTCGTCCTCTCACCTGTTTCCACGGCTTTGACGTACTCTAGAATGATCTTCACCCGGCTGTGGAGCATCTTTATCGCACTGTGCTGGGCTATAAGGTGTTCAGCAACTAACAGAGAAGACAGAGAGAACGTTGGTGTTGAAACCTATTCAGACAGAATTCATTTTTAATGATCAGTCAGGTCACAGGACAGCCGCTTCCTCCAAATTTCTAGAGTTCATTCAAAATCTGGCAATATGGAATTCAGCCTGCCTGCCATTTTGAAGTTTGCACCTTAACCATCTTCTTTAAAGAATAAATTGGACATCTTTGTTTAGTTTAGCATTTGATTGTTTGGGGTGAGCATGCATGCCGTTTGTATCCATGTGTTTATTTTCCACTGTTTTATTACTCTGTAAGGAATTGAATTGCTTTTATATGAAACATCGCTACAAATAATCTTGAATTTAACATATATGTTATTCTAATGACTAACGTGCAAGGGATAAGAGCCTGTAATCTGATTCTAAATTATGAAACTGAAAAGAAGTCATATTTTGATTTTTTTCTTTCTTACAAATATTAATTTTGGGTGTTTTATATCTTTACAATATAAAGAAGTGATGGCAGAAAATTCACTGAGCATGTGTTATAGAATCAGACTTCATATAACCACAGGTAAGAGACGCCAGAATCTCCTACACTTTCCCTACAGAAAGAAATTCATTTATAATGGTACCCTAAATTCCTGCAGAATTTAGTCCTTTGTGCACAGAGGATTATGTACATCTTAAAAACAAGATAGTGTATTACAGTCCAGAGCTTAGACTAATGTACTGCTGCTCTACCAAGTCTGTCTTTTTAATCTCTCATTTTGAATGCAGAGCCTCTTCATATTCTACTCACACATATACAGTACAAAGTAGTCAGAACACTGCTACTGAAACTGAACTAATCCTAACTGTGACAAACTCCACCAGTATTACTATGCTAGTACTAGTACTAGCTGGAATAGCCATTTCATTTGGACTCATCACAAGTCTGAGATAAGAGCTGAGATAACGGATTTTACGAGCTACCGTTAAATAAACAATGCTTATAAAAGCAACCTTAAAAACAATACACACGCGCAAACAGGTCATTCGGAGTGCATGTAAACGCACTCACTGTGTTCAACCTTCAAAAGGTAGGAACATTAATGACAGCTTCTCTTACCTGTTGAGTTTTCTCCGGTGCCGGTGGCTGTCATTCGAGCGACGTGGTCAACGCCGATTCTCTCTGCTTCCTCTGTGGCCAGCGTGTACGTCAGCTCGGCAAACAACATGGTAGCCTAGATTAAAGAAAAAACATGTCGCACAAAACAATTCTCCATGGGAAACTGGGTCACTGCTGCAGGAAAAGATATGTAGGTAATATGAAAAAAAAAAAAGTACCTCGCCACTGATGATGTCAATCACAGATTCATAAACACTAACAGGAAGCTGAAGGAGAAAGGGACACATTGTTTAAAGCAGCTGTACCTAAATGCACAACTATGGGATTTTCTCATACTTGAAGTGGAAATGCAGAGGAACTCACATCGGTGTGTTTGGTCATTGGGTTGAGCTTGAGGAAGAGAGGGCTCTCAATAATCTCACACACCTGGCAGAGAAAAGGGAAATAACAGTAGGAAAGTGCACCGTGCACAAACTGACATAACTATCAGACTTTAAGATGATTTTACTTTTATTACCAACAACAAAATAAAAGTCTAAGCCTTGCTTTGAGTTTTAAAGTAGCGGTTGCCACTGACTCAGTGAGTGAGGATCTAATCATATTGCACCTTTAACGTTCGCCTACCTGCTTGTGAATATGGATATCTGACTGGTCAGGGGGGCCGCCTGTGGTGTACCAGCCCAAGAACTCCATTTCTTTGAAGACCTGTTTGACTGAGAGACAAAAGGAAATATTGCAGGAAAACTACAGCAAGCACCTGACTTTATGTATGAACCACTTTTGACTAATGAGTAATCATTTATCATTAACTGAACCTAATGTTGCTATCCCTTGGTAAAGCAAATTGACACAGGTTTGTTACCCAAATCCTGACTTAGACACTTACCATGACACATTTTATTCATTTCAGCCTGTCACCTCTGGACCGTTACGATAAACAATAAACTCGTCAGAGGAGAAACGTGCATGCATCTATATCTATATATAATCTGATTGACTGAGAAGTTAGTGTTTTATCAGCTTTTCCCATTTCTATTATTACTATTATAACACAAAAACAAATTCAGAAAAGCTTATCAGTGAAAATGCATTTTAGGAATTGATCTCACAGATGCTGGTTTTGCCAGTATCATTGAGTAAGTCACTTCCTGAAACACAAGCAGGGCGCAGAAGGCAGGTATCTTTTCTTCTGTGTTCTTACACTGACACGGCTCCGCCAGGGAATCACTGGCTGCACTGCATTTCATAAAAAGTTGCCATAAAAGGAGCAGCACCAAAAAAGATGTATTCTTGTCCTTCACACATAGAAACCACTTACATTGTTCCTCCTTGGTGTAGTAGTACTCCTTGTCAATATGCACACGTTCATCTATGGTGTGAGACAGCAACTCAAAGGAGTTCATCACCTCGATGTTTCTCCCCTCCTGCTTCCCGATCAGGGCTCCAATCACTGAGCAGGAGAAAAAAAAAACACAATGAACAACATCTGCTATAATAACCGGTTTCATTACACTCAGTTACAGAACAACTCAGCCAAACATGAGAGAAATTGTACATTAAGTCTTTCTTGTATAGCGTTGTCATACATACCCTGCATTGGTCGTCCCTCTTGTGAGCGGATGCGTATCCAGTGGTCGGATATGTTGAGGATAACCAGAGGGTGTAAGGCCACAGAAACGCTCCCAGTGACCCCTGAGGCCATAACACTGGGGCTGGCTACAGTCACACAGAGACACAAACAAGAGGGGCTTTAACTACAGCAACTACAACAGTGCTGAAACAAGTAGTTAATTAATTGATCAGATGCTTGACATGAAAAATGAATCAGCCTTTCGGTTTTATATCATTGTCAAAATGACAAACTTTGAGATTTGGACACATTTTTCCGCTATTCCTATTAAACTATACTATTAAACAAGAAAAATAACCAATAAACTGGCAGGCTGATATTAGCTTATTACACATATATCATATCGACATTATCAAAAAAACGTGTTTACGTTACGCCACAACGTTAAAATAAGTATTGGCAGATAATATATTGTTATCAGAAGTTTTAACTCAAATATCAACACTGGCCTGAAAGATCCAGTATCAGCTGGGGACAATTAACCACCAACATTTGATAACATGCCAAGTAAGGCAGTCAGTGACGTCTTCAAAACTAATATCTAATAACTTATTATTACTTATAATACTGATACTAAAACTAATAACAACACATGATTTCCCATTAATTGTTATTCTGTTGCTATATTTGAGAGTTATTGAATGCCATACTGCTGGAAAAATGTAGCCCTAAAACAATTATCAGCATAATCCTAGATTAAGATATCAATTAAATTCTAAATATTGAACGGTAGAGATAGGCCGATATTATCGGTTCATCTCATGGACAGCGGACGTCCACGAGTCACGACCAGCCCTAATTTCAGTTTGGGTTGTTGTTACAGGTCCTCAAACCTGCCTGTGCTGATAGACTCAGGGTTACATTCCTGACGCAAACTTCAGTAAGAGAGCAGAGGATAATACTGACTCAAACATCCAAAGTGATGAATTTGTTGACAGCTTCACAGCAGAGCCGTGTACGTTAACCCGCTTATGTTAGCAAGCTCGCTACCTACCACCTGTAACACCACAAATTCACCACTTACGGCAACTCACAACACGAATGCACAACACAGGCGACAAACTGCATACAGGTTCATGTTGACATCAGGCAGAAATAATAAGATAAGTGAGAAATACTCGCCTGCCCCATCCACTTCCATTCCTCCACCATTGCTGGTCGCCATCTTGTCCGGTAAATCGCGCAAGCGCACTTGGACTGTTAACCTAACGAACGTTAGGTGGCAATATCGCATCATCGGACTGTTTTAAAAAATAAGCTCTACCACATAATTGCTGTCTTATAATTACCAGGCATTTACAGAAAGCAAGACGGGCTTTGACAGAGACACGCTATACTGAGCATAAAGAAGCATATTTGATTTAATCGGCAAATATCCGCTAGGTCCTACAGCCAATGGGAAGTTGTTTCCTGGGGATTGCTGATGTGAGCGCAACGTATGTGCGTCGGGATATTAGTCCGTGTCGAAGGTTTAAAGAGTTTTATTTACAAAATGGATGAATTTAAACCCTGTAACCTGGACTACTTCCCCGAAAACATTTTAATTGACGTATTGTCGTATTTGAGCGTACGGGAGCTCGTTAGAGCTGGAAGGTAAGAGGGATTTAACTTTGCTGACAGCATTTGATCAGTTATTCGTCTTGCGAAACAAAAGTCAGTGCCAGCTTTGCCTTTGTTGTGACTCATGTCACATGATTAAGTTATTTGTTGTATTTTGCGGTGTTTTTATAGAGTGTGTAAGAGATGGAAACGCCTTGTTAAAGACCAGAGACTGTGGAGATTTGTCGATCTGACTGCATGGAAAGGGGTAAGAATGTTACTGGCAATGTGGCTTTAGTTACCCTTTTTCTTTTAAATAGTCTTTGTCCACAATTTAAAAACCTATGTAATCTGATAAAGAGAACCCTTACAAAAACGAAGAGTAGTGAACACATTATTCAAATGCTCTGCACTTCCAGTGTGTCATAGAATACAAGTTAAAGTACATCTCTGACTGTCTTTTACCATATGATTCCTCTTGGCCTCACAGGTCATCTGGTACCAGTCTGCTGACTGTTCCCAGAGTCCTTACTAAACTTGGACAAGCAGCATTTAGTTACTATGCTCCACAGAGCTGGAACAAACTTTCAGAAGAAACTAGACTTGACCTGACTTTGACCACCTAGAAATCCAGATGAAGAACTGAACCTTTAGCACTCATCATTATCCACCTTGCACATCTGTACCTATCTAATATTTATTTCTCTAAATTCAACATTTTCATTTCTTTGAAATGGTTTCTAACATTTTAATTTGCATTTTTATTTTTTATGCTGTATGCTATTACATATGGGTTGTGTGTGTCTGTGCAGTTATTGTCAGTAACCATCTCTTTTGCCTCCCACCCCCCACCCCCCCCACACACATGTCATGGACTGTCCATTGTGTGTTAGGTGACATCCCGCATACTTTGGCTCCTCCTGCGTCAGTACCTGGGTTGTGGACTAAGGTGCCTACGGTTGCGTGGTTTGCTGCTTTCTGCCCGAGGGGGCACCTTCCTCTCTGAGTCTTGGCTCAAAGCTTTGTCCACAAAGTGCCCTCGGCTGAGCAAGCTCTATCTTCTGCATGCAGACCTGAGAAGCCTGCCCAGTTGCCAGCTCCTACCTCGGTCTTTGCAGGTGCTGGAGCTGCGTGGCTGTGAGCTGCCTCGCGAATTTTTCAACCAAACTTCCACTTCACCTGCTAGTTCCCAAGAAAGAGCAGAAGCCACATCCAGTGTTGGTGCTCACCGGCAAAAAAGGGATCAGAAAGGAAAAGGGCCTGGCTCTCCATCAGGAATTTGTATTGAGAGGTTAGTCCTTAACAACGTGCCCTCTTTCACAGACCAGCATCTGCAGAGTCTGACATCATGGGAGAGGCTCAGTCGATTGGAGCTGCGTGACACTTTTCGTGTGACAGCTAACGGGCTGAGGAGCTGTGCTACCAAGGACAGCGTCTGTGGTGTGGAGGGGCTTTCCAGGCTCAAGTTTCTGGAAATAGGTATTACTGGGCGGCAAGGCTACCAGTTACAGATGGCTTCCCTCGGGCTGGGGGCAGGATGGGTCGGACTGGAGGAGCTGAGTCTGGGTGGTAAGGAGGTAGGGCCAGGCTTGCTCTGTGCTAGTCGTCTTAAAGACCTGAAGTGTCTGTGTCTGTGGGCCTGTACGCTCAGCGAGATGCAGATAGTGCGGAGCTGCAGGATGCTGCGTGGGCTCCGCCGGCTGGAGTTTTTAGATGTGATCTTCCAGCCTCGGCAGTGTCCACCAGTGGTGGAGGGGGAGGGCAGTGGTGGAGAAGAGCAGGACAGTGAGGAAGCTGCAGGCGGAGATAACAGCAATGATGAGAACAAGATACTAGATATGAACGATCCCATTCCAAGTTTGCGTCGCTCACTGGCTGTCCTGCTGCCATCCTGCATACTAGTTTTCTCCAACTGCTCTGTTCAGATCAATGCAGATTAAATGCGGTCTCTACTACTGCTGTATACAAGTGGCCAATCTGGATAAAATCCTCTTTCACACCGGCATATGTAATTTCGTATTGCATTATAGATATAATGAATGACTTTTTATTATGAGTTTTTTTTATTGTGTCATGCATATAACTAGGCTAGGATATTTTCAGACTATTTTTCTTCAAACTTGAATAAAACTTTATCTTTTAAACTCAGTCACAGTATAAAACAAAATATGAAACTGCCACTGCTAGACTGTAAAGACATAAGCAGGTGTCAGCTACAAAGGCAGAGAACTGAGGCATACTACTGGCAATGATCCACCTGTTTCCTGTTCCTTCACTCCTTTTCAGCAATGTATACATTCAGAAAATATATCCGTTTCAAGCAGGTGTTTGGTTTTGGTGTAACAGAAGAACAGCATAAAACATTCAAGTTCATCTTTAACAAGTCCCAACTGCCTGTTAGTTTCCCAGTTTTTTCCTATATGATTTTTAGAAATTATGAAATAAGAAATGGTAATTGTAGATGTCTGTTTATTGTATTAATGAGGATGGAAGATTTGTGTCATAGACATGAATTGTGTTGCATTTAAACCAACCATTTAAAGAAGCTTACAATGAGAAATTGTTTAGAATAAACCTATTTTGAACAAATAAATCCTGAAGTGTCATTTGTCTTTGTATGTTGTTAGTTAATTGCATCATTATCTAAAAAACATCATAAAAGATCTTTGTTTTGACTGATAGAGCGACTTCTCATGAAATCTAGTGGTTCATCAACAAGACTGCACATATCAATTGGACTCATTAAAGAACAACTTAACAGCATGTGCTACGTCTGAATGGGGGAAATTGTATATTTAACAATGTTAAACTGTCATGAAGCTTCATTTTAGTTTATCTTATTGTCAGATCTGCAGTCTGCACTAAAACAGTTAGTTGATTAATCAAATAGTTGACTGGCAGAAAATTCATCATCTTCATCTGCAATTATTGTAAATGGAAAATCTTTGGATTTTGGGCTGTTTATTGGACAAAACAAGTAAACTGAAGAAGTCACCTTGGGCTCTGAGAAATTGTTAGGGTCATTTTTACACTATTTTTGACATTTCATTAAATAGACAATTTAATAACAATAGATGTTGTCGCTAATTAAAACAACACCTCTTACTAATAAACACCAAGTGTTTGTGACAATAGCATTCAGGAAGAGGTGTCAATAAAACGTACACAGTCAACAGGAACCAGAGACAAAGGGAGTCATGATGGAGGAGCTCGTATTTGAGTGAGACTTTAGGACCTGCCTGGTGTTCTATAAGGCTTTAAAACTAGTTGATGGCATCACGGATATAAACCTATTTATTCAGTTTTATTTAAGAAACGCAAATGACAATATGATTAATTTAATATGGCCAGGTTTATAAAGAAAACAACAGTAACGTACCAAGATCACAGTAGACTACCCTACAACAACTGATGGGAAGTGAGGGCGGGTCGACGTCTGACTAGCGTCGGTGTACACCAATCACACGCTTTCTCTTGTAACAATTCTGGCCAGTGGGAGCCTTCGGTGTGTAGCATATCGACCAATCGGCTTCGTGAGGGGTAGCTTTTTGAAAACGTTGGCGGCTGAGGAAGTTTAAAATAGTAAGCTTGAGCTGTCTTCGCTTTAACGTTCATACTACATTTCTTCACTACGATGCAGGTAAGTTTTATTTTTTTTTTAATGTTCGATGGAGAAATAAGTCTGAGCAACAGATGAGTACAATGAACGATTCATAGAAGCGCAAATTATTTTGCTTAAATTGACACAGATTCTTTAGCTAACTAGCTAACGTTAGCGTTGGCTTTGCTAACGTAACTGAGCATAACGCCACGCTATCTCGTGTTAAAACAGTAAGCTATATATAACGTGCATACACAGAAAATGATATAAATTAGCAGGTGTTATTTAAACTACATTAACCCGTAGAGTAGTAACGTTAGATAGTCTACCCAAACAGTGGCCTACTGAACCATATCATTTTCAAATGGAGCATAAGCTAAACTTACTTACTGAACCCACAGGAAGCACTTAGATAATAATAAGTCTGTAACTGAAAACATGGCAATACTTTGGCGTTGAAGTATAGTTTATTTGAATAATAAATTTGTTGTTTGTCTTTGTTTACCTCATTACAAGATAGTAAAACAGTTACAACGACACATTTGTAAGGTTACAGACATCCACATTAATGCCATGCATAGCAGACCTTTTCACAATATGGTGCTGAAAATATACACTGAAATACCAGAGCAGAAGGAGCACTACAGTCTAATGCCAATGTCAATACCACAGTGCAGATCACACTCCTTTTGTGGGACTCAGAAAGGTGTTGATTTAATTCTATGTCTTTGATTCTATAGTTTTTTACTCTGAGTATTATCAACCTTCAGTCATCATTCTGGTTTAATAAACGTGGCACAGAATTTGAGCAAAGCAGCTGTGCAGCTAAACTTCCCTATGCAAAAAAATAAACAAACTCAGAGACTGTGTGCCATGTGGAGTGTTTTCAGGATTAGTTGGTGTAAATTTACTTAATCAAATTGTTTGCTGTGCATTCTTTAAACATTGTCTAAAATAAGGAACACAACAATAATAAGTCTGAATGACAAGAAAAGACACAGAAGCTCAAATGTACTGTAAGTTAATATGAACTGTGTGTATTTAATTCTTTACAGAATAAGGAAAACTATGAGCCCAGGGGTTTCCAACGACCGGTAAGATGTAATATTTGTAAAAAGATATAGGTATAGATTTGCCCATTTGATTACCAGCAATTGTACTGCCACTGACAAATTGTCAGAATGCCAGTATTGGCTGATATGCGTGTGCCAATATTGGAAACTAGTATTGGCTTAAACAAAAACATATCAATGCATTCCTAATTGTGTGTGTTTGCTTCTTGCTTAGTTCACAACCACTAGCACGATGGCAGGCCCACAGCGTGTTCAGGTGAAGCCACGAGCAGAGATGGACAGAGTAACAGGTAACATTACGTCCTCACATACAGACAACAGTCAGACACCTCAGGAAATGTACATGTTTTGATTGTATTATCATTTTTAGGCCCTGGGAGAGAGTGTGTCGGCTCATCCTCCAGTTCAGCCTCAAAGTAAGTATATTCCCTTGTACTTCTTGTGTTATGTATTGGTTGCCAGTTCAGCTTTTTGCAATGCTTTCAAACATCAAATGATGGCCTCTACCGTTTGAATGGCTAACATGAGAATATCCATCTTTGTATTTTTCCATCAGGAAAGTCTCCATCGATGACTTTGACATCGGTCGACCGCTAGGGAAGGGCAAATTTGGTAATGTCTACCTTGCGAGGGTGAAGAAACTGCAATCCATTGTGGCACTGAAGGTGTTGTTCAAGTCTCAGATGGAAAAGGAGGGTGTGGAGCATCAACTCAGGAGGGAGATTGAGATTCAGGCACATCTCAAGTGAGTATCCTGAAATACATATTCATAATCTCAACAACATATTGGCCTTCCTCAAACTTCTTCTGTACAACTTTTTCGTTGGCTATTTGCTTCCATCTGCTGATGATTACGGGAACATTTATCAAGCGCTCACAAGAATTATTTATAGGTTTAATGCGCTTTGAACTAAATGAACATAGTAGTATGTTTTTGTTTGTCCTGAGCCTTTAGTGCATGTTGTGATCATCTAAAGAACACCACCTGCACCAAAACTTTGGAAGATCATTTTTATTCTTCCTAGAAGCTTTATATTATGATTATTGGGTAAAACAATAAGTTTTTGGCAGACTGTGCAATATTATAAACAATCACTATTTATTGCAAAACTACAACAACTTTTCAAATCCTGGTGGCAGCGCATGAGTTGAGTTCAGTAACCTGAAATGCAGCTTTTTTGACAACTTCCCAGTGACTGCAATGGAGATGTTTTTTAGTTAGAGAAACTCATTTAAGTGCTCGTGTTTTCATTGGAGTTAATGTTTTTAGTATAGATGAGTGGTTTTAATGCATTAAAACCAGCGTTTTAATGGTGGTGCATTTTCCTCAAACATTTTGTGTTTTTGCGTTTGGTTTTAAAAATGGATAGCTTATCAGGTTAATACCAGATAAACATTAATTCAACTCATATTTACTCAACTTGCTTAAATAGGATTTTGATCTTATGCTATGAACACGCTGACTTTAAATTTCTTTCGTTTGGTTTTGGAAACTGTCTAAAGGCTGCCTCAAAATGTAATCTGTTTTCTCCTCAGGCACCCCAACATCTTGCGCTTCTACAATTATTTCCATGACAGAAAGAGGGTGTTCTTGGTGCTCGAGTACGCCCCACGTGGTGAAATGTACAAGGAGCTACAGAGATGCGGAAGATTTGATGACCAGCGTACTGCCACAGTAAGAGTTATTTCTGCTTTTGAAAGCCATAGCTTTTCATTTGTGCTATAATTGTTTGCCAGTGAGTCTAGTAAATCCTTACTGTATCCTGTGTTTAAAGGACAGTTTGACCAGTGGACTTATCTACAATCTTATTTTACTTATCTTGAATAGTTTATTATTTAAGTGTTAAAATCTTGTTGCGATGCCAACCTCTTTACACTTCCAGTACATGGAGGAGATATCCGATGCCCTGTTGTACTGCCATGAGAAGAAAGTGATTCATCGTGACATCAAGCCAGAGAATCTGCTTCTCGGCTATCGTGGAGAGCTGAAAATAGCTGATTTTGGTTGGTCCGTCCATGCGCCTTCTCTTAGGTGAGGGACCATTAACGTTCCACAATGTCTACGCACCACTGTGTTCTGTCAGAAACTGCTTGATACTGCTGCATCATGTCACATGAATCTGCATGTTGCTGCTGTTCTGCTCACCTCTTTGTTTTAAACCTGTTCAGACGTCGTACAATGTGCGGGACACTGGACTACCTCCCCCCAGAGATGATTGAGGGCCACACCCACAGTGAGAAGGTGGACCTGTGGTGCATCGGAGTCCTCTGCTACGAATGCTTGGTCGGCAACCCACCTTTTGAAACTGCCAGCCATTCAGAAACATACAAAAGAATTATGAAGGTTGGTGTTGGGTGTCTGATATACCCAGTTGGACAAATGTGAATATGTTATGTACGCTTTTCCAAAGGAAAGTTTGGGGAAAACATCTGGCAGAATTTTTACAACAACCAAAATAGTCGAGGGTTTTATCTAGACATGTTTTTATTTTCACTTATTTCAGGAAACTTTTGTTAAACAGGAGTATTTCAATCCGTGAACCCTGTAGCATACCAAACCATTAGCTGACTGCATTGCACCTGATATCGGGCAATAGTTGTTTAAACATGATATATCGGCATCAATCCAAAGAAACAATCTAAAGATAAACTTCAGGGTTGTACATCCCTAATGAATAAATATCAGTATACACTGCATCAGTCATTGTTCAGATTTAATGAATAAATGCTATGTTACTGTTTACAGGTGGATTTGAAGTTCCAGAAAAACATCTCAGATGGTGCACAGGAACTGATCTCCAAGCTGCTCCGCCACAACCCCATTGATCGTCTCTCACTACAGAGTGTCATTGACCACCCGTGGGTGCGCACCAACTCCCGCCGAGTCCTACCCCCCATCTGCCCTGCCAAGAAATCCTGAGCCCACCTGCTTACCTCCCACTGAGGGGTGTTTTATCTGTCCTTCACAACAGACTCTAGGCCAGCATGTTTTGGTTTCACTGCCATGGGCTTTAAACTGCCATTATTCTGGCACATTTTATGATGGGTATAAATGCATACCCACTGTTCTATATTGTACAGTGTGATGTCACTATCTTTGTTTAGTATGTTGTCTAGAGGTGTTTGTGTTTTTATTGTCATTTCTTTTCTGAAACTTTTTGAAATGGACACATCTCTATTTTGGATTTCTTTATTTGATGGTGTTGACACCAAAGTACTACTGTTAGACTGCCTCAAGCTGAGTATATTCTCAATAGTTTAAGATAAGGTGTTTCCCTCAACATACTTCTCTATTTCTAATAAATATCATAAAAGGATTTGTGGACATCGAATGAATGATTTATGTAGCAGTATATCATAACATATTAGGACCCAATAACTTTAGAAACATTTTCTCAAATATTCTCAGTTGTCAGTTTATTAGGTACACCTAGCTAAAACTACTGTAGTCTAATATAACGGTGCCCTGAAATAAATCCTGCTTTCAGTTTTTGTTGGATCTGTTTTACAAAGGTGTTGATTTAAGTTTATGGTCATTTTGGAGGCTGTAGTTTGTGATGCTGTTTAATCATACAGAGATGCATTTTTAATTTTGTATCCACCCTATTTATATCAATGAGGGTAGACTAAATATTACGTTTAAACAAAAGCTGACCATTATTACCATCATGAAGGTAGGATTTATTGCAGGGCTGCGGATGAGTTGTAGCTAGGAGTACTAAACAAAACCGCTAACTGTGTGTATACTCGAAACTATGACATTGTTATTAATATGTACAAGTGACCAGGATCCAAAGTAAATTTCACGAGGATGCGTACATGAGTGAAGTTTTCTGCCTTTAAAAAGCTACGTGCCTATCTACCTGTCTCACGGTAGCGTGGCCGAGCGGTCTAAGGCGCTGGATTAAGGCTCCAGTCTCTTCGGAGGCGTGGGTTCGAATCCCACCGCTGCCATTACTTTTGTCTTTCCATGTTCTGTCACTGCCGTTAATCGCCACTAAAAGCTTGTGCTGTCGGATACATTCTGACGAGGGTATACGAAGCGCTTCTGTAATTGAACGCACACGGCAGTTAAAAATGAGGTGCATTAGGTTAACCGTTAGCATTTTGAACTATAGAAATGTTAGCAACTCATATTAATTCAGTTTGGAACACCATCAGTGTTTTCTGTACATTAAGTTAATCGAAAATACAAATTACACCGAATAACTTGATATCATGTCAAGGAAGTGTGGATGCATTGAAGCCGCTAGATGTCGCTAAATGAACGTTGTGTCTTTATAAGTAAAACTGTACCTAGGACACCTAGGTTTGTGTCGACGTTTGATGATCATGTCGTGTCATGTCGACGTCATGATTGCCTCGCATACACTAACGTAGCTGTAGTATGCGTTATAGCCATTTATCCTGCCCTACCCTGCAGATGTTTAATAGTGTTACTAAACTTTTACTTTGGTACCGAAGCCCTCGCTTTCTAAGTTGTTCCGGTTCAGTGGAATAGTTTTCGTCATAGGATTAACTGTCCTTCCGGGTCACACCTGCTTCGAACTTCATAGACCATAACAGAAGCCCGGTGTGTTCAAGTCGGATATTACCTGATGTACTGTCAGTATTAATCATTTTAATTAACCGAATCTAAGCTAACGCTAGCTACATTCAGACATGGCTGGTTTACCGCCCGGAGACCCACAGCTGGTCTCAATGATCGTCAGTCATTTAAAAACACAGGGACTCTTCGACCAGTTCAGGAGGGACTGCCTGGCAGACGTTGATACAAAGGTAACGGTTGAAAACATCTTCATAACGTGAAATCTTCGACTGTTTTAGCGATTTTTTGGTATGTCGTACAACTGATAATGTAACATTTAAAGTTATGGGTGAGTCTATTTCAGGGGAAATTGAAAGCAGTTGTCTGTATTGTACTACCGTTAAATTAACGTTACCAAAGCTACATCCCACTGTAAACACATACCGTAATGTTAACTCAGTTGCTCATTAATACCGTGGAGCTAGACAATTAGTTATCGTCGATTTTAGGAGAAAGGTTAGGATGATTTAATAAAAAAAGATTTAGCTAACGAAAAAATGAAAAAAATAAGTAATCCTATTTCAATGAGAGCCCAGAGAGGTGAACACAGAACCAAAGCAGTTTGCTCTTTAGCCGCCTTACCATGCAGCAATAACACATCTTTTTTAAAATATGCTACTAAAGGTGGGTTAGTGATGAATTGCCTATCTGAAGCTAGTTTCAATACAAGACTATTTTCATCCTTCAACGAAACCAGTGGCTACTTCAGAAGATAGGTTAACTACTGATTTATAACATTTGATCGACTAAATGGTAGGTATTTATTCAACATGCAAAAACACTAGTTAGTGCCAAAGCGATTAGTGAATTAATTGATTAGATGACAGATTTCTTCCAACTAACCAGATATGGCATTTATCAAGTAAAAATGTCCAACAGTTGTTGGTTAAAGCTTCTCAACTGTCTTCTTGCTTTTTCTCCTGCAGCCAGCTTACTTGAACCTGAAACAAAGAGTGGACAACTTTGTCTCTAATCACCTTTCTAACCACACATGGAGCCCTCATTTGAACAAGAACCAGCTGAGAAACAACATCAGACAACTTGTGTTGCAGTAAGTGACAATGGAGCAGTATTGCTCTTTTCCACCTTCTGTTCAGCATCAGAAAGTATTCTGTACTTTTTTGAGCAAGCAAAAAAAAAAAGCTGTTGGGTTTCTTTTGTGCTTTTTTTAAAAAAAATTTTTTTTTAGCTTTTTAAAATTAGTTTTATGTGCAAAAAAACCAGTGTTAAATCCAACTGTTCCTCTTAGATCTGGGATGCTGGAGCAGGGAGTGGACAGGATCGTGGCCCAGGTGGTGGATCCCAAAATCAACCATATCTTCAGGCCGCAGGTGGAGAGGGTGGTCCGTGAATTTCTCTCACCTGGCAGCTGCTCTGAGGAGCCACCGGCCCCGCTGCCTTTAACAGAGACCAAACCAGACAGCAGCATTCCTGAGCAAGGTACACAGCGTTTCATCCCTTTATCAACCATGACTGCCATGTTTGGTGATGTTTGTAAAAATTATTTTGACCACTGAAGGAGAATATTTATTTTCCCTCTTTGGTCCCTTGGACCTAGGGAGGTCAGCGTGCAGGGGTCCGCTTGTGTCTGGTATCTACTGAACTGCAGACAACAGCCATCTTCTTGTTTGGATTTTCCTTAATTCTTTGCAAGTTGAAGGCATAGTTCAAAATTTAGGGAAACATGCTTATTTTCTTTCTCATCTAACCCTCAAAAAGAAAGCAAATAAGCATATTTTCCAAAATGTTGAACTATTCCTTTAAAGATAGAAAGTTTGTTCTGACCTATGTACTGCATCACTTCGCTGCCTCTCAGAGCACCGTGAGGATTCAGATTTACACTCTGCTGAAATGAGATTTCACTTCATTGAATTGGGTACTCTCATTGATATCAACAAGAAACATTCATAGACAAACAACTAATAATCAAGTGAGAAAATATAATTAATAAAAACTATTACAAGAGTCATAAAAACATCAGATAGTCACACTTTAAGAGGAATGAGAGAAATTAGCTTGAGGGCAGTTTGCAGTTCATTCAGTTTTAAAGGAGTAAAGTATCTGAAACTTGTTCCGCCTTGCTGAACTAACCTAGCGCAAGATGCTAAAGCTCATTGGGAATGCTGCTTTCTAGCTGACTTTGCACTATGAGGTGAAAACAGAATGGTGAATTTCTCCTAAATGTTAAACACTGACTATTGTTAACTCGTGACTTTACATTTTTAAAGCCTCATCCTCTGCTCCAGCTGCCACGTCAGCCAGCGACGCCATGTCCATCCTGGACACCATAACCTCTCTCAACCAGGAGGCTAGCGTCAGGGCCAGCTCAGGCACTGATAAAGGACGTAAAGGCCAAGCTTCGGACGAGCCCATGCAGCTGGTGGAGGAGGGCGAGCAGGACATGAGTGTTGTTGACGAAGGAGACAGCCACCAGGACGGGAAGACACTGGAAGAGGCAGAGGAGCTGGCATCAGAGGTCCAGGCGTTAGAAGTGAAGACCGAGGACACTCAGGAACAGATGGATCTGGGAAAAGAGGGGTTAATAGAGGAGGTGAAGATGGAAGAGGAGGAGTCAGGAGCTCAGGAGCAGACAGAGGAGGAGAAAGATAAAGCTGCCAGCAAAACAACTGGAAAAGCCACAGAGGAGAAGCAGGATGACGATCTTATGAAATCTACAAGTCAGGCCAAGCAGAAAGCCAGAGAGAGGATAAAGGAAGGTGGGCTGTTGTACCTTTGTATGTGGTTTCAGTTTTAGAGCATGCACAAAATATTCTGTAAGTTTACAGTTGAGGGCTTTATATGCATTTTCTAATGGTAGACATGGATATAAAGATCATGCGGGATTTGCTGCTTTTCTCTGTTTTGTCTCATTGTAAATGTAATATCTTTGGGTTTGGGACCATTGGTTGGACAAAACAAGCAATTTGAAGAAGTCACTTTGGGCTCCTGAGAACTTGGGAAGTTGTTTTCAGGATTTTTAGACATTTTATAGAATTTCAGAAATTCAACAATTAATCAAAAAATAACTGACAGATTAATAGATAATGAATGTAAATGTATTTTGCAGAACTGAAATGATTAATGGCATGGATTCTGACCTTATCTAGATAGGATTTGCAAATATTGGTATACCTAATGTAATACATATTCAGGTTACTGTACTTCAGTTACATTGCAATTACAGGTGGATTTGTCAGTGGATGATATCAAATTACAATATTTATTTTATTTATTTATTTATTTTGTGGATATTTGATTCACTGTTTCTGTTATCTTGGTAACAATTTATCTTGGTTATTACGACACCAGAAACAGAATACATGTGTAAGACACATGCTGGCTTTCATATCTTTGGTTTTCTTTAAGTAATCATTTTAAATAGAGTAAAAGAAAGGGGGGGGAATGAAGTTTAAATACTGATGTGTCTTCCTGCAGAATACTTTTTGGAGGACTCTGACCTGGATGGCCTGAGCGACATCACAGTGAGCTCCGTTCACACCAGTGACCTGTCGTCATTCGAGGGAGAAAGTGAAGACGAGGAGCTGTTGTCTGAGTCCTCTGAAGAGGGGGAGCTTCCACCAGGTGGTCTCGGGGTTTTTTTTTTTATTTCTTCCTGTCTGAGTTTTCAAACACATTTTGAGCACTTTACTAATGTCACAGATTGTTAAATATGATCTCTACCACCACAGATATTTTATTTTGAGCTCTTTGTTGAGTTGTAATGTTTTCCTGTGTGTGTGTGTGTGTGTGTGTGTGTGTGTGTGTTTTTCTGTCACCAGATCAAGATGAGATAGCAGAAAAGAAACAAGCCAGTGGAGACGCAGGAGAAGAAGATCGTAAACCTCGCCGCAAGGCCTACGTTCACAAGCCCTTCCTCTACTCCCGTTACTATAGCGACTCGGATGATGAAATCACTGTGGAGGAACGCCGGAGATCTGCGGTGAGTTAGTTTAGAGCATCTTTGCTTTAATTGTACTTATAGCTGAATCAGAGGCTTTACTTGGCAAGTTAGTTGATCACAAACTTTAAAACCACACAGATTTTTAATTGGTTTCTGTCATTGCTGTCTCTCTCTCTGTCCTCAACTGTGTTCTCATAGGCGAAGGACAAAGAGGAAAGGCTGCTCAACAGACAACAGAACAGAGAGCGAATGGAAGAGAAGCGTAAACAAAAAGCAGCACAGACTGAAGAACAAGGTATTTATGTCTAAATATTATATATTATAAATATAATGTATTTATGTCGTGTGTGTGCTTTCATAGTTTGGGGTTTGGGGCTTGAATATGGCGTCTGAGTTTCTTGTCATCCCATGTTTTATAAAACCTCACCTCTTCTGCTGTTTTTCATCTTCCTCCCCACTGCGTACTATATCAGAGTAGGGACATGTTACGTGACATTTTGGTCAAGTACAGCAACCAAAAATGTCTCTATTAGATTAGTGTAAATTTACACTGAAAGTCTCTCTCCTTGGTCCTCTTGGGAGCATCACAATTATTTAAAAGCTGTTTGATTTTTATCATAAAAGCTGGAGTTTCCACAAGATGTTTGGGTTGCATGTTGTAAGAACTAGAACAATGTGTGGTCACATTTCTTACTTAATTGTGACTTTCCTCAAATGTGTTCCCGCTTTACCTCACAAAATGTGTAAATTGCAGTGTGTGGTGTTTGTTTAGTCACGCTGCATGTTCTCATTGTTCCCATTTTAAAAAGTCGAAACGCATGCTCAAAATAGCTTTGTTCGCTCTGAACTGTCCCGTCATTTACCAGGCTTTATTTTCTGCACAGATCACAAAAAACAAAAGAATGGCTCTGGGGCCCTCCAGCCCAGCAGAGTCCCCAAAGAGGCTCGCAAAGAACGAAAAGTTCTGGAGAAAAAAATGGCTCTCAACAGGAAGAGGAAGCTAGACTCAAGGTATGTCTTAAAAATCTCACACGCATATTCATACAGCAGCTGCTGAACACAATGAAATGTTTAGATATTTTTGTATTGTGCACTATGTATTCATCAATTTCACCCTTCAGGAAAGAGGGAGATGTTTTGAGCAAAAAGAAAGGAGATACAGAAGGAGCCAAGAAAGCGGTATGTGAAATCTGTAATGAATAAATCAGATTTCATTATAGGTAACAGGTTTGTCCTTGGATTGATGGTTTCTAATGAGCATTTTTGTGTTTTGTTGTTTCAAAATTAGGAAGTGAAGTCCACAGCTTCAAAGACTTCACAACCGAAATTGATGAGAAATCTGTCAGAATCTGCGTCGTCTGATGAGAGGCACAGAAGGATGAGTGGCAGCGTCTCCGAAGATTCCAGTGAAGCCAGAAAGCTGCCTGACAAAGGCCGGACGCACTCCTTCATCCTGGAGTTGGAGCAGGGTTCCCAAGAGGCTCTCAAACAACGTTCAGTTGGGAAGTTTGATAGGTTGTCCCGCAAAGAGAAAGAACGCAGCTTGTCCGATGAACGCGCCAAGCTGAAGCAAAAACAGGAGAAAAAATCAGAGCATCAGGCAGATGAAACTCAGCAGAAGGAAGGTGCTGCTGGTAAAGTGTCGTCTGAAGAGAAAGGTGAGAAGAAGCCGAAGATTAAAAGTGAGAAGAAAATGGCAGGAACCACAAGAGAAGGAAAGTCGTCTGTGTCCGAAGGAGTGGCAGACGAGGGTCCTAAAGATGCTACTGTCAAGAAGGCGAAAGCTCCACCTGTGGAGACTGTCAAAGCAGAGAAGGACAAAATTAGGGAAAAGGAGAAAGAAAAGGATAAGAGCAAAGAAAAGGAAAAGGCCAAAGGAGAGAAAACTTCAGCTAAAAGTGATTTCAAGCAGCTGCTCCGCCCTGATTCTGCAGGCTCTTCTGAGGATCGGTCTGACATGGAGCCCGGGTCTGACAGCAGCAAGAAGAAGGATAAACACGCCAAGGAAGTCCTGAAAAGGTCAAGGAGCCACACTGAGGACAGGCCAGGAGACAAACCCAAATCAAAAACAGATAGTAAAGACAGCGAGAAGGAAAAGACTAAAGCAGATCAAGACAGCCAGAAATCAAACAAATCCGGCTCTGAAATTGAAAAAGATCCCAAAAGGGTCAAGCCAACGGAAAAAGGAAGAATCATGGAAAAATCTAAATCAAAATCCAAAGAGGAAACCAAGACTCTATTGTCATCAAAGACAGATAATAAAGTTCAGGGTTCAGAAGTCAAAAGTACAGGAGGTGCACCCGTCAGCAAACCCGAGACAACAAAGGAGAAGAAAAAAGAGGGAAGTGCAAAGGAACAGCGGAAAGTCTCAGACGAACCTCTCCATGAGAAATCAGAAAGTAGGAGCACAAAGAAAAAACTGGAGAAGAAGGATAAAGTCCCAGAAAAGAAAGATGATAGCCAAGAAGAGAAGAAAGCACCCAGAGAAGACAAACTGGAAATGTCTGATAAATCTTCCAAGTCTTCAGTTTCTTCTCTGAGTCTCGACACAGAGGAGCAGCCGAAGATATGCTCCGTTCTCCAAGACACGAGCACAGACTCTGATCCCGTCACCACCACTGTCACCGCCTCCTTCTCAGATGACACCTGCGATGCTTTAAGCGACATCACCCCTGAGCCACCCGAAGGCGAAACGGAGTCCCGGCTCAGCGAGATGCCACCCGTGCCGGCTGAGGCCGACGCTCTGCTGGCTCTGATGGACATTTGCGCCTCAGCAGAGGCGAGACTTCTGCCCGAGAGCAGCCGAGAGGACGCGACACCCGAGATGACCCTTCAGGACGCTGATATGAAGATGAAAGAAGCAGCTCTGACTCTGCTCTCCATGGATCCTGACAGCACAGTGTCCTCCTCCTTAATTTGCCAAGATCCCAGGGAAGAGCCGGAGGTGAATCAGACTGCCCCACCACCGATAGACACCACTGCAGCTGAACACGAAGAGCAGCATCCTCCTATGATGGATGTGCAAACAGCCGCTGAAACTGAGTTTGCAGTCGCAGAGCCGTCACCAGTTGCGTCTCAACAAACTGTTGAGCTTGTTGATGAAAAACCAAACACTGCAGGTAAATGAAACGCAGTGACGGCAGAATATATTACTGGCTACATAAACATATCAGAATGTTTCCCTAAATAGAAATATGTATCTCTCTTACAGATGTGCCTGAAAATTCAGAGAAAGAAATGGATGTGGCAAGGGTGGAGATGTTGGAGTTGCTTGCTCCACAGGTAAAAAATACATGTCATGTTTGTAAAATTAAATTGCCTTTGTCCTGTGTGGCTTTTATTTAGCCTTTTGGACTATTTCACTACACCCTGTAAGCTTATTTTTGGATATATAAAAATACACTTTAAAGAAATGGGAAATTTGTTGGGAGTTGCATTTTTTTTTTTAAGTGTTATTCTTCTGTCTTCTAGGAGGATGACACTACCTCAAATGAATGCCAGGCTCCGTTAAATGAGGATGAAGCCAAAGGTGCAGAAATTGCTTCTGAAACACAGCCAGATGGAAAAATGGCACCAGCAGCTATTTTAT
Source organism: Maccullochella peelii (assembly GCA_002120245.1). NCBI lineage: Eukaryota > Metazoa > Chordata > Actinopteri > Centrarchiformes > Percichthyidae > Maccullochella > Maccullochella peelii. The sequence continues at coordinate 77,796 of LKNJ01000848.1, forward strand.
GTATGTATACTTTTTTTTTCTCGTGAAGTTTGATGAAAGACATTGTATGTGCATCAACCTCATGGTGCTCATTTACTTTTTTTTTTTTTTTAAACTTTCTACAATATTTCAGCCGCTGATGCTGTTGTGACTGAAACAGAAGAGGTCAGTGGAACGACAGGAGGAAGCCCAGTTGTTCCTGATAACCCTGAACAAGCCTCAGAAACTCCCAGTGAACAAGGTGAGTGCTTGAAAACATTCTGCTTGAAAAGAACAAGATGCTTTTCTTTGGCTGGCCATTAACTTTAGCATCTTATCGGTACTTTAGAGCAAACTGAGCCAGATGTTGCCAACACAAACCCAAATCCAAAGGTGAGGTACCATTCACGGTTTGCACATTTTAATTGAAACTGAAAAAAATGTTCATTTGAGACTAAAATTCAAAGTTATCTCTCTGAAACAACAGGCAGAAGGAGTGGTAGCTGAGGACAGTCAGGCCGAGATGGACACAGATAATAGTAAGTCTCTTATCTAACTTTAAACATTGAAATCTTTCTAAATACTGTATCTGGTGGATATTTAAGTGAATTCATTAAAAGCTGTAAAATAGGCAACATTGAACCCTACATATGTTCACCACTAGGTGAAGCTGAGAGTAAGCGAGTGGAGGAAGAAGCTGTTGCAACAGAGAAGAGCGATCCACAAACTGTAAGTGTTCCACCTCAGTCATGCTCACTTACTCTTTGTTCGTACCTTTTATTGATCTGGGTATCTTTATAAATTATGTTCAGACGGAGCACAATGTCCCGGAGAACACTGAGGAGATCAGAGAGAGTGGACCTGAGAGTCCGTCCAAACTGGTCAAACAAATCAGTGAGTCATGTGACGATCATGTCATGATTTTTCTCAATTGTTGCTGCCATACTTCTCATTCCACTGCCGAGTGAGTCTATTTTTATGTATGTGTCATTAAGAGTTTAGTGCGCCTTCAGGAAGCTGAAGCTGAAAACTGATTTTCATGTGATGTTTGTTCTTATTCCTGCACTATAGACGTCGATCCTTTCACAGTTAATCTCCATCATTGCTATTTGTTTTTATTTTTCAGGTAATGTCTCGAGCACAGACAGCCAGGGAGACGAAAAGGGATCAGACCTGTCAGAAAAGGTAACATTTGAAATTCAGCTCTTACAAATGCAATAACTGTAGGAGTTGATGCAGCACCCTACACTCTGTGCTTTTTTTCGTCATGCAGGAAGAGAAGACGGAGGGAAGAGGAAGACGTAAACGAAAGCTGTCCAGTCAGAAAGTTGCAGCAGTGAAAGAATGTGGTACAGTAGCTGAGACTGTCTTTCCACACCCAGCTTCAAGATTATAAGAATTTAATTTGTCCAAGTTTGTGACAATAAGATTTAGAACATGTTAAATTGTCATTAAATTTAACACATTAACCATTTATGGATCAACAGATTCCACTGAAGAGCTCAGTGGAATCAGCAGCTTAACTGCCTTCGGAGTGAGTTCTGACAGATGGTTATTTTTTGTTCATTTTATAAAATAATGTGTTTGCTTATGTTCTTGTAATTGACCAGGTGACGAGAGGGATGAAAAGGAAACTAAAGAGCAACCGTCTGCTGAGGTAAACACAACCTTTTTTTTCTTTTTTCTTTTTTAAATATATCGCCTCTATCACAGAATAACCATGTAATTGCAAAATTGTTGCTTTGTGCATTCTGGTTTTGGCTTTTAAAACTTTCTGAAACACATAAACAACAGCAGGGAAATGCAGTTCTTGGTACATGTTGTTTTGTTTTTGTTTTTTTTAACATCTGTATGTGTTTGCTCATGATTGATTTGCTTATGGACACTTTTTTATCTTCAGGAAGCGGATCAGGAGAAGGTTGTGGAAGTCAAAACGCCACGCAGGGGTCGATCATCTAAAACCACAGAGGAGGCGGAGAAGGACCAACCACCTAAAGAACCTGAGAAGGTGGAGGAGACGCCGAGCCATGGGGGAAGACGTTCAGGAGCTGCAGCTGAAGGAGCCACTGCTGGTAAGATTGTCACTTAAACTTTTCGGATTTATTGGTTTTCACATACAAGGAATTTGCTTTGGTGTATCGGTGCATAAATACTGTAAGCATAGTAGAGGAAAATAAAAATATATACAGATATGTAAAATAAAGCCACTAAAAAGCAAGTCAAGAATACAAATGTAAAATAGAGAATTTAGCAATAAAAATGTATTCTGAGTTTGTCACTCCACAGCCACCCAGCCAAATTTGAATGATTAAAAGAAAATCGGCAAGTATATAAAAATTAGGTTTCAGAATCGTGAAAAAATAAGCAGTATCCTCTGCTCTGTGTCCGCTGAAGGCGCTGGTAGATAACTTGACTGTACCACTGAGCCGAAGAATGTTAAAAAACAACATTATGTAAACAAACTGGCATTTAAAGGGTTAAAATTCTGGAAACTAATATTTGGTCGTTACGATCAGGACTGATGTTTGTTAAAAGATTCAACTCTGAAAGTGTAAAATAATATAACGTATAATATTTTTATGGCAGTTTTTTGACGCGGACATTTTTGTCCTCTAAACGACCTCAGAGGAACTTTTTTTAAAGTGAGGCACAGGGGAAGCTGTACGAACCCTGTGTGACATTTCTGTTGTTTTTTAACCTCAGATAATCAGAAGGAGGATGAGAATAAAGACGAGGAGAGCGCCGATCAAGCTTCTCCAAGACAACCAGCTGAGAGAGAAGAGGTACGTTAACAAACATGCAGCATGTACATAAACGTTAGACACTTCACATTACCAGGTCCATATTTCTGTAAATGTGACTTTGTGACTTAGCTGGTTAACATCAGTCACTACACATGATGATTGAAACCCATCAGTAGACAACAATGAATAATATTTTGTAGAGGGCATGAGCTGTGGATTTCACTGTACCTTATCTTTTATAGTGTTTTGTTTTTTTTTAACAATATTTTTCCAATTTGTAGAGAACTAAAGAGGAAAGTGGACCAAAGAAAATTGGACGACGAGGAAGTCAGGTCAATCTGCCCACTCCAGAAGACACTGAAGCTGCAGGAAGCTCCGACTCCAAAGAGACCACTTACACACGTACGTTTGGTTTGTTTTTTTTAAATTCAAGTCATATGTTTGCATTTTCCTGCTTGTTTTTTGGTCTCCCCTTTCTTTAAATGACTGAAAGAACTGTGTCCAGTGTCTTTCTTGAACTGTATGGAGGGGTGTGGCTACATGTCTGCCAGAGCATTACCAACTCAGAGAATAAGTGAGCCAAACCTCAACAGCTAATTTGTGCATTTCGTAGCCTGGTGTTGTGAGTTAAACAAGTTTTATTTTGCTGTCATCGCTGTTAACAAGCTGTTAAATAGTATGAATGAGTAATTTGGCGACGATAGCTGACATGAGGGAAGGCTGGCAGCTTTGCTCCGAGTTAAAAGTTTACAAAGTGTTTTCTTGGCTGGTCCTTGTATGTAAAAGAGATGATGGGATGCATCGATCATGTTTCCATTCCAGGTGAACCAGCATTGAAGAGGAAGAGGTCAGAGGAAATGGAGGAATCTGTGGAGGTGAGATTTGTTGTCTTTGTGGATTCAAACGTTCTCTGCGATTTCCCCCGTCTAAATCTGTATTCACCTCTCTATTTATGTGTGTTCAAATTGTAATTGTTACAGGAAACCCCGGCTGAAGAGGAGGTAAAGAACGACAACAGTCAACGGAAACAAAGTGAGCTACAACCTGAAAAAGACAGTGGTGAGAAAGCACACACACTTTAAACACTTTTTCTTCAATTAAATAATTGATATATCTTTGCAATCTTGCATTCTGTATCTAAAACATGCAGCTTATGGCCTAGATACTTATTGTAGAGACAAAACATGACAAACGTTTCTGATTTAGGGGGAAAATGAGTTTCCTTGATTGTCATAGTCTCTGTATTGTACATTTATGTTTTTCCAGGTTGTTCCCCATCAGTGAGCCAGGCAGAGGGTCAAGAGGAGGTCAAAGAGGAGGTCAAAGAGGAGGTCAAAGAGGAGGTCAAAGAGGAGGTCAAAGAGGAGGTCAAAGAGGAGGTCTGCAGCGAGAAACAACCAGACGATGTACGTTAGCAATAAAATTAAGAAACAACAGTTGTTCTGTATGTTGTGAACACTGTATGTGGATCCATCCCTTTTGCTGTTCTGTCTCTAATGTCTGTGAAAAGACTTTAAACACGTTTAACCTCAGGCCTATCCTTTGTCTATTCTTTGTCTCTGTACATCACCATCTAATTTAAACTTTCATCAGACTTAGGGACTTTAAATATTTGTTGTTATCTGTCCAGGCTGAGGAGGAGCAACCCCAAGAGGACCAAGAGATGACTCCAAAGAGACCCGGTCGAAGGGGACGGCCATCGAAGGCAGCGGCAGCCGCAGAGGACGCAGGTAAGGAAGGTTAAAGCTTGATGGAAATCAAACCAGAAACTTTCTTTTACAAATTGTCTAAGCTTGAGCAAAGTTCACTGACGGATTAGTGCAAAATGAATAAAACTTTGTACTGATTGTTGATGAAAGGTCAATTGATTATTTTTAAGCTTTAAACTGCTGCTGTTTGTTAGGTTTGTAGGTAATGTGGTGAGAGATAAGACTGTTTCCTATCTCAGTGATGGTGGTTTGTGGAGTGAAGTGCCTTATGGAAACGGATCGATGGAGTTTGGATAGCACATGACAGCCTTTTTATCATCTTTCCCGCAGATAAAAAGGACAAAAAGGCAGATGAAAGTGAGCAGAACGATGAAGAGGAGGAGGAGGATGGTGAGAAAGAAAAAGGATCTGCAACCAGAGCGACCACACGGTCAGCATCTCGCCTGGAGGCTGAGAGGTAATTTCACAGCTCATGGAACCATATTAAAAACAATAATATATTGTTGAAATTGAAACTTTATGCTTAACTTTAAGTTCAACAGGATTGTTGGTAAAAGCAAGTAATTAAAATGTAATCCAACCACTTAATAACATGGTTGATCTAAACATATCACCAGAACACCTGCAGATAAACTCAGACAATAACAGCCAAGTCATCAGTGCAGTCACAGGCATGAGACGCTGTATCATCATCTAAAGTCAGTGGTGATGAATGAGCCTCTGATTGTTTTAGTGCTGAATGTTTGCACTCTGAAGCACCCAGCAGGCATCATCACTGTCATGTCCTATTAAATGAAAGCGGGGGAAGATTTAGTACTAAAGCAACAACTGTTGTTTCATATTTGTTTTTATTGCTCCTCAGAAACAAGCCAAGTAAACCATCCACCCGGGCAAGGCGACAGAACGGTAAAGAGGAGACCGCAGCTGGCACGCGGTGAGTTTGTCTCATTGAGGTTCAGCAGAACGAACAAAACTGACTGCTGTGAAAGAGAACATTTTACCAAAGGTTTTCCCGGAATTTCAAAATGTTTTTGAGTTCCCAAAATAAAAAATAACAAATCATTTTGCATGAAGCTGTTTTAAAGGAAGGTATATGCACTGCATGCCCACTCTTAAATGTATACAGAACAGGGTTACTACCAAAATATGAGTGTATCAAAATGAACTCCTCTCTAGTACATCATGCTTAATTACCCACAAACGTTTTCAGCTATCTTGCCTTTTTCAAGATGGTGTCTGAGTTCAGCACAAATACAGTATTTACTCTCAGGGGATACAGAAATTTAAATAACCATAAATATATTACACATAATATTACAAACTACTAAAAATAGTCTTTAGCAAATACAATTCTTTACAAAAACACAACTTTTATGTTAACCCATCATTGAGTTTGAAAAATGGATATTCAACCTTTTTAACCAGTTTTCGAAATACGGCAGCTTTCTAAACCTGTTCAGCAAACATACCTTCTCAATTCCTATATATTTAAGGGAAGCAACTTTTTTTTTTATCATTTTGTTTGTTTCTTTTAATTCTGCCCATTTGTAGTTTCTGAGCAGATTGTAGTTAGAAATGTTCCTTTATTTAGTTTTGAACTCAAATTTAAATTCCAGTTAATATTACAGAAGTCAAGGTAAATGGGTCTTTTAGAAATCTGTCTAAGGCCCACTTTTCTCTACTGAAGGGAACGTGGACATGCCAGGTTCTAATAAAGAGTGCTGGTTATTGCAACACTTTTCATGAATAACTCTTGAATTGACATTATATATAATTACAGCACCTTAACATGATACTTTAGACAAGCGGACTGACACTTGGTCCTTGTTTCCCTCCTGCAGCGGGACGAGGGGCCAGGCAGCGGCGGCGAAGGGGGGCCGTAAGCGGGAGGCCAGCCCCCCTGCGGTGCGAACGCGGGGAGGACAGAAATCAGAGGAGCCCCCTTCCAAGCGAGCCAAACGCTAAAACCTCTGACAGCGGTGGACTGGTTTGCCCCAGCAGTGTTTTCTCTGCACTCCATATCCAAGTCAGTTTTGTAGTCGGGGTCAGAGAGCCTCTACAGTCAGTTAGCACGTAAAGCTGTTTCTGCTTCATTGACTGTAGATATTGAAAAGCTCTGGATAGTATTATACACTCTCCTCTGATAGTTGAGTGTAAACCTGAGGATCTGTGTGGGAATCCCCCAGAAAACCTTCTACTGCACTACGCCCATATGGTTTGGATCAGACTTCATCATTCCTCCGTTTCTTCAGTAATGCCCGGTGAACCAGAGCATTTCGGGCCAATCAAAGGCCTAATGTGCAGCCGAGTCGTGCTTTGAGATGGAGAGGGTGAATTGAAATTAGCTGTCATTCAGAAGCCAGACTGTTTCACCTCCACAGGCATCACTGCTGCACATTCACATGTTATAAATCCAAACACTGGCACTTAGAAATCACTGTGAAGCGTCTTAGCATTCATTGTGAATTTTATTATTCAATATTCATTCTGTGAATGAAAGGAGACGTTTTCCTCCCACTTTTTTTTTAAGTTTTTGTTTTTAGACTTAATATTCAGAAGGTAAGGGAAGGTTTGTTTTTTTTTGTTTTTTAAATAACCACAGTATTAGTCACAGAGAGGAAAAACACGACCTGAGCAGTTTCTCTATAAACTGAATCATCTTCATAACAACACCCGCTGCAGAATGGAGGTAATCTAGTGATTTGTATTGTTTGAGTTAACTGTATATCAATATAACGGTGTTGGATATCTTGCCTATCTGTCATGTAAAGACATTTGTTTCATAAATGTTAAAATACTGAATATTGCTTTTTTTTTTTTTTTTTTTTTT